>OY284484.1:1030610-1326784 GCA_958336345.1 Dorcus parallelipipedus
CAAACCTTACATAGTCAGCACTCTAAGAAATTTGGGTATTTTTACAGCAAATGGAAATGTATTTATCACAGAAAAGTGAAGAAATTTACAACGGTGCCGATGTAATCTAATATTTACATTTATTTTCATGGAAGTTTACGTGTAAAAACATTGCAACGTAATTTCACAAAATTCTTTGTAAAATTCAAGAGAAACAATGGCAATTTCACTGAAAATATGAGATATATTAATTTGTTGCATGTAATTTTACCTTGTCCTGAAAATTTACAATTCGTTCATTAATTTTACTATATATTTTCCGTAAATTTGAATCTTTTGATATTTTTCGGCAACTCTCGCGCAAAAGATTCGTTGTGGATTGAGGGGGTCACCGTCTCGCCGTTGCCGTTAGCTATTGCGCCATTAGCCATTACACATCCAGGCTTTCGACGCGACGGTGCGAATTGTGAACAATACCAAATACTTGTTTAACACTTGTAGTAAGTATTTTAATTTCATCAATAATTTTAAAAACAAGTATTAGTAATATTAATGCCATTTTTTTATCACTGTACCGCACAATCAATGGTGAACATTTTTTAGTGGTATAAATTCTAATTAAATACTGTAACGATTTTAATGGTTCTATTATTTTTATTTTAATCAAAACACGAAATAGTTAATAATCTAATTTATTTAAAAGTAACACTAATTAACACTAACTTAAGAATAATTTATTTATAAACTAATAAGTAATTTATGTTAACAGCCGAGCGAATATTTATAACGCGACTTCAATTTCGAACTGTCCGCTTGCTTAATTAATGTCGAACTGAACTTCGTTTGGCTGCGTGCATTTTTATATGCCGGGGTTGTTTCTCGCGAACATTCTCGCTCGTTCGACAGGAAGTCTCGGATCATCGCTGACGTGATATCGAAGCTTCTCGTCTAAGGCGCGTCGTTGTTGACGCATCAGACGGGCTGGGACCGCAAACGTCACACTGCCCCCTTCTTAAAAACGTTTCGTCTCGGAACGTTCCTTGTGATAGCCTTGAAGGAAAATGTCGAAATCGGCATGCTGGTCCCTCTTTACAACATCCGGTCTGGAAGAAATAGCAGTCTACGGTTTTCCTACTGCCAACAGCTGTCTGTGGGTGGTGACTGCAGACTAGAACTTCAATTCCCGTTCCGTTGAAGATGACTTCTATCATGCTGCGAACGACCCTCCAGTCCAGCCCATCTAGTCCGCAGCCTATCTTGGGAATGGCTAATTTCGTCTCCTTGCCTTCCACCATCTGTCTCTTCAGGCTCCATAAAGCTCTCCAAATACTGCGATAGTCAGGCTTACCGCTTGATGTCTTCTTGGTGACTAAGTAGTACACGTGTCGTCTTCGTTCCGCCTCCGTGTGGATGATCTGCAGGCTCTTGCCCACCATGGGGTGCTGTCTTAGGAGTTCCTCGACCTGACCAAATTTCTTCCGGAAGACTTGGGCTATCCCCTTGGACATCCTTAGGTCTTTTGCCACACAGTGGGCCAGACTGTACTCTGGTGACACTTGAAAAAGGTCTTGCTGTCTCTCTGTGGTCACTCCGAATCGCGCCTTACTTCCTGTGGCGTGATGAAACATGAAGGTTTCGAAGTTTACTTCGGAACCTTGCGTCCGTTGTACTGTCCCCTCATTTTCTTCTCCGTTGTAAGGAGCCATTCGGTTGAAGTGGATAACCTTGGGTTTGCCATGCGGAACCTTCCTGATGCGGTAGATGACATCGTTAATCCGTTTCATCACTCTATAAGGACCTTCCCAAGATGTCTGCAATTTTGGGGACAGACCTCTACGTCTTTGAGGATTGTAAAGCCAAACCAGTGCTCCAGGTTGGTATCCCCCATTCTGAGCATTGATGTCATAATGCTCCTTCATTCGGTCGCTGGCCGTCTGTATATTGCGACGCACTTGATTGTGAATGTCGTCCATTTTCCTGCGTAGGCCGCTAACGTAGTTCTCGTCGGCAGGGACCTCACCGGGCTTCACGCCGAACTTCCTTGGCTCTCGCCCAAATACCACTTTCGCTGGTGTCTCTCCTGTTGTCTCATGCACGGACGAACGGTATGCCAGTAGAAAAAGGGGAATGTACGTGTCCCAGTCTCTCTGATGATCGGAGACGACTTTGGACAAATGTCGGTTGATGGTTCTGTTGAATCTTTCCACCATTCCGTCCGACTGCGGGTGAAGTGCAGTGGTTCTAGTTTTCCGGACGCCGAGCAGAGTACACACGTTCTTGAATAAAGCCGATTCAAAGTTCCTCTCTTGATCGGAATGCAGCTTCATGGGCGCGCCATACCGACTGATCCATTCTCGGACAAGGACTTCAGCAATAGTTATCGCCTCTTGGTTTGGTAGGGCGTATGCTTCAACCCACTTGCTAAAGTAGTCCATCACCACGACGATGTACTTATTTCCACTATTCGTTTGTGGAAATGGGCCGGCTACATCTATGGCAACTCTCTCAAAAGGACTTCCCACGTTATACTGTTTCATAGGAGCCTTGCCTCGTCTGTGGGGGCCGTTACTAGCTGCGCAGACTACGCACTTCCTACACCAGTCCTTTACATCTTCCTTGCAGTTCACCCAATAGAATCGCATACTACATTTAATATTTCAAATACTTCTGCGCATAGAGTATTTATGATTGTGCTTTGCTTTTGATATTTAAATGATTAGCTTCAGTCATTGTTATCTATACTAACGTCAAACATTCAAATGCTTTGCTTATTGTTATTTTTATCCCAGATCTGTTTTTAACAAGCAAAATTAGCAACTTAGATACATCAATTATAGTAAGTGGATTGGGAGTTTTATCTAGATTAAGTACCTTGGCCTGCATGTGGCTAAGAAATAACCTCGAAGTTCGTAATAGTTCTTTTTATCTACTTGTTAAGTATTTTTCTAGATTCTAAAAGGACAAGAGTACGTTTGAAGATTATCTCTTGTATGGTTTCTTCGTTTATTCCGAGATCTTTCAGTTAACAATCCATTACTAAGTCCTCAAAACCAAGTCAGGTATGTGTAGCACCTCTCAAACTTACCTCATTGGCCTCTCACTCATCACATGCTAATGTAAGGAAACTTCTGAATTCGTAGAACTTCAATTTGTTCAGTTTAGGGCTTTTCTGAAGTCCATAAGTATTAAGCACCTTGGCCGGTTTGTGGGTAGAAATTGACACCAACCAAATAGGATTTCCATATATTCCCTCGTTCTTATTTTGAGCATGTAAGGTACCTTATTTTGAACAAGATTGAGGCAACGATATCAGCCATCCACATGAACAACGAACATCTTGTATACCCATTGCAAAGTATTCGAGATTTTTGAAATAAACGAAGTAAAACACGAGAAGGGTTGAAATGTCCTACATTTCCCCAATATCAAATGATTACTGATACTAATTTAAAATATGCGGCATATATAACAAGAGAACTCATTCAAAACGAGGCCTTGACATGAACTTCAAGAATCCTGAGTATTTAGTAACGGGAAGCAAGTTGAATGACCTGGAAGTAAACGAAAGTCTAAAAATACAGAATCCATTGTTTGTGTGGATTTTCAAAAAGCCATCGACTGTTGTTCGACTTAACCCAGAAATCTCTTTCTTGGTCTTCTTCTTTTCCTCTTTCCCTCGCATCTCTTCTCTTCCAGTGGTTGTCCTCTTTTCTTCTTCCGTAAATTATTCTTATTACTTTGCGTTCTCATGTTGTAGAGTTTACTCGTCCTGCTTCGTCAGGGTCCAAGTTTTTGATCCATTAGAATTGTAGATCGTATCATTGTTCTGTATAAACGTACTTTTAGTTCCCTTGATATTTCCTATTCGTTAAGTTCTTCTTCCATATCGTTCTTTGCTGTAATTTTAACACTACTACTTCTCCAAATTTATAATATCGTCCTTGTTCTTTAATTCTTCTTCTGGTTTAGTGTTCTTTGTGTTCATTCACGTGAATTTGTCTTCTTACCGTTTATTTTTAGTCCCATCCTTTCTGCCTCTACTATTAATATCTTTTTTGTGGCTTCAAATTGCTCTTCGTCTTTGTGATAATCGTGATGTCACCAGGCATTGTTGTCATCTGTTGTAGATTAAGTTTCTTCTTCATTCTTCCTCTCCATTGTGAAGATAAAAAGCGCCATAGAGAGGAAATCGCCCTGCCTTAACCCCATTTATCCTGATTCTATTCCTTGTATTCCCTAAAGTGGCTTCTACCCCTATTAGCTAGCTTCTTGGGAAAGTTTAATTCGCTCATCGCTTTCAATTATACTTGGCTCTTGAGAGCGAATCATAGGCTCTCGTAAAGTCTATGAAGAGTGGCTTCCTTTCTCTTAGTGGGCAGCTTGTAGTTCTTTTAAGGTGAATTAAAATCCCGGTGCTTGGCTCCTCCTCTAACCCTTTATTGTATCTTCACCCAAGTGAGTATCCAGCTTCTTACAGAGATCTAAGTAATATCAATTGCGAGTTTCAAGTCCGTGTTTTGCTTTCTTATTTCTTGTCTCTTTCTTAAGTCTATGCAATTCTGGCATAAACATGTCAAAAGAATGAAGATTGTTCATTTGGATGAGCGAGGGATGACGCATTACCAGTCAAGGACTTCGGAAAGAATCAGCAATCAAATCGTTCTTGCTTTGTAAATTGTTTTGTCTTCTTATTTCTTGCCCCTCCCTTAAGTCTAGGCAATTCTGGCATAATCATATCAAAAGAATGAAGGTCCATCTATTTATCCAATTGCATGTGAATGCATATTAAGGGGTGCTCAATAGAAAAAAGCGAAAAAAAGGGAAAACCCGAATTGACTACTGCCTCCGACCGAAAGTATGTGGCGTATAGGTCATCTCGAAATTTTCGTTGTTTTTTGTTCCTCTTGCTTTAGATTTTATATAAAAATAATGAAATAAAAGACGTATTTGTTATTTTAATCTCGACGTCTACTTGTAAAATGGATCTCAGCGTACTAGGTAAGTCACAGGAATTGTACCGGTTCAATAAAAGTCGTTCCAAATTATTTTGTTATATTTTTGTCAAAACCTGATGTAATACGAAGAATATTAAATTGAATTCACGTGCTATTTTAGATTTGTATTCAGTTCACAACACGATCTGATATCTTTCTAGACTAGACGAATAATAAAAATGGTTATGCTAACACTTTAATTACAAGCCGAAAAAGAATCGCTATCTTCAATCTAACCTTTTCAAGTTTCGGGAATGGGAGCTGCAACATACAGATACATGGTTCGGCTTGTCGGACATGCACTTCCCTATCGCGGGCTATGGGGCATTCGGGAGGTAAGGGAATGGTGTTGCAATTACTGCTCCGGATCATGCACGTCACTAGTCGTGCATGCAACTACGGGGTGTAGCTCTATTGTGATGGGTGCGTACACTGTTACGACGTTCACTACATTATCGAGGTTTCATTTTTGCACGAACAAATGAATTTACAATTAGCTAAAGCCGTAGAAATTAGTAGTACCGCACAAAATGAAAGTACGTTTTCGTCAGACCTCACAGGCACTCGATTGCCAAACAGAGCTATTAGGTACCTCCTGTAATATCTTCATGAAGTTATTAAGACACATTAAGGTCACGAATTAAAAATAAAACTGGGAAGTAAATAATTCAGTTCAGTTTTAAGTGTTAGGTTGTAACTTATCATTAGTAGGGATCGGATTATATTATATTTTGATGCATGTAAGATTGTATATAAATTTGATAACAGCTGTAATTCTTGCCAAATGAAATTGTAATTAAATTGATTTGTTTAATTGGCAGTATTAGAGAAATAGAATATCTTATAAGTCACGTGAATTATTTCAGCCTTCTTGGGCTTCATCAGAGATATGTACTAAAAAATTACTTTTTGAAAGGATAACAATTAAATTATACACTTACATATTTTTGAAATTTCCAATAACCCAAAAACAAACCCGTAAAGAAAACTTTTTGAAAAAATTGTCTAATACTTCGCAAAATTGAAAGGAAACAGTTATGTTTTCATCTTTCAAAATGCAAAATGTGACACTAAAATAAATAACGTAAGTAACTATGGAAACATTGAGTGAAATTAATGACAGCTGTAATTCTTGCCAAATGAAATTGTAATTAAATTGATTTGTTTAATTGGCAGTATTAGAGAAATAGAATATCTTATAAGTCACGTGAATTATTTCAGTCTTCTTGGGCTTCATCAGAGATATGTACTAAAAAATTACTTTTTGAAAGGATAACAATTAAATTATACACTTACATATTTTTGAAATTTCCAATAACCCAAAAACAAACCCGTAAAGAAAACTTTTTGAAAAAATTGTCTAATACTTCGCAAAATTGAAAGGAAACAGTTATGTTTTCATCTTTCAAAATGCAAAATGTGACACTAAAATAAATAACGTAAGTAACTATGGAAACATTGAGTGAAATTAATGACAGCTGTAATTCTTGCCAAATGAAATTGTAATTAAATTGATTTGTTTAATTGGCAGTATTAGAGAAATAGAATATCTTATAAGTCACGTGAATTATTTCAGTCTTCTTGGGCTTCATCAGAGATATGTACTAAAAAATTACTTTTTGAAAGGATAACAATTAAATTATACACTTACATATTTTTGAAATTTCCAATAACCCAAAAAAAAAAAAAGAAGGCTGAAATAATTCACGTGACTTATAAGATATTCTATTTCTCTAATACTGCCAATTAAACAAATCAATTTAATTATAAATTTGATACTTCGATGTGTCATAAAATCATAAACGTATGTATCTATACGAATACCAGAAGAGTAGCATGGACATGATGACGTCAAAGTATATTATTCCGGTCCTTAATTATGAGGTTTAATCGGATGTCGACATCAAGGAGACGAAAGTCTAAATTTTTTTAGCTTTATGGTGAGAAAAAGAATTAAATTAGAAACTTGATAATATATTCATCATTTCTTTAATATAATTGGAATGTTGTTAATTTTGTTTCCCGCATTTATTTAAGAATATATTCGAAAGGCAAGTTTTGTTTTAATACAGAGGATGCAGTAAATCTTCAACAATCAATTACATAGGAATGTTGACTCGCCAGTTCGTAATGAAATATAAGTAAAAACAAGTAGGAAAAGCAGGTAATGTATATCCACCCTAAATATTAGTCAACCCTCTTCACTGAAAACGTTCCAAAAGACACAACTAACCACACATTCTCTATTCAACGCTTTCGGGCCGTACAACAACCGGATGTGTCCGTCTCATTCCAGTCCGTACGAATAAACCCGGAAGATCATCCTCCACACATACTGTACTGTAGTCCTTACTGGGCGTTCAACCAGGATACGTACATAAACGTTGCAGTCGAAGTCGAGAGGCCCGCTCGAACATATTAGCACGACATGCAAAACAAATGACCGTGGGAAGTAGCGTTTACTAAACAATACTGTGCCTGGATTCGATCCAGTAATCAAGTAAATCGCTAATACCTGAACGGATTGTACGCTCGACTCGAATAAGACAGTCAATCAAGTGTGGTATACAATGCATCGCTGGCTCGTTTCGTACTGTTCTAATGTGTACCATAAGTCGGAAATTGGTTTCTAATTTCTCGGTTACACTTTCTGCTACTTGCGTTTAGTAATGCAGTTTAGAGAAAATTACTTTTTATTAGCTCCGTTCGGTTAGCAGCGATTTTCACCGCTCAATATTACACCTACAATATTTGACAGATTTCATGTCTTCATTATGATCGAAACAGTGCGTACGCCCGACTAAAAAGATAACCTAAAAATGCACCTAAATCCGTGCTTTAATTATGATGTTGACAATAATGATTAATATGCAGTGATGCAGATACTTTTTTCTGCGTGGTTCTCTAATGACTAATAGAAATTAATTTTGCTAGCTACCTTGCATTGTTCGTTTGTTATGTAAGGATCTCAAAATTCTTTTGTAATTTACAGCTGCTAATTAGAAGTATTATTTGTGAGGCGTCTTGTTTATAATAATGCAATTAACGAAAACAATCTGTTTAAAATAATTTCAAATGTCGGTTGATGGTTCTGTTGAATCTTTCCACCATTCCGTCCGACTGCGGGTGAAGTGCAGTGGTTCTAGTTTTCCGGACGCCGAGCAGAGTACACACGTTCTTGAATAAAGCCGATTCAAAGTTCCTCCCTTGATCTGAATGCAGCTCCATGGGCGCGCCATACCGACTGATCCATTCTCGGACAAGGACTTCAGCAATAGTTATCGCCTCTTGATTTGGTAGGGCGTATGCTTCAACCCACTTGCTAAAGTAGTCCATCACCACGACGATGTACTTATTTCCACTATTCGTTTGTGGAAATGGGCCGGCTACATCTATAGCAACTCTCTCAAAAGGACTTCCCACGTTATACTGTTTCATAGGAGCCTTGCCTCGTCTGTGGGGGCCCTTACTAGCTGCGCAGACTACGCACTTCCTACACCAGTCCTTTACATCTTCCTTGCAGTTCACCCAATAGAATCGCTCGCGCACCTTTTCCATAGTCTTCTTGATTCCCAGATGCCCTCCCGAAGTTCCATCGTGAAGTTCCCTCAGAACTTCCGGCACCCTATTCTTGGGGATCAGTAACTGTGTCTTCTGTTCCGTGCCTTCCTGGTTCTCGATGGTTCGTTTCAGAAGACCATGATCCAGCACTATGGAGTCCCACTGCGCCCAGTACGATTTCACGGATGGTGCACACGGTGCTATCTCTTCCCAAGTAGGTCTTGCCTCCCTACTTTTCCATTCCAGCACCAATTTCAAATCCTGATCGTTCTCCTGGTCTCGTCGCAATTCTTCACCTTGCCCTTTGTCGTCTACGATGGCCGTCCTCGCAGTCGTGGCCACTTTCTCCTCCAGCCGACTACAGTGCTTACAGTCTTCGGCACAAGGTCTTCTCGACAAAGCATCGGCATTTCTGTGGCTAGTTCCGGCCCGATGCTGGATTTCAAAATCGTATTCCTGAAGTCGTTCGATCCATCGTGCGACTTGTCCTTCAGGATTCTTGAATCGGAGGAGCCATTTTAAAGCGGCATGGTCCGTCCTCAGGAGAAAGTGTCTGCCATATAAGTACTTGTAGAAATGTTCTATGGACTTTACCACGGCTAGCAATTCCCTTCTAGTGACGCAATAATTTCGTTCCGGCTTTGACAGGACTTTACTGAAGTAGCCAATCACCTTCTCTTGCCCTTCTTGGATCTGGGACAGTACGCCACCGATACCAACATTGCTAGCGTCAGTGTCCACAATGAACTTGCCTTCTGGGAGAGGGTAACTTAGAATAGGAGCACTTATCAAGTACTGTTTTAGTTGTTCGAAACTAATTTGGCAATGTTGGTCCCATTCAAACGGACGACCTTCTTCAGTGAGTTTTGTCAACGGTTTAGCGATGTCCGCAAATCCGGGAACATAGCGACGATAGTAAGTGCATAGGCCTAGGAAACTCCTTATCTGGTGTTTATTCTTGGGAGTTGGCCAGTCCTTCACGACCTGAATCTTTACTGGGTCCACGGCGATTCCATTCCCATTAACAATATGGCCTAGATAATTCACTTCCTTCTGGAAAAGGTGGCACTTCTTGAGACTAAGCTTTAGTCCAGCTCCGCGAAGCCGCTGGAACACTCCTTCCAGATTCTTCAGGTGGTCGTCGAAAGTTTTCCCCACCACAATTATGTCGTCCAGGTATACCATGCACGTTGTCCAGGACAGACCCTTCAGAACCGTCTCCATCAGTCTCTCGAATGTCGCTGGTGCATTACATAACCCGAACGGCATCACCGTGAATTGCCATAGGCCCATACCAAGGGAAAACGCCGTTTTTTCTCGATCTTCGGGCGCTAGTTCCACTTGCCAATAACCACTCTTTAGATCCAAGGTCGAGAAGATCTTTGAACCGGCCAGGGTGTCCAGGGTGTCATCAATCCGTGGCAGAGGATAGCTATCCTTTTTGGTGACGTTGTTGAGCAATCGATAGTCTACGCAGAACCGTGTGGATCCATCCTTTTTCTTCACAAGCACTACCGGTGACGCCCATGGGCTGCTCGATGGCTCAATTACATTGTCCTTTTCCATCTCACGAATAATGCGTTCTGCTTCCTCACGCTTCGCCAATGGTAACCTCCTTGGAGCTTGACGGATGGACCTTTCTTCTCCTGTCTCTATCTTTTGTTTGACGATGTCGGTTCTTCCCTTAGGTCCATTTTCTCCCTCGAACACATCTTGATACTGACAGATCAGGTTCTTCGCTTTTGTCTTTTGTTCTGGAGTCAGTTCCTGGGCCGTCGACATGACCATTTCCAACAACTTCTTCGGGACCTTCATCTCTTGTACGTTTGCTTCTATTTGGCGGGAGATGGAGGACACCATGGCACAGCTTCCCAGGATCGTACCTTTCTTGATGTTGACAGGGAAACAGTTCACATTCATTAGGCGGACTGGTATTTCCTTCTTTGCTGTCAACAACATTTTTCCAACGAGAACTCCTTTTCCAATCTTCTGATCGTCAGTGTTAGGTTCGACCATAATGACTTGCCCGTCTTGGAAAGCGCCGTTCAGGTTTGCATCGACTATAACCTCGGTTCTGCTAGGCAATACGACATCTTCTGCGAGAACAACTCGAGCGGCCACGTCCTCTCGCTGATGTAGAATCAACTCCTCGTTGTTAACCGCCATTACGCCACGCTTCAGATCCAATTGGAACCCATGGGCAGACATGATGTCCATGCCCAGAATCGACTCATCCTCTATTTCTGCTACCAGCGCACGGTGTTTGATGGAGGTCGATCCAATGGTAATGGTCACCTCTACTTCACCATAGACAGTCGCTGATGTTCCGGTTGCTGTCCTCAGTCTCCATTTAGTCGGCTCGGTGCGTTTTGATGACTTGATCACATCGGGCCTCAGGATAGTCTTCGTCGCACCCGTATCCAGTAGCATGGTGTGAGGGATGTCATCAATGGTTGCATCCACGAAGACACTGCTGGTTAATCGCCGCAGGGCTATTACTTTCGTGGCCTTTGTCTTTGGAGGCCTTTGAATACGCGTCGACGTTTGTCCATCTGCAGCGACCAGACTTAGTTTCCCCTGTGGCTTCCTTCATGGAGAATCCTGCTTGGCCTTGGGACACCGCCTGCGATCATGTCCCTCTTCCGGCAATTCCAACACACCAGAGGATTCTTCTGCCTCAAGACTTGTTCCACAATGTGGCGAATATCCTCCGTGGTGGCACACTCCTTGGGCCGCTCTTCTGCAGCAGATTGCACCTTGACGCTGGTGGGTTCCTCCTCTTGGGAGTCCGTGGCAGCTCGCACCTTGGCATGCCCTCTTGAGACTTGCTTCGCCACCTCATATTCCAAGGCGTAGGCCAATGCGTTCTGGGATGTCTTGGGGTGGGCCATTCTCAATGACTGCTGGTTGTCCGGGTCACGAATTCCATCCACGAAGGTCTGCACCGTCAAACGTTCCAGGAATTCTTCAGGAGCTGCAGGATAAGCCAACCGGGCCAGGCGCACTACGTCAGCCTCGAATTCCTGAAGACTTTCTCCGGATTTTTGATAACGGTTTCTCAGCTGCTCACGGTACACCTCGGTCAGATGCGCCTGGCCATAACGCATCTCCAATCTGTTCACCAGCTTATTGTAGTCCTCTTGTTCCTCTGACGGCATCGTTTGTAGCACATCAATAGCGTCCCCCCTCAATGCCACAATTAACGAGGTGGCTTTCTCACTGACGGTCCATCCGTTCCCCTTTGCTGCTGCTTCAAATTGTTTGAAGTAGTTAGGCCAAGAAGACTTCCCATCGAACGTCGGTGGTTTTATTTTCAATTTCGAAGTTTCCGCTGGTCCTACCACACAGTAGTCGCACTCCTTGTCGGCACCTTTGAAGTTTGTGAAATTAGTTGAGCTCTGCGCAGGTTACTGCGCAATGAATTTAACGCGCCAAACATGTCAAATTTAAATTCCACAAACGGAAATTTTATACTATCAATGACTTTTTTTGAGTCATTTTAAAAAATTATAAATTATTAATACGAACATATAATAAAATTACCTCGAGTAAGTCTATTTAAATGAAATAAACCAATAAACATCAAAATAAATACAGTTTTATTCTACGAAACAAAAATTTCACAAATGTTGCAAATTAATTAATTTATTACATTTTTTGTTGCTTTTCTGAATTTTGAAATTTTGATTAATAAATTTTAAAGTATAAAATATTCGTACTCTTACAAATAAGGAGAGAAGATAATCATTGGGAAAATCCTGACATGGACTTTTCAAACGGAATTTCACTCAAATGTAATTTTAAATTCTCACGGCTGTTTCCAGCGCCAGTAGCGGAAATTTGGCTCTAAAAACACTTTCCAGGGCCTATATATAATAGAGTTTCATTTTAGTTGTCTATTAACCTATTATTAAATAAAATAGGATGAAAATAGGTCGCACCTAAGTGTACGATTGACAGAAGACTGATTGATACCACCTGTGTGTGACATCTGCGCAGTAACTTGCGCAAAGGATGTTTGGTAACATCCGATTGTGTAGAGTGCAACTACTGGGTAGATAATATACTGTGGTCCTACTATACTTCGGCCCTCGTTATTTTCTAATATTTCGACTGGTGACGGATCCCCGAACATTCGCAATCCTGCCATGATTTGTTCGAGATTTTTAATTTTGTTATTCTGCTGGAACAGTATCTCTTCCACATTTTCTTGCAGATTCCTTGTCTCTTCCAATATTTTTACCACTAGTTTATTCTCGAGCCCTTTTGATTGCTCTACAAATTTAACTTCCAAATTTCCAGACTGTTCCATCAATTTATCCTCTAATATCTTACTTAAATCTGCAGGACCGCCCGAGATTTCAAATAGAAAGGCTTCTGGATCCTCCCCTGCTTCTAGTAGCGCTTGGTGTAGTCTCTGTTGCAAAATCGATTTCTTTCCGGAGATTTCCAATTCGCGCTCTTCTAATTCGGCTTTTAAGTCGTTCACTTTTAAGTCTTTTAACAACACTTTCTTTGAAGCCATTGTTTCTTTGTTTAACTAATTTGTTTAAATTTTAATTTAATTTTAATTGTTTATTTATTTCCACGAACCTCACTCCTGGCACCAATGTAACGATTTTAATGGTTCTATTATTTTTATTTTAATCAAAACACGAAATAGTTAATAATCTAATTTATTTAAAAGTAACACTAATTAACACTGACTTAAGAATAATTTATTTATAAACTAATAAGTAATTTATGTTAACAGCCGAGCGAATATTTATAACGCGACTTCAATTTCGAACTGTCCGCTTGCTTAATTAATGTCGAACTGTCCCCCGTTTGGCTGCGTGCATTTTTATATGCCGGGGTTGTTTCTCGCGAACATTCTCGCTCGTTCGACAGGAAGTCTCGGATCATCGTTGACGTGATATCGAAGCTTCTCGTCTAAGGCGCGTCGTTGTTGACGCATCAGACGGGCTGGGACCGCAAACGTCACAATACGATACATGCTGTATGATTCTTCATTTTACGTCTTAAACATTCCTTCGTTGAAACTCTGTTATTTGTTTCAGATCAGTATGTTTCTATGCAATATATGCAAAATAAATTGCATATCTATTAAATATTATGAAACGCATATGTATCAACATAGACATACGAAGAACAGTCGTTTTGCATGCAAACGTTTAAACTGTTGTCACGAATTTGCAACTTATAAAGCTTTTCAAATGCACATATACAGGGTGGGCCAACAGTGCGTGGGCGGAAGATTGTGGCTTTATTGTTGAATATTTTTAAAATCTGTGTACGCACTAACATACATATGGGTTAGATGCACAATCTAAAATTATTTAGACAAATACAGATTGTCCCGTAAGAGTGTGGCAACCCTATCTTGTGTTTTTTTTAATGGAACACCCTATATATTATTGCACGATTCGATAGCTCGTCATTAGTGGATGAAAATAATACAGGGTTTTTTTGATCTAAAGTTTATGGTTCTCGAGATATTGATGATTTATCGTTAAAAAATGGCAACATTTGTGACTCTGTAAATTATTTATTTTTAAATATTTGACTTTGAAATTTGGTAAATACATTATCTAACTATTGGGAAATAGAAAGGCATGCACAATCGGAAATTTCTTTTAAAACTTTATACAGGATGATGCGTTACGCAAAAGTCCATTTTTCTAAAAAAAATTAAATGGAACGGCCTGTATGTAATCACACTATTTTAAACACCTTTTGTTGAAGTTTCTCACGGCATAAGTTTTTTTATGATTGGCTATTAAACTTTAGATGTAGGAATTTTTTAAAATTATAAATTTAAAAAACGAAGCTATGATTGTAATTTAATAACGAAAACCTAAAGTTTCTTTGATTCATATTCGTATATGACAGCAACAATAACAACAAACTAAAACTTAACTAACAAAAAAAACTTAATTAAAACACTTTCTTGAAAATTATTACAGGATTTGTAAATATTTTCTATTTAACTTAACATTTAGAAATATCAATTCTTGTAAAAATAGTAGTCCATGGAAACAAATTATGTTTGACTAGGTTTGAACGTTCAGCATAAATATTACCCTATTATAAACTTAAATTTCAAAATTAATTTTAATAAAGAAGAGTTGATTGATATGATTTACATTCTGGGTGAATGTCGAAGAAATGCCTTACTAGCAAGTCGAGTGTATAAAGAACGGTATCCAGAGAGACGTCATCCGCGGGAAGAATCTTTTATGAATCTTGCTGAAAGATTTGAACGAAGGGGCAGTGTTAATTACGAAAAACATGAAAGAGAAAAGACTCATTTGACAGAAGATAATGAACTTCATGTGATATATTCCCTAGTAGAAAATCCTCAATGTAGTACACGGCAGTTGAGTAATGACTTAGATTTAAGTAAGACAACAATAAGAAGAATAATAAAAAAACATAAGTTTCATCCGTACCATATTCAATTACATCAAGAATTAGTTCAAGAAGATTTTCAAAGACGCAGGACATTTTGCCAATGGTTTAATGAGAAATTTAATGCAGAGAATAATTTTGCAAGTAAAATTTTATTTACTGACGAAGCGACTTTCCATAATAACGGAACTGTAAACAAACATAATTTACACTATTATTCAAACGAAAATCCGCATTTTTTACGAATTGTACATAACCAACATAGATGGTCCGTTAATGTTTGGGCAAGAATAATAGATTCACATATTGTTGGTCCCTATTTTTTTGATGGCACTCTCACTGGTCCGTTATATCTACACTTTCTTGAAAATGAATTCATGCAATTATTGGTGAACATCCCTTATAACGGAATTGAAACAATGTGGCTTCAACAAGATGGAGCGCCACCACATTACAATCGTAACGTTAGAGAGTGGCTGAACCAACAATTTCCAAATAAATGGATAGGGCGCGGTGGACCTGTGAATTAGCCAGCTAGGTCTCCCGATATTACTCCCCTTGACTTCTTTTTCTGGGGCCACATTAAAGAAAAAGTTTATAGAGAGTGTCCTATTAATGTAGAGGATATGAAAATTAGAATAAGAAATGCATTTGCATCGATAACTCCTGTAATGTTATCAAATGTAAGGAACTCTTTGCGTCGCCGAGTTCAAAAATGCATAGAGCAAGATGGGCGTCATTTTGAACATCTTTTAAATTAGTTTTTTTTTTTTCATTTACACAATTAGAAAAATGTCGACGTTTTGCTGTATACTGACAGTACTTTCTAAATAAGTGCAGCAAGTTTGATATTTACAAATCCTGTAATAATTTTCAAGAAAGTGTTTTAATTAAGTTTTTTTTGTTAGTTAAGTTTTAGTTTGTTGTTATTGTTGCTGTAATATACGAATATGAATCAAAGAAACTTTAGGTTTTCGTTATTAAATTACAATCATAGCTTCGTTTTTTAAATTTATAATTTTAAAAAATTCCTACATCTAAAGTTTAATAGCCAATCATAAAAAAACTTATGCCGTGAGAAACTTCAACAAAAGGTGTTTAAAATAGTGTGATTACATACAGGCCGTTCCATTTAATTTTTTTTAGAAAAATGGTCTTTTGCGTAACGCATCATCCTGTATAAAGTTTTAAAAGAAATTTCCGATTGTGCATGCCTTTCTATTTCCCAATAGTTAGATAATGTATTTACCAAATTTCAAAGTCAAATATTTAAAAATAAATAATTTACAGAGTCACAAATGTTGCCATTTTTTAACGATAAATCATCAATATCTCGAGAACCATAAACTTTAGATCAAAAAAACCCTGTATTATTTTCATCCACTAATGACGAGCTATCGAATCGTGCAATAATATATAGGGTATTCCATTAAAAAAAACACAAGATAGGGTTGCCACACTCTTACGGGACAACCTGTATTTGTCTAAATAATTTTAGATTGTGCATCTAACCCATATGTATGTTAGTGCGTACACAGATTTTAAAAATATTCAACAATAAAGCCACAATCTTCCGCCCACGCACTGTTGGCCCACCCTGTATATATAATTAGACGTACAGTACATCGTACACAGTGGTCTAATATACAAACTTAAACATTAAATAAACAACTAATACGTTTTATAACATTAATAATACTTAAAATTTGCATTTTCAAAATTACGTCCTAACTTTTATTTTCTTTGCACAATTTTCAATTAATTTTTTCAAATTTGTTCCACTTAAATTATTCCAATCTTGAATTGTTTTCGGAAAAAAGAAAATTTATGAATGTTAGTTTTCGAAAATGGAATTTTATAGATGAATTTATGATTTTTTCTAGTACTCGAATCATTTATTTGTAATTTAGTTAGAAAATTGTGCATCGAATCAACTTTGAAATGAATACAACAACATAATTTTAATCTTGCTTCTTGTCTTCTAGAAGGTAAAGTTTCCCAATTTAATTCCCGTAGTATGCGTGAAACAGATGAAGTTGTTCTGTGGTCAATCATAACATACCGAGCTGCTTTATGCTGCAACATTTCTAGATCTTCAATTAAATATTGTTGGTGCGGATCCCAAACTTCGTGTGCGTACTCAACTTTAGGACGGATATATGTCATATAAGCTTTTTTAAGTACAGCTTTTCCAGAGTCTTTAAGATTTCTTCTAATGTAATATAGTGATTTATAAGCTTTTTTTAAGATATTCTGAATATGACTACTCCAATTTAAATCATTTCTAAAGGTCACTCCTAGATATTTACACGTATCATTATATGTTAGTAATTCATTTCCTAATTTGTATGGATGGGTCTGAAATAATTTTGTAATACCAAACGATACTGCAACACATTTCTTTGTATTAATTTCCATTTTATTTTCGTCACACCACATATGAATTTTGTCTAAATCTTTCTGGAGTAAAATCTAATCTTATGTATTTTTTCTTTTATTATAAATAACGCAGTCATCAGCAAATAATTTCGTTTCGCAACTTAAATTTTGTGAAATATCATTTATAAATATAATGAATAATATTGGTCCGATCACACTACCTTGAGGTACTCCAGAAATGACAGTCAGCTCAGACGAATAGATATTATCTATTCTAACTCTCTGTTTCCTGTCCGTAAGATATTCGTTTATCCATTTTACAGCTCGCATATCACACCCCAAATTTTGTAATTTTCTTATATAATAACATGATAATATCATGAGGAACTTTATCAAAGGCTTTTGTAAAATCGATGCAAATTGCGTCTACCTGTCCCTTATCATCAACTATTTCTGCCAATTCAGTATGAAAATTTATCAGTTGAGTAACACAGGAAAAATGTTTTCTAAAACCATGTTGATTTCTTTTAATAATATTATGTTTATCACAAAAATATTGAAGATAGTTCGTCAGAAGTTTTTCTAAAATTTTGCATACTATACATGTTAAACTAATTGGGGGTCAGTTAACTTGCCCCTCCCCCCGTAACGTTTTTCAAAGTTTTCTTGCACCAAATGATTGCACCCTTTATGCACCCTTATGCACTACCTTTTTTAACTTTTGCACCGCTCAAATAGCTGAGAAAAAAAATAAAACAGAAAGTCAGCTATCCCCCCCCCGCAGTGAAAATTTTCGAAGTTTTTTTGGTGCACCTTGTTGCACCCTTTATGCACCACCTTTTTTTATCTTTTGCACCACTCAAATAGCTGAGGTAAAAAATAAAATAGAAACTTAGCTAGCCCCTCTGTGAAAGGGGCTATTGAAATATCGTCTGTTAACTATGATATTTTCTGTGTTTGCAAATATGAATGCACTTCACACTTAACACATACGTAAGTCAACCAGAGTCACTCATACGTCAAAAACTCCCATATTTAAAGATGGCCACGACGAAAAGCAAGAAACAAGGTTATATCTTTACTTTTATTAAAACGTCAAGAAAAGTAAGTGAGATCAGCCGGTTATGACAGCAACATCGACATACGTTTACAGAACCAACGCCAACCGTAAACGTAGAAAAAAAGCCCCTTTCACAGGGAGGCTAGCTAAGTTTCTATTTTATTTTTTTTCTCAGTTATTTGAGCGGTGCAAAAGTTAAAAAAGGTGGTGCATAAGGGGTGCAACAAGGTGCACCAAAAAAACTTCGAAAATTTTCACGGGGGGGGCTACGGTTAACTTGGCCTCTCCCAGTGAAATTTGCCTGCAGTTTCTCTCCTGGAGGGGTGCAAAAATTTATTTTGGTGGTGCATAAGGGTGCAATCATTTGGTGCAAGAAAACTTTGAAAAACGTTACTTGGAGGGGCCAAGTTAACTGACCCACTAATTGAACGATAATTATTGCAATCAGATTTAACACCAGATTTATAAACAGGGAGAACTATTGATATCTTCCAATCATTGGGCAAAATATGGTTATTAATGCTAATTTGAAACAAATGAGTTAAATATTTGGATACATAGTATCCTCCTATTTGTAAAACTTCAGCCGTTATATTATCAATACCCGGAGATTTATGTGATTTAAGCTCCTTAATGACATTTGCAACATTTTGTCGAGTAATATGAAACATGTCGGAAACTTCTAACCTTTGATTTTCATTAAAATTTAGAACGGTATCAATTTTTTCATTAAAAACACTGATAAAGTACCTGTTAAATTCCTCCACTGTATCGGTTAAGTTTTCCAAAATACGTCCATTTTTTTTAATCAAAATTTGACAAGTTGTAGATTTATTTAAATGTTTTATATAACGATATAAGTGTTTTCCATTATTCTTATCCATTAAGTGTATTAAATAATTTTCGTTTGCATGTCGCTTAGCTTCATTAAATTCAGATAATTGTTTATAATATGCTACCTACCTGCGAAGATAGGCAGTAGTTTTACATCGGGTTGAACTTCTCCGATGTTGCCAGCCAGCTGCAATGGGACGGGGGGGTTCAATTCCAAAAACGCGAAGGCCAAAATCAAAAATAGGCGCCACTTTTTTGAAAATGAGGGGAAATGAAAATTAAGAAAACCCGTTACATCTAGAACACTTTAGTTTACTCAACCACAAAATATGTATATATAAACAAATAAGTAATACACTGACAACAACCACAAAAAAATAAAAATAATGAGTTTACAACATATTTAAATCATAAATCATACAAGAGATTACAATCATCGGTTAACTGTACGTGACAACGTTCGTCTACTTATATCTGATTTAAATTTACACCGGAGTGTACGCAATAAGATGCATGTTTAATTGCGGCAAAATCAAAGAAAAGAGTCGGCAATTCAAATCGCGAATCAACGCTCAGAACCATCAAAAGAATTATAACGCTCCAACCTTTATTCCGTCGGTGTCCGATTAGTTTGTCGGCGTCTGTGTGGAAATGCCGCTGCGGCCCCTTTGAAGTGTGCCGACTATCGCGTAGAGAGGCGAGGGAGGGAACTTCCGATGTCGCAATTCGCAGTGCACCTGCACAATCCGGAAAAACGTAATCCAACAAAACTAACTCTTGCTAAAAGTCCGCAATAAAAGCCTATAAGCGAAAAGAAAACGATCGTAAGGGCCAGATCGAGAAACGCAATTCGTATTGACTTATCCGGATTATTAACCGGACTGCCATAAGTCGCAGTATAGATGCGGCTTTCCCGTTGTCGACTGGGCCAAACAAATTCGGCAAAAGCCGTTCACATGCACTTTGACCCTCTTTGGTGAAACGGGCACAATCAAGCGATAACAAAAAACAAACGTGCGGCCCAGGAAACAGATGAAACTTTAATGAGACGGTGGCGTACTTCTCGATCGGTGGAAAAGAACAGAAAGCTACGAGAGAGAGAGACACGTTCAATTTTACCATTGGCGGAATTTTCCTAGCAACTGGGAGAACCAATCAGCTCAATGTGTACAACGACGTGGTTTCCAAGAAACCATTCGGCACGTCGAATTTCGCCTATACAGGGCGTGTTCGGAACAGTAATGAAAACTGAGCAGTGACAATGCATATACAGGGTGTATTCGAAAAAATGAAAAATGAACTGTAACAAATAGTATTTATAAATTTTTCTGAAACGATAAGCTCGACGCACTTTTTTCTTTAGACGCTTCACATGATTTGTATAATAAACGGGATCTGTTGTAGATTTAATTTCCTTGCAGGGAATATATTTTAAAACCAAATTCTGAATTAATTTCACAAAAGATTTCCATAATTGATTGATATCTCCGCTGGAACTTACCCACATTGGAAAATTTCTCTCCAGTTCCATTAATAAATGATACAGTGTCCGCTTTATGATAATGGTGAACTCTTATTATTTTGTTGTTAATCATAGGTAATTGAATATCCAAGTCAATAATGACTACATGGTGATCGCTTATTCCATCCTCAACATCCCAACTTATCACCATATCAGCTGGTCTAATGATGGCTACATCTAGAATATTACCATTAGTATTATTATCAAAAATCTAAGTAGGTTTATTTATAATTTGAGTCAGAGAATGCTGTATGATCAAACCATTTATTTTAGATTGCAGCTGATTACCAATTTTATTTCCACTCCAGTCAGTGTGCGGCATATTAAGGTCTCCAATAATAGCAATTCTTTCAAATTGATCCTCTACATCGTTTATAAAACTAACTAATTTATCTATGTAATTGGTATGATTACTTGAACAGTAAACTGCTAGTATCAATAATTTGACTGTACATATTTGAGCAACTACAGCTAATATTTCACATTCACCATCTCTCCAGAATTCGTAACAGTAGAAATTTCCTTTTATCAAAATAAAGACACCACCACCAATTCTATCTAATCTGTCATATCTAAATACCAAATCAGATCCAAATATTTCACTAGATGAAATGTTATCATTCAGCCAGGATTCGGTTCCCACTATAATATCAGGTTCATGCATCTCAATTAACGAATTGAATTCTATTTTTTTATTTTGTATACTTCGTAGATTTACGTTTAGTATTCTCAACTTATCAATCGATTTAGAATTTGAAGGATATTTCTCTATAAATTTGTCATCATCTTTTACAATTTTTAATTGCTATATTTTATTTTCTTCGTTCGAGTCCATATTATAATTAGTTTTACTTTTTTAAATGTTAATTATTCTTTGATAGCTGGGGCAGCTTTTATCTGATCCTGAGTGTGTCGTATCTAAACTTAATCCTAACTTATCATTAGCGTCTGTACAAGATGGGCATTTTTGATAATTATTTTGACAGGAATTGCTGTTGTGTTCACCACAACATTTCGCACATCTATATTTATCACTGCATATTTTCCAATTTTGGTTAGCAAAGTGTCCTAGCTCTCCACAGTGGAAACATCTAACAACGCCAAAATGTTCAAACACCTTGCCGATACTCCATCCAACATAAATATATTCCTTGGACATTAAAGTATTAAATATTTTTGATCATGCTTACATAATAATATTTATTTTATTTTTATAAGGTTTCGACTTATAAATAATTTTTAAATGTTGATCATCCGTATTTAAATTCAACTTATTTTGTCTTACAATTTTTTCTAACAGTTGTTCATTATCCTCATTTGCATCTTCCACCTTTATACCAACTGAATCGCTTTATGCAGAAAGGGCTTAAGTCACTTTTGGCCGAAATTAATTTTCGCAGAAAATCGTATTTACATAAAACCCAACATAAACCATACTTCACCTTTTTATGCAGAAAGAGCATTAGTTCCGTTTACTAATGGTCTTTCTGCATAAAAAATTGTACCTAGTTTGGTATATAAATACGATTTTCTGCGAAAACACTACTTCGGCTAAAAGTTACTTAAGCCCTTTCTGCATAAAGCGATTCAAATACTTTAATTTTAGGATGTAACTCATTTGGTATAGAGATTTTAAAGTCGTTACCAAGTTTCTCAGAAATTACCTTCTGTACTTTAGATGTTTCAGATCATTCAACTTGTAAAAGAATCCCTCCTTTTCTAGTGCTTTTTCCAAAAGATACACCTGCTTGCATTTCCACAACATTACTTTTATTTTTTAGTACCTCTGTGACAGGCTCTTGCCGTGCTTTATTTTTGGGTACAACAATTATTACATTTCTGTTTAATACATCCGCATATGTATCTTGTCATCTACTTGTTCCATTAGTATTATTAGAAATTGATTCATGTGAATTTATTTCTGATTTTAAATATTTAATTTCGTCTTTTAGATATTTATTCTCCAATATAATGCTATCTAATTTAATGAGATTTCCTTATTTTGCGAAGTTATTATTTGAAACATATTAAAGATTTCCTCTTTAGTACAACCAAAGGAAGTTATTGTAGGATCATCATCGTCAGCAATACTTCTCGTCGGTTTAGGAGACTGATTTATAAGTCCACTTGTTAGACTCACGTCTGCCAAATTGTCACTCGTTTGACTTGCCAAAATTTCACAACAGTTTATCGAATCTTCATTGTACACAATCACATTTTTTAAGTACTTCACACATCCACGATGAGTTAATTTACCACAAATGATACATTTTAATCCATTTACTGGTATATTATTGCATTGTCTGCAAGGTTTATTCGCTTTCGAAGTTGACGCAACTTATGGCATTGTGACGAATGCCGTAAATTTGTTCCAATGCATGATTTGTTTTCCAAATGAATATATCTAAAAAAATTAATAAATAATATCACTCAATATACAGGGTGCCTTCCAGAGATTGTGAAGAATAGCTTGACGTTGCATATTAACACACCAAAAAAAAATCATAAAAAAGGGTTGGTTAAAATACGTTTTGGTTTTTAAAAGTGACCCCTACATTGTTTCTTGTTGTGTGAACATTGCATACTGTGAATCAAGTAAGCGGTCGTCCGGGTGACGAAATAATAAGAACAGTACGCATTGATCACAGATAGATCTTTCATATTGTGAATTACATTTACTGGAATTATTCCAATATTCGGCTTAACTAAACATGGTGTCAGGTGTGGAAGAATAACTTCACGATAAGAACAACTGCTATAGAATGGCGAATGGTGAAAATGCTAACTTGGCCTCCTCCGGGGCAATTAATTGGAAACCACCAGAAAATTTTGACTTTAATAGACCTGAATCGTGGAATGCTTGGCTGGAACGATTCGAAAGATACATCTCTGTAATTGGTCTGTTTAACACCCGTATTCAAAAGGAAGGCGAAAGTGTAGATACATTCATCACAACTCTACATACGATGGCCGATAAATGTGACTATGAACATCTGTGGGATCAATTGATTCGCGACCGGATAGTAATTGGTCTTTTGGATGCCAAAACGTCTGATCGAATGCAGCTAAAGGCAGATCTTATATTGGAAGAAGCGGTTGGTTAGACAAGCGGAATTGCAGGGGAAACAGAACAGAATAATTCGAGGCGATCAGGAGACTAATGACAACATTTACAAACTGAAGGCAACTCATCAGGCTTAAAATAATGATTCGGCATTACCACAAAGTTGGAAGAATAACTCCTGTATGCGATGCGGACAACGACAACATTATGATACTCAAAAATGTCCTGCATTGAATTCAAGATGTCGACGTTGCAAGAAGGTTGGTCATTGGCACAGGGCATGCAAATCCAAATTAGTGAGACAGTTGGAAGGTGGGGAAGGTAATACGTCTTATATCAACGAAGAGGATTCGTACTTTTTAGGTACAGTAAAGAATGATGACTACATGTCAAATTTTAAAATAATTTTACACATTGTTGAGTTTTCTAAACCATTAGAATTTATAATCGACACTGGTGCGGACATCACGTGCATACCTTCTAGTAAACTACCAAATGCATTAAATTGCAAATTAAATAAACCAGACCAAACAGTCCGTGGGCCAAATGGTGCCAGTATCTATGTATTGGGATGGCTGTATTTGACGATTGTTACAGTTTATTTTCCATTTCTGTTCTGAATACACCATGTATATGCATTGTTCCCGTTCGTTTTTTATTTCTGTTCTAAACACACCCTGTACATGCGTAATTCGACGTGCTGGATTGTTTCTTGGAACGCGTCCTTGTACACATTGCAGTCATTGTAGGGATACGCCGTATTTCGCCGGCGTAATTTTCTTAAAATTTCGTTCTAGCATATTTCCATTAACAGGACCTTCATTTAATTAAACAAATTCATTTTATATAAGTAATCCATCCTTATTTAGGGGAAAATCGCGCGCATGTGAGTAGTTAGATAAATTTTAACGAAGTTCTACTTTGGGACGCGTATTATTCGTGATCTTTGCCCTTTCCGCCGATTGGTTCCCGCTGTTACTAAGAAAGTTCCCCGCTGGTAAAACTTGAAGGTGTCTCTCTCGTTGGTAATCGTTCCTTTTCTGTCAAACGAGTATTGTTGCGCCATTTTCCAGAACAAAACTTGCAGTCTCCTGGGTCGCACGTACTTTCGTCAAATAATTTGTTTATGTGTGCAATTACATCGAAGGGGATGTTAGTGCATACTTACGGCTAATTGCCGACTCTGATTCGACCCATTTGTGAGACAGGAAAAGCCGCGTGTTACGTGGTTTGTCCCAGCTTCGGTGAGATACCGGGGTAAGTTCTGTACGAAGCAATTCTCGATTTGACCCTTACGTTCGTTTTATTTCGTTTATAGGCTTTTCGTTGGGAATTATTTTTACCAAGAGTTCTTTTATCAAGAGTGATTCTTTTACTGGGAGTTATGTTTATCAGGAGATATTTTATCAGACGCTAATCTAACGTAGATTGTTCTGCGGGAGTTTGCGGAAGTTGGTTTCGATCCGATTTTGCGATTGCGTTGTAAACTACGACGTTGGAAGTTCCCCCCTCGCCCCTCTACGCCGAGGCCGGCACATCACAAAGTGACGCCGCGGCATCCCCGCAAAGATACCGACAAACGAATCGGACATCAAAGGAAAAACAGGTCGGAGCGTTACAATTTTTATTTTTGAGCGTTAATTCGTGAATTTAGTTTCCGATTCATTTCTTTGAAGTTGTCGCAATTAAACATGCAACTTATTGCGTACACTCCTCCGTGAATCAAAGATGATTGTTCGGTCTTTTGCAAATAGGATATAAGTAGACGAACGCCGCGCCGTCGTGCGCAATTAACTGGAGATACTTTTCTTTACGTGTTTGGTTAATTTTAATATAGATTAATGCGAAGTTCGGATCCGGCAGAGCACTAGTATTTTGTAAAGTAATTTTGTTCTTTTGTTGTCAATTTATTACTTATTTGTTTATGTGTTTCTTGTGTTTGATTGATTAAAATCAACGTGTTTTGGACGTAACGTGTTTTCTTAATTTTTCACCGCTCCCTGTACAAAAAAATTAAGTGGCGCCTACTTTTGGTTATGGCCTTCGCGGTTTGGATTTGAACCCCCCCGTCCCACTGAAGTTGGCTGGCAACACCGGAATATTCCGCTCCGGTGTTAAAACTTCTGCCTATTCGCTCAGGTAGGTAGCACATTAAATTTGAAGGAACAACAAAAGAAAGTTAAAGTCTATGTCTTAGAAAACTTAATATCATGTTTATTAGGTCGCGAGGCTATAGAACAATTTAATCTGGTTAGACGAATTCATGAAATGTCGTCAATAGAAAAATTTGATGATGCAAAAAAAAAATTATCCAGCTACAATAAAAAACAAATATCCGTCGGTGTTTA
This sequence comes from Dorcus parallelipipedus, assembly GCA_958336345.1. Taxonomy (NCBI): domain Eukaryota; kingdom Metazoa; phylum Arthropoda; class Insecta; order Coleoptera; family Lucanidae; genus Dorcus; species Dorcus parallelipipedus. The sequence goes on from OY284484.1 coordinate 1,056,763, forward strand.
AAGGTTTAGTAAATTTTATTCTAGGGTTATTCGGCAAGGTTGGGCTGAATTCTTAAAGACACTCTTTTGTTGTATGCCTTATATTTCGAAACAAGATTTGTTTCATCATCAGAGGCTCTGTGATTGTACAAGATATGCAGTTAGTAAAAAAGTTTTTTCAAAAAATTAAAATGACTTACAACAGCTTGAGGGTTCCAAGTAAAGTAGCACATTACAGTAATTACAATTTTCACACAGTTAAAACATTATAAAACACGTTAAAATTAAGTGAAGAACAAAACACAAAATTTGTAGGTTAAACATCAATGGCTGACACAACGCGCGGGAACCACATGGATCAAAGAGCAAACCACGTTCACAAAAATTGGCGGCAATTTTGAAAAATAAACAATTTACAAAAAGTTCTATTTTTGTAATTACTGTAATGTGCTACTTTACTTGGAACCCTCAAGCTGTTGTAAGTCATTTTAATTTTTTGAAAAAACTTTTTTACTAACTGCATATCTTGTACAATCACAGAGCCTCTGATGATGAAACAAATCTTGTTTCGAAATATAAGGCATACAACAAAAGAGTGTCTTTAAGAATTCAGCCCAACCTTGCCGAATAACCCTAGAATAAAATTTACAAAATTTTGTTTTTCAACAAGTACGGCATACTTCCCCAGTCTTTCGTTTAAAGGTTTAGGCACTTTTCCTCAGAAATTAAATTTAGAACTGAAAAGTGACGTAACTCCGTTTTCCTTGTCAGCGCCAAGAACGGTTCCTATACCGTTATTAGGTAAACTAAAAACAGAATTAGATAGGTTAGTAAAAGAAAATGTAATCGTTGCGGTTGATTTTTCTACAAATTGTTGCTCTCCCGTTGTTTGCGTTCCGAAGGATAAAAGCGATTCGGGTATTAGACTATGTTGTGATTTCACACAATTAAACAAATGTATTGCCAGACCGATATATCCTCTTCCTAAATTAAATGTCACTTTGGCACGCTTGAGAAATGCCAAAGTTTTTTCTAAATTAGACGCAAAATCTGGATATCACCAGATAAAATTATCAGAGGAAAGTCAACCATTAACCACTTTCATTACTCCTTTTGGACGTTTTATGTTTAAACGACTTCCTTTTGGCATAAATTGCGCGTCCGATTATTTTGCGATGTTTTCCGATCTGTTCCGAGACATAGATAATGTTTTAGTTTACGTAGATGACATACTTATCTTCGCAAATGATTTCGAAACACATAATAAAATACTTGAAAAAGTTATTCAACGATTATATAAAGCAGGAGTGACGTTAAATGAAGAGAAATGTCAATTCGGTCGCAAGAAAATAGAATTCCTGGGACATACTATTTCTGAAAGTGGTATTGACATTTCTCCTGAAAGAGTAGCGGCGATCACGGAATTCCCGACCCCCAAAGATAAAAAATCGTTATTACAATTTTTGGGGATGGTAAACTTCGTAGGAAAATACATACCACATCGTGCTCAGCTCCTAGAGCCATTAAATGTTTTGCTGAAAGACAATGTACATTATCAGTGGGATAGTCCTCAAGATCAAGCTGTCTCTAAAATTAAAACTTTATTAAAAACGGCTCCAACCCTTGCACACTTTGATTATTCAAAAAAAATTATAATCCAAGCCGATGCATCTAGTTACGGTTTGGGGGGTGCGTTAATCCAAGAGTCTAAAGAACAGAGAGATGTTGTGGCCTATGCCTCGAGGACTTTAAGCGAAACGGTACGCAGATATAGCCAAATTGAAAAGGAAGCTTTAAGTTTAGTTTACGCTGCAGAGAAATTTAAAGATTATGTGACTGGAATAAATATAACTTTCGAAACTGATCACAAGCCTTTGCTTCAGGTTTTGCAAACGAAATTTCTGGAGGACATGACTCCTCGGTTACAACGAATCCGTATAAGGCTAATGAGATATTCATACGATGTAAAATACGTCCCAGGGAAGCAATTGATACTCGCGGATTCGTTATCTAGGAATCCGAGTTCTAGTTTCAATAAAGAAGACGTAATTTTTATCAATGAATTATCATATTTTGTTAATTTTATTTTAAATCAAATACCCACCTCATCCAACATGTTAGAAAGGATTAAAATTGAACAAGAAAATGATTTCGTTTGCCAGAAACTGAAGGAATATTGCTTCAATGAATGGCCAGATAAGAATTCTATTCCAAGAGAATTAAGTCCTTATCTTGCATTATCTGAAAATATTTCCTTTTCACATGGCTACCTCCTGTTCAATTCTAGATTAATAATACCGCCATCTTTACAATCAATTATTGGGGCGAGGATTGATTTAATTAACGGTGGTAACGAAGCGTGCACGCACACGTTGATCCTAGCCAGATCCGCCAAAAGAAGGCGTCGGAAATAAGGTCCAAACTTCACAGCGTCTTGAATAAATTCCCAAAATCCCAACACAGGCGCAGTGCAGCAAATTCCAAACCAAAACTGCAGAATTTCTCAAGGGATCAACGGAGAGATATAACAGGCCGCTTACTTCGACTGCCTCACCTCGAATAGTGCAAAAATTCAAGTGCGCCGGACCCTCGATTCTAGAAAATCTCAGAACGGAAACATTCGCACGGCGCAAAAGTCAAATCAACCAAACTGGCCAACGAGAAGGCCCACAAAAAAGACGCATCCAACTATCATACAACATCCAACAAAAGACGAACGCACAAAACCGAAAAGTAAGTCGAGCCAAAAGAGCAAAAATTCGGAGAAGAAGAAAATAAAAAAGTCACAGACCGTGCAGGAAACGCACTTGGCACACCTGAAGAAAACAACTCACTTGTTACACAAGACTCCCAAAAACTATGTAAACATGCTACGATCCTTGTAAAATGCACGAGCAATTTCCCCGCCTGGAATTACAACGACGGAAGCCGTTTAGCAGGTAGGCCAATGATATCTAAGTCGACTCGGCTTGAGTCAGATTCAAAGCGGTGCAATATAACAGGAACTAAGACTAGAACTTGAACTAGTAGAATAGAAAGAAAGAAAAGGTCGTTAGCGTCCAAAATGGCGTCAGACAATTTGCACATTTTTACCCGAGTTTTGTAGTTTCTCAAGCTTGGTATGGGGCTAAAATACCCCAAAATTTTGTGAATCAGGTTTTTATTGAGGTTAAGTTTCTGTCAAAACTTAAGAAAGGATGTGAAATGTCAAACTGTAATTGCTCAGCAACTCTTCCTTCAGTCCAAACTTCATCTGACAAAGTCAGTATTTTTCCTTTTTGGATGGAAGAATTTTGTATTGCTTATATTTGGTTGCTTGTATTTGGTTATCAAACTTTTTCAAATAAATCGAAAATATTCTTTTCCATTTGATGCAAACTTTTTGGCGGTCACTGTATATAGAAATGCCACGTTTAAGAGTGGCAAGGGATAGGATGACCCTGTGCCAATTATTCACGATAATTCACGATCATTTGGCGGCAATTTTAAATCAACTTTCATAGTAATGATAAACGATAAAGAACATTTAGGTGGCGACATCTTGCGGCCGATTCTTAAGTAAACACAACAAATTTATAACTAAATAAGAAAACAAACTGTGCCGATTATTCTCGATAATTCACAATCATTTGGCGGGAATTTTAAATAAATTTTCATAGTAATAGTAAATAATAAACAACAGTTTAGCTGGCGACATCTTGCGACCGATTTTTGACCTAAACACAACAGATTTCTGAATAAATAATAATGCAAAGTAACTTGTCACGTTTATTCTCGATAATTCATGATCATTTGGCGGGAATTTTAAATCAATTTTCATAGAAATAGTAAATAACATTTAGGTGGCGACATCTTGCGGCCGATTTTTGACCTAAACAACAAGAAATTTCTGAATAAATAACAACGCAAAGTAACTTGTGACGTTTATTCTTAATTAATTACGATCATTTGGCGCGAATTATAAATCAATTTTCATAGAAGTAATGAACAACATTTAGGTGGCGACACGTTGCGGCCGATTTTTGACCTAACCACGAAAATTTTTTGAATTAATTAATGAATCGAAGTAAGTTGTGACGTTTGCTCTCAATTATTCACGATCATTTGGCGGGAATTTTAAATCCATTCTCATAGTAGCAACTAATAATAAACAACAGTTTAGGTGGCGCCATCTGGCGGCCGAGCTTTGACCGAAACACAACAAATTTCTAAATTAATAGTAACATGAAGAACTTGTTACGATTATTCTCGATAATTCACGATCATTCGGCGGGAATTTTAAATCAATTTTCATAGTAATAGTAAATAATACACTTTAAGTCTCGACATCTTGCGTCTAGCCGAGTCCTTACTAGACGACATCTGTCACATTCTAGTAGCTTCGCGGACGTTTTCGTAAATTCGGCCTCGAATATATTCGAAACGAAGTGGTTCAATAAATTATAAAGGCAGAACTGAGCGCGAAGTTTGGACTTGTGTAGCGATTAGAGAACCGTCGTTTCTTTTTCGTCGAACACGGATGCGATGTTGGTTGCGTCCGTCGGTGTCCATCTGCTGACGAATTGCGAAAGGACGATCGCCGGCGTCCATCTCGGAGACGTCGCGTCGGTGGGTTTCTGTAAAAAGAGTGACGCGCGCGGGAGCATATAGATCGCTGCATGCGGCGGCGTCGCGGGAATTTCGAAAAAATGGGTCCTCGGAGCGTGTGCATTTCCGCGAGCAGAAGCGGACGAGAACGATGCCGACGTGCGTATTAAAAAATAAAAGATGCGTTTTGCTTACGTATGTACATAATTACAAAATTACATACAATTTCATTTTAATTTATAATGTCCCAACGACAACGAATGAATGTCCGTTACAAGATGGTAATGTCGTTTGTCATCTTGAGCATCTAAGGCAGTTTTATTTATGGTAACGGTTAATAATTGATGATTTATTGACCTGATGCTATTGAATTTTGACATTAATTTTTTTATTATCAAACAAACAGTCATAATAATCCTGAAAAGTTATTTTTTTAATTCCTGAACGACCTGCGCCCTTCAATTTTTTAAATTTTACTTCTTTTCCCACTCTGATGGTGTAAACTTTAGCTCTAATTCCAATGAACTCAGTTATTATCTGTCCGCACAGTTCGTCTTTAAATTTGCCGATAACTTTCTTATTAACCAAAGGTATTCCGAAAGGGTTATCTGCGGCGTAATCTGAAGTGTCAAAAATTTTATTTGCATCCCGTTTTATAATTTCATAAATACTCGAGACGCGTTCGGGATGTTTTGGAGAGAATTTAAAAATAAAACTGTCCGTGTCCGTGTAACATACTGTGACATTAAATGGCTCCACATTTTCTCTGATGTAATCATAAAAAAAACTATACACGACTGTTTTTGAAATGTCAAGGACTGCCATACCAACGTAGATCGGTTTATCAAATTTCACAGATAATTTGTTCAGTTCAATTGCGACCAGATTCTCATTGAAAATCGTAGCTTTCTTGAAATTTGGTTGACTAATATATTTTTCAGCAGATTTCCATTTCTTTGTCAACACGATATTTCTGTATTTGCGTACAGATTCCATAAGTTTTCCGAAAACCATATTCGACATGCCCTTGTAAAAATCTTTATCGAAAGCGTTCGTAGATTTTGCCCTCAGATCGCTATTTAATTTAATGTATTTTTCTAACCAATTGCTCTCGTCAAATTCTATCGCACGATGAATTGTTTTTACTTTTAAGCCGTGTTTTAAACTTTGAAGTAAAACGCGTAAATGGAGGACGTACTTCTCTTTATTACATAAAGTTAGCATTAATTTTTTGTCGTCCTTTTTACCTGTGGTGGATCTGTGTTCCGGACAAAATGGAAAAAATATATGGGAATCGTGCAAATCTTCAGGATATTCTAAGTCAACTTCTAAAATGCAAGATTTACCCGTTTCATCCCCGCAATACACCGAACAGTCAATGTCAGTCGTACTGAGCATTTCTAAAAGATTCGTTAATTTTTCGTCACTTACCCAGTTGAAGTTGTCGCACGGTAATTTTGTCGTCATCGCGTAAGAATAGAGTCCGTTCGCGTTTACGTAAATAATTTCGCTAATTTCCTTATCAGGGTCGAAATCGGTTCCCATGTGTACAGTGCTAGGTACTGATATGTATAAACCACATTTTCTAGTGACCTGTTGATAATTGTATTTTATTTTAAAAATAAATAAACTACTTGACAATCAGTATTTGGTGTTACAATACATTACATTTTGGCGACGAGTATAAACACGTTAATTAGCAGTTTACATGTGGTAATTATTATGTCAATTGGCAAAATAAACGAATTCCAACCCTCAAGAAAAAATTGGAGTACATATATTGCGAGATTGGAGCAATATTTTATAACAAACTCAATAAAGGATGAGTTAAAAACTCCAACCCTTTTGACCGTCGTCGGAGATGAAGCGTACGAGTTGATGGTGGATTTGTGTAATCCGAAGAGACCGGAAAGAATGGCGTATACTGAACTTGTCAAAATAATGACAAATTATTTACAACCTAAGCCATCGACGATAGCTGAACGCTACAAATTTCGTCAAAGACGTCAAGAAAATACAGAATCCGTCGCGGAATACGTGGCGGTATTAAAAAAACTAGCGAAGACTTGCGAATTTGGGTCCAGTTTGGAAGAAAATTTACGGGATCAATTAGTTTATGGACTGAAGAATGAAATAATTAAGCAGCGTATTTTCACAGAAAAAGATTTGACTTTCAAGAAAGCCTATGAATTTGCAGTTAACATGGAGGCAGCAGAAAGAAATACTGGATTAGTTGAAACAGCATCGGGTACTCAGCAGAATTATTTTTTCGGAAGACGCAACGTACCTGCATCATCTAAGGAGCAGCCGTCTACGTCTCGAGGAAATTCATCTACTAAGCCCATAGTTTCTCAGGTTACTGCGATTTGTAAGCATTGCGGTAAAAATAATCATAATTTTATAAATTGTTATTGTAACAAAGGAAGCTTCCAGTGCAGAACTTTCGAGATTGAACTTGCATAAAACAGGGTTCCGCGAAAAACAGAAATAAATATAGAAAGGCAACGTTGACGTTACCATATAACCGCAATGCCTCAACAATCTGTAAATGAATCATACATCGCGACCCGCACTAACCAAAAATAGTTTTGCCCCTATATATAATGGTAAATCATGTCGCACAGATTAATATTCGATCGTCATCCAGTTTAGAGTGAACGGCTCTTTAGTTATTAGTGCCATGTAAGTTGATTGTCTTTTTCTAATTAAATGTATTGTTTTATAAAGCTACGTCCCTCATTTAGCTTAATTCAATTATTATCGTAACATTATTTTAAGAACGCCAAATGTTTAAGCTGGGGGAAAATCTAAACATTTTTACGTGGATCAGGATAACAATTCAGATTCAGATTGTAATTTATTTAATTTTACATCTAAAACTAAACCAATTAAATTGATTTTAAAAGTCGAAATTGATACAGGTTCAGAGATATCTGTAATTAATTCAGATGTGTATCAGAAATTATTTTTTTTAAGAAGTTAAATGAAACGAATATAAAATTAAAAACTTATATTGGGCAAATAATTAAACCTTGTGGTTTTATTAACGTTAACGTAAAATATAAGCATAATGTTAATAGCTTAGAATTGTATGTGATTCAAGGAGGTGGCCCGCCCCTGATTGGTAGATCTTGGATTAAGGAGTTAAATATTAATGTAACCGAGTATTTAGACATTAATTCCTTGAGTAGTAGCATGTTTTCGATCTCAGATCAATTACTTCAAAAATTTCCAGAAGTGTTTTCTACTTCACTTGGTACTTTTAAAGAAAATAAAGCTAAATAAATAAAGTTACAAAATGGTAAACTATTTAGTAAAATTGACTTATCCCAAGCCTAGGCTCAAGTAGAGCTTGATGATGATGCAAAGAAAATTGTTACGATTAATACGCACAAAGGTTTGTTTACATACAATCGTTTACCTTACGGTATAGCCTCCGCTCCTGGAATACTTCAAAGATTGATGGAGCAGCTATTTTCAAAAATGGAAGGGGTAGTAGTTTTCTTGGACGATATTTTAATAACGGGCCGTGATGAAAGCGAGCACGTACATCGATTACACGATGTTCTAACTAAGTTACAGACGAGTGGTCTTCATGTAGAAATTAGCAAATATGCTTTTTTTCAAAAGGAAATTTCATATTTAGGCTGCATTATAAACGCGCGAGGTCTACATACTTCACAAGATAAGGTTGATGCAATATCAAATGCTAAGACTCCTACCAATGTCACTCAATTAAAGGCATTTTTAGGTCTCATTAACTATTACTCAAAATTTTTACCAAATTTGAGTACTTTATTGCACCCACTTATATATATACTATACGCTATATATTGTTGCAGAAAAATAGTGAATGGAGCTGGGATGACAAAGCTCAAAAGGCTTGGAATGCAGTCAAGCAACAGCTAGCCTCCGCTGATTTTTTAGCACACTATGATCCAAATCTACCCTTAACATTAGCAGCTGATGCTAGTGAATATGGAATTGGAGCGGTAATTTCGCACTAGTTTCCCAGTAGGGAATCTAGACCTATAGCATACGCTTCACGTACTTTAAATAAAGCCGAGAGATCATATTCTCAAATTGATAAAGAGGCTTTGGCCATTATATTTGGAATAAAAAAATTTCACCAATATTTATATGGTAGATTTTTAATAATAATAATAATAATAATCTCTTTATTTCCCATATTAGCATTACATACATTGCACATAGCATTACACTAATGTTGAATAGGGAAACCCTAAGGCTAAGTTCACAAATGTGATCTTCCACCTAGCCTTCAGTATGCGAATTATTATTATTATTATTATTTCATTTTAATTACGGATCATAAGCCTCTAGTTAGTATATTTGGAAGTAAGAAGGGTATTCCTTTGATGGCCGCTAGTCGTCTCGAGAGATGGTCAATAATTTTGTCTAGTTACACTTATGATATTAAATATGTTAGTTCTAAAGATAATGCAAATGTTGATGCCTTGTCAAGATTACCATTAGAGTCCAAACATAAAAATAATTCCTTAGATTTTGGTCACATTTACTATTTAAACGACATGATTCCAGTTGACTATAAAAAAATTGCACAAGAAACCCGTTGTGATACTGAATTGTCTAAAATATATGATTTTTGCTTGAATACATGGCCTACTAATAAAGAAATAATGAGAAATATAAACACTTTTATGTAAGAAGAGATCAATTACATATACAACACGGATGTTTAATGTGGGGTTATCGGGTCATTATTCCAGAGTCTTTGAGGAAGATTATGCTGGAAGAGTTACATTCTTCACATTTGGGAATGAACAAATTAAAATCAATAGCTCGTTCATATTTTTGGTGGCCCTATCTAGATAAAAACATTGAAGACAAAGTTACAAATTGCAATATTTATTCATCTGTTCGTTCAGATCCAAATCAAGTTAGCTTTAGTCCATGGCCTCGACCAAACTCGCCTTGGTCACGTTTACATATAGATTTTCTCGGACCGATATATGATCGTAAATATTTGGTTATTGTTGACGCTTATACCAAGTGGTTAGAAGTTTTTAAAATGAAAAGTACAACAGCAGAGAAAACAATAACTCTTTTACGTACAGTATTTTCGCGTTTTGGCTTACCTGAATTAATTGTGTCTGATAATGGTCCTCCATTTACGTCCGCGGAATTTGAGATGTTTTAAAAAAAATTGTATTAAACATACATTTGCGGTACCTTTTCATCCTGCAAGTAATGGAGCGGCCGAAAATGCGGTAAAAACTATAAAACTTGTACTAAAGAAAGCTCATTTAAGTAAAGAAAATTTAGATACTGCTCTGACTAGGTATTTATTTGATTATCGAAGGTCCAAACATGCTACTACTGAGGAGAGTCCTGCTAAACTAATGTTTGGAAGAGAACTTAGATCGCGTTTAGATTTGATTATACCAAGAACAGATAGAATTGTAAATAATAAGGTTTGTGATCAGATAAGTTATAAATCTGGTAAATTTAGAAACATTGAAGTAGGCGATCATGTGCTTGTAAAAGACTTTACCGCCTCGGAAAAGAAATGGAGACCTGGTAAAGTTACAAAAAAAATTAGGTTCGGTTATGTATGACGTAAACGTAGGAGAAGGTAAGAACTGGCGACGTCATGCAAATCAAATTCATGTTACGTTTAAACCTTCTCGCCATTTCTTACCCGCTACGATGACATTATCTGATCCAGTTACTTGTAGTGTAGAGAAAGATCAAAATGTACATTTAGATAATGAACTGACTAAAACAAATGAATCTTCTGTACCGGGTAATATTGTATCTGTATCGAATGAGAGACGTTATAATTTAAGATCGAAAAAATGATTTTAACTTTATTTTCTTTTATCCTTAATTTAAGCGTTGTCTTTAAGGAGGGAGGTGTTAGGTGCTGATATGTATAAACCACATTTTCTAGTGACCTGTTGATAATTGTATTTTATTTTAAAAATAAATAAACTACTTGACAATCAGTATTTGGTGTTTCAATACATTACATACAGAATTCGTTTTTGCATATCGGGAACTAACTTGGGTTATACCGCCGCGTAAACCTTTTCATATCGATGTCTTGTAAAAGGGGAAGTTCAATTTTTGTTGTTTTAAGAGCCGCCGAAAATGATAGGCCCGGAGCTGTGAAAAATCCACACGCATCTAACCCGTAAGTTTTGAACGAAAATTTTCAAAAATGTCTGCCAATAGAAATACGTCAATTTTTAAATACAAGTCCGCGAATTCACCGAGAGTTTTACATTGAAAGTGTTGCCAAACGTTTACGGCGTGCTGGTAATCCTCATCGTTGACGTTTTCGCCATGTAATTTATTATAAAATAGGGATTTCTCGGGAAGACTTGTCTCTTCCAATTTGTCAACAGAATTCACGTAATCATAGGGAAAACATCCTTTACGAGTTGCTAATTTATAAGAATCCGGATTCGGAAACGCTTTTTGTACGAACTTTATTTGTTCTGGTTTCAAATTTTTCGTTAATGTTGCAAGAGACGAGGGCATGAAACGAAACGAATCTAAGAAACGTAACTTCACATCGCCTGCCCTTTTCGAGAACGATATGTAAGTTTCAGTTGTGTTTGCTAAAATTTCGACATTTTCGTCGTTTACGTTTGCCAGAGCTTCTATTATAAAGTGACTATCGTAATGAGATAAATTGTGTAAAATCACGGGAATAATATGTTTAACGCGACATTGTAAATTACAATTATTGCACAAAGCTGCAATATAGTTCCCGGTAAAATGGTCGTGGTGATAAGTTTTAGCATTATTTTCGTTAAAATTAGAATCACAAATCTCACACTTTTCGGCATTTGCATGTGCCGTAGATTCTTCAAACGTTAAATCTTTCATAGGAACGGTAACGTGATTTTTTAATATTTCTTGAACATTTGTTGCTTCTCCTAATAATTTATTTACGAACCACTCAGCCGAGTTGTCGCCGCGGTAAATTTCAAAATGATTTAGTCGATCGTCGTAAGAACAGACTGTTAAATATGCAACGCTAAAGGCTTCGTGTCGTTGATAGGCGTTCGTGAATGCTTTTTCTAAAGTACCGTCACAGGAATGAATAGGTTTCGTTAGAGCTTCGAAGTCCGCGTAAATGACAAACGGCAAAGGCATGATGGCTGCAAATTGTTTGAATTTAATAATGTTCTCTCCGACTTTAGGTAATCCAATTTTTACGGCCTCATGACGCGAGCAATCTGACACATGACGATTTAATTTGTCCTTGGATGAAAAATAACACAAGCAGCGATCGCAAATGAACTTGACACGCATATTTGATGAAATTTGATACCTGCACAGTTCTGATAAATTCTTAATGAGACAAAAATGACCTACGCGTTGACTTTTCTTCAAATATAATAAATTACGTGGCAGTTTTTGACATTTTCTGTATGATAAAGCGGACGCACGATGCTCTTGTTTTCATAACCGTATACGTTAATTGAAATAAATTTATTGGCGTTTTCGAATTTCTGTAAGTCGCACAGATTTACAGATTTACATCTTGACCGTTTCTCGCCGAAAATAGGTGCGCCAAAAGGCAATACGCGAAGCATCGTCGGCCTTGATTTTTGATGTTCAATATGAACATCACTTTTTCGCCGAAGTTCGTCTGGCAGGTCCACGTAAGTGCTAACGTTGTCTTTCTTTCCTCCTCCTCTCAACGGCGTGTACTTGCAAAACGCCACGACCAGGTTCACGATTGCCGATAACGACCAACCGCTGTCCCTCTCTTGAAATTCTTAAAGCTGATAGGAAAGTGAAAAAAAGAAAATCAATATCTGGCAGCTGAGCTGTAGTTCGCGGCGCATTTTTCTTATCAGTAAATTGCTATGCATTGAGTAATCTACGTGTGCGCATTAGATTTAAAATTAAAAATACAGGATGTTTCATAACTCGCGGCGTAGATTTAAGGAACGTATACGGGGTGATAAAAAAAAGTGAAATATTTATTTCATCTTACAAAAATATTTAACATTTTTTATCACCGCGTACACGTTCCTTAATTCTTCACTTCTAGTTATGAAACATCGTGTATAATACGTCTTTTTTTTTTATTGGTTTAAAATAAATTACGCTCACATTTTTTCCTCTCCTCCTTATTTAAGAGCGCAAGTTTGCTTTCGATCGTTTAGTCCCGCGGCGTGCGTAAATAAGTGCAAGTATACATCTGAAAATGGGATCATCGTCGTCGTTAGAGTTTCTGGAAAGTTTTCTGCAAGAATGCAGACGAAATAGTGATTTTCGTTTTGTTAGCGAGGTGTCTTACAAGCTAAGCAGATCTGCAAAAATTTCAACGGGACTCAGTGTAATGAATAATTTTGAACCGTTGCTAAAACTAACGTACAGCTCAAAACCAAAATGTTTAACGTTTAACGGCGACGAGTGGAATCAATTCATCGAATACCTTCCTCGCATCGAAGATCATCTGAAATTAAAAAGTACGAGGTGCCAACAATGTGCGGACACGAAGACGATTTCCAATTTAGAGCTTTGCGACAGTGATATCAAATTATTTTTTATCGAGTCCAAAGGTAAATTTAAAGTGAAAATTATTAAAGGCGAAACAGAAATAGAATTGGATAAATTTAGGTTTAAAATATTAAGTAAATTATTACATGTCGTCGGTTACCGCATCAAAAGGCTCGAAAAACTTACGTTCAACGGCTACTACAATAAAATTATAGATTTAATCGCCACTTATCTCCCGGATAATGAAAACTTAATTTCGTATGCCCGTAATTTTATTATCGGAATCCCAAAAGCAGAGGACGGAAATGTGCAATGGTATTCAGAAAGTATCGATTGTTTGCTTGAATTGTTGGCAAATCACGAGGACAAAATAAAACTCGACGTGGGAAGATATAAAAACTCGATTTTAATGGGATCAACCGTCGTCGGTCAGTCGCAATGAAAACGTTAGAAGAGATACTTGAAATCGTGGATAAAATATTGGAATATAACAATCAAAATTTCGGTTTGAGCAATATCGATACGGATCTAATTCCCTACATTCCCAGATACATTTTACTGCAACAATCTACGTTAAATTTAATTGATATTTGGGAGCGATTACCCGATCGTTTGAAGCAAGATAAAGAGCTGCAGCGTAAATTACCTTGTTATTTACATTATAACACCGGCGAAACGCAGTGGGACGGACCTCCGATTTCTCTGCATTTGTGCCCTGTGTGCCTAAACAACGGCGAGAGTGCGTCCGTGTGAAAATGGGTCTCCTTGCTGCCGCCGTTGTTTTCGCGGTAATTGCGAACAATACGTTTTATATAAACATTAATAATTCGAACATAACTGAGTGTTACGTGTGTACAGATTACGAAAATAGCGTTTGGCCTGAGAATTGGATTCAGCTTGCATGGAAAGGTTCATCAAGGTCGTCGGCAAGTTGAAGACAGCGACTGGAAGATTGCGCTAAATATTTCGCACGAATATGCAGATTATTTTTTCGATTCGAAATATGGCAACTTAACGCAAATTGATTTTAATCATAATTTGTTTTTGTATAACGATAATGAAAATACTTATTGTTCGCATGCTTTTTTTGTAAGTTGTATCGCACTGTTTCTCAATATATTGTTAACGATAATTTGTATGTGCCATATAAAATGTGTTTTTTAAATAAGAGGCATTAATAAAACTATTTTTCTTTAAAAAAAAACAAATCAATTTATTTCTATACGTTCATACAATTAAACAATATTTGACAATTTAACCCAAGATTTTTCAGGAATGCCCAACCATTTCACGTAGGCTTTTCCTCCTTTTTTTCTCAATTTTTTTTCCACCAAATAAACATTTTCGTGTTTAGCTCGTTGGAGTTCTTCGTTATAGAAGGCGCCCAAAATCGGTTGCTTCGACATGTCTTCTAGCAGGTAAGTAACGGGATTAGTAACTTGAATTTTAACGATTTTGAACAGTTCCGTGGACCACGACGGAGTAAACCCCTTTTCGAATACTCCTTTATATTTGCTGATGCGAACGACATCACCGACACGAAATTTCGTTTTGCCCGCAATTTTAATCTTATTGTATACCGTTTCTAAAAGCGTCTTTTCATTTGTCTTGTTCACATCTTTAGAAGCCATGCCTATTGTTCTGTGCACGCTCGCGTTGTATTTGTCCACAATCGTTTGCAATAAATCGAACCATTTAAATTTGCCGCGCATACTGAATTCTCTGTACAGATTTTCTTTAATTGTCCGTATAACTCTCTCTACCATGGCGGCCTTTATCGGAGAAAGTGTTGAATAATGATTTATTCCGTATCTATTTGTCAAATCTTTAAACTTTTGGTTGTAGAACTCTTTTCCCTCGTCAATATTTCGAGCATAGCTTGAGTTACGAGCTCGCCTGTCTTCCTTTTCACCGGTCGCGCCCACAAATACTTAGAAAAGCAATCTATGACAACTAAAATGTAATTATAACCTTTATTTTCACGCGCATAAGGAATAAATTCGCACAGATCAGCTTGCCAAAGATCGTCCACAGACTTTACAATTATGGATCTCCTCGAAAAATTTTTCCTCGCAGGTTTGTGTAACTCATTGACGACGTCACGTTTAATTTGGCTCATTGCTGTGCCCTTCACCGAATCGCTGCTCCAACATATCTAATCTAACATTAATCAGCTTCACTTGTTCTTGAAATACGTTTAGCTCTCGTTTCAGATCGCCGAGATAGAGAGCTTGCGAACGAAATATTCCTTCGATTTTCGATTTCACGTCCGTAACTTGATTTTGTATGGCCCTAGAATCGTTTTTGATTTTTTCCTTTATCTCGTCCACGTATTTTTTATTGGTCGCGTCTCTTGGATTGATGCTCGAGCCGACGTTGCACAGTCGTTTGTTCCCGATATCATAATGTTTATCACTTGTGAGAGAAAATCCTAAACCGGGAGGTCCTCGAGTTGTTTTCGTTTTGCGTAAATACCTGCCGAATTTATCGACGCTCATTCTATTACATCGGCTTCTTTCAGTTCTTCGATGATCGCAATAATTTCGTTATTATGGCCCGTGTGTCCCGCCTGTTGAGAAGCCTTCAACAATTTCAGACGATCCACCAGCTCGTTGATGTTATCCCAGTATATATACTGAAACGGTTTATTTTCAGTTTCTAATCCTTTACCGCTCCAAGTTTTAGCGCGAGATCTTCTTTTGAACAACGGTTGAATTATATTTCTGTATTTTTCACTTCGACTTCCCTACAGTCGCCCTGCCGGATCATTGCCTCTTCTGTGAGCATGCGTACGATCTAGTACTCGTATATGATGATAGTTCTCGAGATCTTCGTTCTTATGACCGATCGGTTGCTTTTTAAAGAGTAATTCATAAAGCCCCGGTGTGCCAATATATGTAACACCGTTAATTATCAAATCTTTTTTTTTTAATTGCACGTCGCTATCGCCGATTCGCCAAGCGTCCGTAACAGGATTATAGCGAATGCCGTACACATTGTCATACTCATTATTGACGTCTTGTAATAAACCATCAATGTATCCTCTGGGAAGTGGATCGTACATCTTAAGGTATTCGTTTCTAGGAGTGGGAGACATTATTTGATATAAATTTTGGTAATCGGAAAGTCTTCTCTCTTCATCGATTTCTTCTTCCTCCTCGGACGAAAACGGATCATATCCGGCAACATCTTCCGATTGAACAAAACTGGGTTGTGGAAAACTGAATCGTCGTTGTTGTTGTTGTCCGGCAACAAAACTGGGTCGTTCTTGGACGTCCGAAGAAAGCGGAACAACGTCCGAAAGCGGACTATATCCGGCAGCAGCTTCCGATTCAACAAAACTGGGTTGTGGAAGACCGATTTGCTTTTGCAGTTTTCTTTCTGGTTCCGCCAAGCTATCGTCGGCAGATTTCTTTACAGGTAAGTAATTAGCGGAATCTTTTTCAGTTTTTACCGTTCGCTCAAGCTCTTTGAGAGACTTGGTGATCGGTTTATACTTTTGCGCCAGCTCATAGTCTCGTTCCAATTTACCTCTTTTCAAAGCCAGATACTTGCTTCTTATTGCTTTACTTGCTTTGATAATTTCTAATTTCATTTTCTTCTTTTTGTCCATTCTTAAACCAATTGGCCGGTTTCCGAGCAGTTAAAACCAGTTGTAAAGCTGTTTTAGTTGTCCGGGCCCAGTTCTTCCACCGTTTCCGAGCAGTTGTTCTACTGATCAGCTACCGGTTGTAAAGCTGTTTCGATGCTGTTTTAGTTGCCTGGATGCGGCGACGCTTATATCAGTATGTAACTGTCAAATCCTTTACGATATCTTCCGTCTTTTATATCATGCTCCTTATCAATGCAAATAAACCCGTATTTCTTCTTCCAACACTCAGCACACATCGACTTAAATTGATCGAATGACATGTCCATGCATACGTGGTCCTCAAATATATGCCGCAAATTCGTCTCGTCTTGTTTAAATAAAATCAAAAAGTTAGCGTTGTCGCGAATTAAATGTTTAGGGATTCGGGTGTAAGTTTGACAGAGATAAAAACAATTAATCCTTTTATGACGACCCATACTAAAGTAATCTCGTATCTTATCCTGCTTATCGCAAGCGACGTCGTCGAATATGAAAACCGAATTTTCTTCTGCATCCTCCGGATTCAGTATTTCTTCGTTGTCCCTGAATGCAAAGTAGTTTACTTCTTTCACTTCACTTAGAATTTGCTCCAACGCTCGATATTTCGGTTGATACAGGGACTTGGAGTAAACGTAGACATTTTCGAAGGACAGACCGTTCGGATGGACGATCAAGGAAATCGCGATGTTGGTTTTTCCAGAATTTGACGTTCCCGCGACGAGACATCTCATCGTTGAGGGTAATAAAGGATGACGGTTCAATTCTGTCTCTTCGCATAAAAAATTCATATTCATTACGGGAAGCTTATGCGCCTGCATGTTTCACGTACACGCGCGCGCACACGACTATATATAAATTTAACTTCTGCTTCTGTTGACCGCAGTGTCTCTCAGACCAAATGACTGCGCGTAGTGGTGCAGGTCTCTTAAATTCTCTCATCAATAAATTACCGTTCGAATTGCATCTGCCAGGAGGTTATCAATTCTGCGGACGCGGTACGAAATTAAAAGAGCGTTTGGAACGCGGAGACGTCGGCATTAACGAATTAGATCGAGCCTGCAAAGAACACGACATAGCGTACTCCAGGTACAAAGATTTACCGAACAGACGTTTGGCAGACAAGAAGCTAGAAGAGCGCGCTTGGAATCGCGTTAAATCGAAAGACGCGAAACCCGGAGAGAGAACAGCGTCTCTTGCTGTTACTTCTGCGATCAAACGAAAACTCGGAAGCGGTCACGGCGGAGGCGGAGGTTCTCGTAAAGTGGCCTTGGGAGAAGTTGTCAGGAAGATTCGCAACAATGTCAAAAAATTCGATCGTCTGGACAATGCGAACGAAGCTATAAAACTCGCGAGAGCATCGGCCAAGGTTGCTCTGAAACAAGCCGGCGGTAAGAAGAACATTCGAAAACCTCGAGTGATACCCGTTCCGAAAGTAGGAGGCGTCATACCGTTGTTAGCGGTCTCAGGGCGGCGGGTTCCCTTGCCGGAGGATCCGCGAGCATTGCGCACGCAATTGGCAGAGCTAAGGAGGCGAGAAGGAAGTTGGAAGAAGCAAAACGACACAATCGAACGATGGAGACCATCGCACTGGGCGACGGATTATATTTGAAACCGTATCGTAAGGGACTCGGTCTCTACATTCGTCAACCGAAACAACAAAAAAACTAATTGATAGACTGCCCCGAACAGCCCTGACCGATTTCCATCTGGCGAAATTTGCAAACAAAAACGTGCCACATTTCAAAGGCGTCTTTATGCGTGACGATTTACCTAGAAAACCTCGTAAATTCGAAAGCGGCATAATAAATTTAGATTCGAAAAACGGTCCCGGAACGCACTGGCTCGCTTATTTTAAAAGAAATAAACACGTGCTGTATTTCGACAGTTTTGGAAATCTTCCGCCGCCGTCGGAAGTGATTCAATATTTCGAGGGCAGTCGAAAAATCTACAATCACAAGAGATATCAAAAATTCAACGCCAACAATTGTGCACATCTGTGCTTAGAATTTTTACATAAAGAGGGCAAAAAAATACGCAGTCATGTCGAGAACGTTCACGTTGGTGGGCAACAGTAGCGTACTTTCGGCAAATTATTACCCGCCTATCGAACTGGATCCCCGTTACGAATATCAAATCGGATTACTAAGTCTTTACACCTACAATACTGTGCCTAACGTTGAAGCGTCGGCGACGGCAAGATTATCGAAATTCCAACGGGCTCCTACGAAGTGGAGGATCTGGAGAAATTCCTACAGACAGAATTAAACGGTACGCTTTCGCTAAAACCGAACAACAATACGCTAAAATGTGAAATTAAGTGCGTGTTTAAGATCGACTTTGAAAAACCAGATTCGATAGGCCGAATGTTGGGCTTCTCGCCGAAAATATTAGAACCGAATCTATTAAGTATCATTCAGAATTGAATTAGTGCAGAAAATTAGTGCAAATAGGTACTGCAGATTGGCCGCGCAAATATTTGACAAATGTATTTTGATGTCTCTATGCACAATCAACTTAGTGCAGAACGTCTGTTGAATGTGAATAGACACATCAAAATACATCTGTCAAACATTTGCACGGCCAATCTGCAGTACCTATTTGCACTAATTTTCTGCACTAATTCAATTCTGAATGAGCCTTTACATCAATCGGATTTACCAGTGGAAATTATAAAGGTGACGACAATCCGTGTGGAGTGTAACGTTGCTACCGATTCGTTTTACAACGAAAAGATATCGCATACGGTTTTTGAATTTTCACCGTCCGTCGATCCCGGTTACAGCATAAACATTAATCCCAGCAACATCGTCTATTTACCTGTAAGAGTGCGCAAGATCGATAACATTACGTTGTCGTTACTCGATCAGAACGGATCGTCGATAAATTTAAGAGGTGAACAAGTTCGAATCAGTCTGGAATTGAAAAAGCAAACGTGAAGTGATGGGCCTTCGTTTCCACGACAAAAATAACGACAGCAGTAATAATATACAAAACAAGCCCGCAGAATTCATCATTCAGAAGACAGCTCCCCAAAGGTTAACATCGAGCAATATATTGTTCTTGGAAAGTTTAGGCTATAAAGTGAAAAATATCGACGGTAATGTTGCATCTATCCGAAGGACTCGACTTCGACGAAGTTATCGTTAAAAAGCAATTTCACTGGTATTCTCCGACGTACAAGAATTTTAACAACAACGACGAAGTGAATCTTAATCAATCATCAAGATATTTACACCTATCCGCATGAAAGTTATCTGTACATCGAAGGAACTTTCAAGCCGAGCGACGAAGGTACCGGCGAGTGTCGACTGACAAATAACCCTTATTCGTTCCTTTTTGAAGAGATCCGATACGAAATCGACGGTAAGGAAATAGATAAAGTTCGAAATGTAGGCGTGACAACTCCCATTAAGGCGTACCTATCCTATAACGATGCGGAAAGTAAAGTATTACAAGTGGCCGGATGGGTGCCCTTTCAAGACCAGCATCCGACTTTATTAGATGATAAATTTATGGCATGCATACCGTTAAAATTTCTGCTCGGCTTCTGCGAGGACTACAAGAAAATCATAATGAACGCCAAACAAGAAATAATATTACTTCGTTCCAGAAGTGACAATAATTGTTACATGAGTACGGGAACGAAAACGGCAAGCATAAGCTTAGAAAAAATCGAATGGCACGTGCCGCACATTACGCTCAATGACGAGATGAAATTGAAAATGCTACAGCTTCTACAAGAGTCAAAATCTATTTTCATACCTTATCGACAATGGGAACTACACGAATTACCAAGCATGCGCCCAACCCTTAATGATGTGTGGCCAATAAGAACGTCTACGAATTTAGAAAAACCTAGGTATGTTATCGTCGCTTTCCAAGACGCTAGAAAAGACAAACCTACTAAAAGCGCGTCAGAATTTGATCACGCACACATTCGAAATATTAAATTACATCTCAATTCTGAAAGTTATCCGTATAAAAATTTAAATCTCGAAATGAGTAAAAATAAATTTGGCATTGCTTATCTGATGTACGCAGATTTTCAAAACAGTTTTATTACGGACGTGGCAACGAACCGATTCTAAATTTGGCGGAATTCAAAAAGAAAGCTCTCTACATTATACACTGTTCGAAACAGAACGAGTCCGTAAAATCTTCGACTGTCGACATTAAATTAGAATTAGAGAGCGAACAGGAATTTAAGGCGGATATGGTCGCATACTGTCTAATTATCCACGACAAGATCGTTGAATATAACCCTGCAACGAATATAGTTAGAGATATAATTTAAACAAAATATATATTATTTTATGTATTTAATTATCTGAAATATATTTTTTTAAACAATGAGTGCTTTTATTTTCCCCTCCACTCTAAACGAAAGGAGGCCGAGTGCATTTTCTCGCTCAGTCTTTGCGTTTGCATCATCGAGCGGTGAGTGTACGCGAAATTATGAAGAAAAACGTAACATTTGCCAAAGAACCGGCCGTTGTAATGAATGATGAAGAGGAAGAGCAAGGCAATAACTGGATGCAAAACGCATGCGACAGAATCCGTTTCCGTCAACGTATTAAGAAATTATCGAAAATTCTCGACCCTATTCTACTCCGGAAGCACGAATTGTACAAGAAAGAAGCAAACGTAAAATCGCTAGTTATTGATATAGAAGGATTCCAATTGGAACGTTTTGTGGTAAAAGAAATGGCAATCAGAGACGCGTGTGGCATAGCACATTTCGTATTCGGCCCAACCGACGTTCCTTTCAATAAATTAAAAAAGGAACAATATAAAAGACAAATTATTTGGCTGGAAAATAATTATCATTATCTACGCTACTCTGACGGTTACATTCCTTACAGACAAGTGAAGAATATTCTTCATCAATTTACACACGGATATCAGCGAATCTACATAAAAGGTCACCAAAAAGCAAATTTCCTCCAAGAGCATTTACCAGCGATAGAAGTCGTAAACCTGGAATCCGATCCTGACTGTCCGAATTTAAACAAGACAAATTCATCTTGCCTGCATCACACAAACAATTACAGTATTTGTTCCATGACTAACGCAAATGTAATTTGTAAATATTTATTATCAAGTTATGAATATAAGTTTTTTTTTCATAGTAATAAACTACATACGTAAGCAAAACGCATCTTTTATTTTTTAATACGCACGTCGGCATCGTTTTCGTCCGCTTCTGCTCGCGGAAATGCGCACGCCCCGAGGACCCATTTTTCGAAATTCCCGCGACGCCGCCGCATGCAGCGATCTATATGCTCCTGCGCGCGTCATTCTTTTTACAGAAACCCACCGACGCGACGTCTCCGAGATGGACGCCGGCGATCGTCCTTTCGCAATTCGTCAGCAGATGGACACCGACGGACGCAACCAACATCGCATCCGTGTTCGACGAAAAAGAAACGACGGTTCTCTAATCGCTACACAAGTCCAAACTTCGCGCTCAGTTCTGCCTTTATAATTTATTGAACCACTTCGTTTCGAATATATTCGAGGCCGAATTTACGAAAACAACCGCGAAGCTACTAGAATATAACAGATGTCGTCTAGTAAGGACTCGGCTAGACGCAAGATGTCGAGACTTAAAGTGTATTATTTACTATTACTATGAAAATTGATTTAAAATTCCCGCCGAATGATCGTGAATTATCGAGAATAATCGTAACAAGTTCTTCATGTTACTATTAATTTAGAAATTTGTTGTGTTTCGGTCTAAGCTCGGCCGCCAGATGGCGCCACCTAAACTGTTGTTTATTATTAGTTGCTACTATGAGAATGGATTTAAAATTCCCGCCAAATGATCGTGAATAATTGAGAGCAAACGTCACAAGTTACTTCGATTCATTAATTAATTCAAAAAATTTTCGTGGTTAGGTCAAAAATCGGCCGCAACGTGTCGCCACCTAAATGTTGTTCATTACTTCTATGAAAATTGATTTATAATTCGCGCCAAATAATCGTAATTAATTAAGAATAAACGTCACAAGTTACTTTGCGTTGTTATTTATTTAGAAATTTCTTGTTGCATCGCATCCGTGTTCGACGAAAAAAAAAACGACATCCTTCGCCGCGCGTCGTTATTATTACACATCTCGAACTGATACGAGCAACTGACTCAACGGTCGAGCGGCTTAGGTGGACGCCTCACGAACTCCGAGGAACGGGTTCGAATCTCTCTCCGGACGGAGGAAAAAATTCCGTAGCGAAGCGCCTGTGGCGACACCCGGCGGACAGTTTCCGAACTAACGAAAATAGCAGCAGCGCCGCAGGCATCTGGCGGACGGACGCCCGAACTACGTTGTCTCCGTCTCTCTCTCGAGAGAGAGCTCCATCTCACTTTTTGCAACGGGCTCAGATGAGGCAGAAAACTGGACCGGAAGTCAATGCATTTCAAAGGGTGTGGTCTGTTTTTTATATCTACTTTTGTGCAATGGCGGCGAAGTTAAGTAAGTTTCGTGAAGGCCCCCATTTTAATAAAAAATTAAATAACAAATGTTATTCAAAATAAAAGAAAGCATTTAAAGTATTTAAAGCAGGAGAACATCACGTTACTTATTTGGCTTGCGTCTTACTACATTTTTTTTTCCTCTTGTAATTTCTTATCGTTTCTTAGTGTTGCGACACGAACATGAATATTTAATTGTCATCTACATTTATAAACGAGCAGCAATTCCTTTAAGAATCTGGCACTGGAATACGTAATAACTTTTTGAAGACGAACTTATAACACGTGATCAATATCTTTTCTAATCAAGTGACCTATGGAAAAAAATTATGTCTTTATTTGGTTCATTATTTCAAACGCCATTTGAATTATTTTTATTGCATTACTTTCGTCTTGTATAGGAATGCAATATAAATATGTAATACAAGTGGCATTTGAAATAATAACTAATTAAAGACACATGATTTTATTTCCTGAGGTCACTTGATTAGAAAAGATATTGATCACCTGTTAAATCACATTGTATTGCCGTGGATGAAATGACATTTTCCTTTTCGATTTTCATCTTTCCACCGCAGCATGAAATACTTAAACAAAAAATAATTTCAAAGAACTTTAATTTGCTGCCTAATTTTGGCTTCTAATTACTGAAGAGGGAATTACTTATATAAATTATAAAACCCCTTAAGTATGTACGTCGCACGTTTAGATCACAAATGTCAAAATTAGCTTTGGTGTTCTTTAATAGATGGCGGTCTATGATTGCAGCTGCGACCAGATTTTAAAAAAATTTAATTTATATTTCGCTTTGTCGTTTAATAGAAGATGCACTTAAATAAACTCCGTTGAATGCAAAAAGGTTTTTATTCAAGTGTAACCGCGATTTATTTCGAGATCGTATCGCTCAACCTAAATATATTAATTTTAACAATTTAATTCTAATAACACCCAATGATGAGAATTTTCAAGAGTACCCAACACCTCACGTAATAAGTTAACCTTCAAAATTTTTCATATTAATATCCGCAGTTTACGAAATAAAATTGCGCCCTTTGAAGCACTATTGCATAGCTTATCGTGTCCCGAATTTATTTGCTTATCAGAGCACTGGTTGTTAGACAACGAAATCGATTACACACGTCTTTCTGCATGGCTATAAATTGGTGAATAAATTTTGTAGATCGAATCACAAGGGTGGAGGCGTATGTATTTTCGCTCTTAATAAAATTAACGTACTCCCACAGAAATACAATATTCATTGTACAGAGAAGGATTTCGAATATACAGCTGTACAGTTCGTTAATGGCAACTTGAATTACATAATTGTGTGTTTGTACAGATCTCCCAGTGGTGAAATAGATTTATTCTTAGATCAACTTCTTTCATTACTTCAGTCTATTTATAAAAAAGACACTTTAATAGTAGTCTGTGGTGATTTTAATGTTGACTTTTCTACCAAGTCTAAAATCTCAGCTGATGTGCTAAATATCTTTGCTTCATTTAACTTGATACCCGTTGTTACTGAGCCTACTCGAGTCACCTTCTCTACTTCTACACAGATAGATAATGTTTTTGCCAGCGTTTGTGATACTATTTTAGAATGTCGCGTTTCCGATGGTGCTTTAACCGATCATTATTATCAAATATTGACTTTGGCAGATTTAGATACAAACTTTGACAATAACCTGAAATTTATCTACAAAAGAGATTACAATTCCAATAACTTTGAACGTATGAAGTCGCAATTAGAAGGTGAATCGTGGAATGAGGTTTTCAGTTCAACTCATGCAAATTTTGTTTTCCTTTAGTTAAACGTAAAATTCATGATAAGCAATGCACGGTATAATAGTACTCAGTCTGATTTCTAGTAATCTCAAAGATATCAGTGCTCTCTTAAAGAGACACAATGATGTTACGTTGCGTAACTTCTATAAGGCTTTGAAGAAATATTATGATGCCGCTTTGAGGAGCGCCAAAAAAAATTATTTTGATAACAAGATTCAATTGTCATCTAATAAAACAAAAACTACATGGAACATTGTTAAACAATTGTCAGCTTCGAGAAAAGAGTCCAACATTGAAATACTCTCAGACTCTGGTAACAAGATTACCAATCCAGACCATTTAACGGAATTATTTTGTGATCATTTTAGTAGCATAATATCAAAAACTAGTCAACGCTGTAGTGATTATTCTCTCAATTTCTCTCGTGCACACACCATGTACCTTTGTCCTACTGATGAGTTTGAAGTATGAGAAACACTTAATAGCATCTCAAACAAAAATTCTTCAGGCATAGATGGAATACCCTGTTCCCTACTAAATCGATACTCTGACTATATAATCAACCTGCTTGTTGATGTAATAAATAAATGTTTGTCGCAAGGTGTTTTTCCTAATCAAATGAAACGTGCCAAAGTAATTCCGATCCATAAGAAATGCAGTCGTTCCGACATTAACAACTATCGTCCAGTCTCTCTATTACCATCTTTCAGTAAAATTTTTGAAAAAATTTTAAATACAAGATTAGTTTCATATTTAGACAAACACGAAATTTTAAATAAAGCACAATTCGGTTTTATAGCAAACTCTTCTACTAAAAACGCCATTTATAATACATTAACTTACATTTACAATAACTTAGACAAAAATTTCAATGTGTCCGGTATTTTTTTTACCTTTCCAAGGCATTCGATCTTTTAGATCACTCGGTTCTATTATCCAAAATGGAAGCCTATGGAATATGCGGTACTTCGTTAAGCATCTTTCGCTCTTACCTCTCGAATCGTAGTCAGATTATTTCATTAACCTCAGAACATCAAGACATAGTAAGTGATCATTTATCCTCCGAAACAACTATTTACCGCGGAGTCCCTCAAGGATCGGTGTTGGGGCCGACTCTTTTCCTGATTTATGTAAATGATTTGCCTTTAGCTTTGGAACCATGTTTACTTTCACAGTACGCAGATGACACTAACGCTGTTATCGCTAATGAATCCATCAACACCATCTCGACGACCTGTACTACTATCATACATCAGATGTCTGACTGGTGTGCCAAAAATGAACTTAGGATGAACACCTCAAAAACTAAAATTGTCACTTTTAGTAAGGTTAAGCTCGATTATAGCACATACGTGAAGCTTAATAATAAGTCTATACCAACAGCTAACTCTATTGATTTCCTGGGTCTTGTGGTAGATTCTGAACTCGATTGGGAGCAGCATTGCACTAAACTTAGTTCCAAACTATGTTCTGCACATTATGCCTTGATCAACTTGAGGCAGAATGTCGGATTATATTCCTTAAAATTATTTTATTTTGCGTACGTGGAATCGAGGCTGAGGTACGGATTAATATTTTGGGGGTCATCCACTAGCTTTAAATCTATATTTCTATTGCAAAAAAGGTTAGTTAGAATAATGTGTAGAGTGCCTGTAAATACTCCTTGTAGACCCCTATTCAAAAGCTGAACATTTTACCTCTAGCTTGGTTATACATTTTAGAATTGACCATTTTTAATTTTTATAAAGCGAAACGAGCACCTGTATATTCGAAATAATCATTTCTACTCCACTATGTGTACTCGACGCTGCAACGATTTTAGAATACCAAAACATAAGTCCTCTTTCTTCACTCAGGGAGCGCATTTCAAAGCTATTAAAGTTTATAACGCCTTGCCTGCGAATATTAAAGAATCAAATTTTACAAAATACAAGTCATTGGTCAAGACTTATTTATTAGAAAAAAACTTTTATCATATAAATGAGTTTATATCATAATTTATCTAAACTCGATGAATATTTTTCTTTATCAATCTTGTTTCCCCTATGTGATTTATATATCTCTTCTTCTATGTGACAAATTATTTATTGTAATTTATATGTTGTTTGCACTCTATGTGTGTATTATACAAGTTGACGTTGTCCATATCTACATTTATGCTAGATCTATGACAATAAATTATATTATTATTATTATTATTATTATTAAATCTTATATTTTTAATTTTTTTTTATGAACTGTCAAACTTGTCAAAAAAAGAGAAACGTCAACAAAAAGGAATGTTGCAAAGGAACTATGCAAAGAGAAGACACCAGGATAAAAAAACATAATTATTTTAATATTAGTTAAATTTTGCAATATGTCAAAAAAATAGATATTAAAGAAATTCTAGAAATACCGCATATAAGAAATTATTTTTTTTTCTTTTTCTAATCTGAAAAGGAGCACAAATAGTGGTTTCATTCTTGTACTTTTTACGTTTTTTTGTTAATAATTGTCAAACTTGTCAAAATGAAATGTCAACAAGTGTTACAGTTCATTTTCCATTTCTGTTCTGAATACACCCTGTATATGCATTGTTCCCGTTGGTTTTTTATTTCTGTTCTAAACACACCCTGTACATGCGAAATTCGACGTGCCGGATTATTTCTTGGACCGCGTCGTTGTACACATTGCAGTCAGTGTAGGGATACGCCGTGTTTCGCCGGCGTAATTTTTCTAAAATTACGTTCTAGCATATTTCCATTAACAGGACCTTCATTTAATTAAACAAATTCATTTGAAATAAGTAATCCATCCTTACTTAAGGTCAAAATCGCGTGTATGTGAGGAATTGAACGAATTATAACAAAGTCCTACTTCACGGCGCGTATTATTCGTGATCTTTGCCCTTTCCGCCGATTGGTTCTCACTGTTACTAAGAAAATTCTGCCAATGGTAAAATCGAATGTGTCTCTCTCGTTAGCTTTCTTTTCTTTTCCGCCGATCGAGAAGTACGACGCCGTTTCATTAAAGTTTCAATCGTCTCTTGGATCGCACGTCCTTTTGTTAATTATTTGGTTGTGTGCCCGTTTCGCCGAAGAGGGTGAAAGTGCACGTGAACAGCTATCTGCCGAATCTGTTTGATCCAGTTAGAGAGGAGAAAGCCGCATTCATTTTGCGACTTGTGGCAGTCCGGGTGATAATCCTGGTAAGTCAATACGAACTGCGTTTCTCGATTTCTTTTTCGCTTATAGGCTTTTATCCTGGGCTTTTAGCAAGAGTTAATTTAGCAAGAGCTACTTTTATCAAGAGTTACTTTCGTTGGGAATTAGTTTTGTACCAAGAGTTTGCGGAAGTTGAGTCCGATCCGATTTTGCAGGTGCATTGTAAACTACGACGCTGGAAGTTCCCTCCCTCGCGCCACTACGCGGAGGCCGGCACATTACAAAGTGACGCCGCGGCATCCCCGCAAAGACACCGACAAACGAATCGGACATCAAAGGGAATACAGGTCGGAGCGTTATAATTTTTATTTTTGAGCGTTAATTCGTGAATTTAATTTCCGATTCATTTCTTTGAAGTCTAATTAACCGGAGATATTATTTTTTTTTGTATTATTTACGTGTTTGGTTAATTTTAATATAGATTAATGCGAAGTTCGGATCCGACAAAACATGAGTATTTTGTAAAATAATCTTGTTCTTTTGTTGTCCATTTATTACTTATTTGTTTATGTTCTTGTGATTGATTAAATTAACGTGTTTTGGACGTAACGGGTTTTCTTAATTTTTCACTCTTTCCCCTTTCAAAAAAAAATTAAGTGGCGCCTATTTTTGGTTATGGCCTTCGCGTTTTGGAATTGAACCCCCCCCCCCCGTCCCACTGCAGTTGGCTGGCAGCACCGGAATATTCCGCTCCGGTGTTAAAACTTCTGCCTATTCGTTCAGGTAGGTAGCACAAGAGCGATCAAATTTCCGTAGTAACCTACATAAAAAGTTTTTTTTTCCTTCTTCTGATGTGAAGATGAGCAGTTACATCAGCAGTTGTTTTCCTAATTGTTATATATTTCACTTTTTTATGAACTGTCAAACTTGTCAAAGTGAAATACCGGCAAAAGAGAAAGTTTATGAACCAATCTATATAAAGAGAAGACACCGGGATAAATATCACTTAAAAAGCCAAATTATATTAATATTAGTGAACTTTTGTAATCTGTCAAACAACTGAAAAAAGAAATCCTAGAAGTAGCCTATTTAGAAAATATTTTTTTTTCCTAAGATGAGCGCGAACAGTTGTTTTCCTAATTCTTATACTTTTCACTGCTTTTTCTTCATCAACTGTCAAACTTGTCAAACTGAAATGTCAACGAAAAAGCTTCTGAAGCAACTTACGTAATACGTAAAGAGAAGACACTAGGTTAAATATATTTGTGACACAATTATTTAAAAAAATTTTGTGCAAATCGGTTTTGATTGCAGCGGATTCCCCGAGCAGGCTCTGTACAGCTGTTTCAGGCCTAGTTGGGCCTTCGTCAGCAGAACCGTAGCCCGATTTGCACAAAAATTTTCAAAATTCTCATATGCTTTGACAGCACATGGCCGCCTTGCATTGGGATGACTTATTATGTGGCGGACTGGCTTCAATTTGTCAATCCTACTGCAATATCAGGTCAACAAGCGATCGAAAGATGTCGCTACTTTAATGACAATTATTTTAATAAAAGCTAAGTTTTGCAATACGTCAAAAAAATAGAAATAAAAAATCCTAGAGGTACCCTACATAAGAAATTTATTATTTTTTTCTTTTTCCAATCTGGAGATGAGCACAAGCATCGTGTGTTTTCTTAATTCTTACATTTATCACATTTTTTAATTAACTGTCAAACTTGTCGAAATGAAATATAAACAACAGAGCGATCAAGTTTCTGAAGTACCCTTTTTTCTGATCTGAAGTTGAGCACAAACATCGTGTGTTTTCCTAATTCTTACATTTTTCAAAAATTTTTTAGTAACTGTCAAACTTATCATGAACTTGAAATGTCACCAAAAAAATTTTATTTTTTTTTTCTGGTCTGCAGATGAGCACAAACAATTCTGATACTTTTTTCATTTTTTTTTTATTAACTTTAAAACTTGTCAAAGTGCAATACGTCAAAAAAATAGAAATAAAAAGTCATTTTTCTAGCAGCAGCGGAGGTTTGGGGGAATTGGTAACATAAATAACACATCTGTTTTGCCTAAACGTATCGTCAAGATGCGCATGTATTGTATGTGTTTAATTCCCCCCTCCCACATATTTTAAATTAACAAAAAATAACATTCTTACTTGTAACCATCAATCCATTCAAAGCTGTCCATGAAGCTCCACAGAATGTAACCAATAACGTTCACCTCGTCCTCGTAAATTGCGTTCAACAAAGAACTCAAATGCGTCTGGAATTTAATTAAATTAATTTTAAAAAAATAATTTTGATTTCGGGCTACCAACCTGATGGTAATAAATTCTGTCGTAGTCTTCGGTCTCCCCTTTATCGGCAAACCCATTCTCCGTGATAAAAATCGGAACAGGGGGTCACCTGCAACACCCATAAAATACACTCTAAACTGGCTGAGATGAAAGGACTACCTTAAGCCAATCCAGGGACGAGGAAGAGTTCCAACTTTCGTCGAACCAAGTGTGCACGTTCACGTCCTTGCAGAAAGACGGCTCACCAATCGATCGTCCTTTGTTGTCAGACACCATCGCCGACGTGTAAAAATTTAAGGCGAAAAAATCGATCTCTTCGGATTCTTCCGACGTCAAGCTGGGCAAGCGCGAAACGATGTAGCCCTTGGCCAACTGTTCCCAGCGAAAACACGTACGTGTAAAAAACGTTGTAGAATAACACGTAACCAAACGTTGAATTCATATGTTATTGTTATGTTGAAACAACGAAAAAATGTCGCGGCAATCAATTTCTTTTAAACGTCTCTGTCGACGTGTAAAAAACGTTGTAGAATAACAATTAATCAACGTTGAATTCGTATGTTATTGATACGTTTTAACAACGCTCATCAAGTTCTTTTAAACGTCATTGTCCACGGTATTTCAACGTTAAATCCCATTGCATACATACGTATAAGCATTGAATATAAACCTACTCTAGAAGGGCAACGCAATGCTTAAAACTGGCAACCTGAAATTGGAGGTTCACGCGGTCAGCTGATGGAGGTTGACGCTAAATAATCTGGTTGTTCACAGAGGGCAGGATAATTTCCAAAGACGGTGACTTTAAATGGTTTGCATATTCGATAACGCCAATGAGATTTATCTTTCACTATTACCACCACTATTACGCAATGCTATTACTTAGTTCTATAAACAGATGTATTACATTTTCATTAGCTACTTTTTGTCCGCCACTAAATGAACGAAATTAGTTATGGCTGGAAATCGTTGCGAATATTTCAATTGTGGAAAAACTGCAAGAAAATTCCCTGGAATAAATATGTATTTGTTTCCAAAAGACAAGGAGCGACAAAAACAGTGGATTTTAAATTCTGATAGTTACAAAAATTTAGAAAAAATAGTAGTTTTACTTTTAAAGCGGCAGTTTTTTTAAACTTAATTAAAGGAAGTGCCATCATAGCCGGCACCGGTTTCAAAAGTTTTTGTCGGCGCCACTTTCAAATACTGTTCCCGGCACTAGTCTTCTTTATATATTTTTACTTTGTCCTAAAGAAATTAGGATTAGAATATAACCGAATAAAATGTAAGTTAGCAATTCTTATTTATTTAAATAATATTTAAATATGTACATACATTTTATTAAACTTCAATCATAACTTCAATCATGAACTGGTTCGTGGATTGTTCACAAACCGGTGGTTGGAACAAACCTTATATTTCTCAAAAATATAAATTATTAGAAAGAAAACAGTGCCAGTTATTTATAATTCACCTATTAAATGGAAACCGGCGCGGCGCACTATGGGGCCAAAAGCACTTTCGCGTCTCAAAAATCTGTAACTCTTTTATTTACTGATTTACGTTAATGAAATTTGGTATACAGAATAAGAAAACTATAGGCTTTATGGCTGTGATGTGACTTTTTAAAAATTTTTATTTACTTCTTTATTATAGATGTTGTAACAACGAAAAGTGAAAATTGCTTAAGAGTAAAGTGCCCTTATTTTAAAAGATACATAAAAATGTTCTTTAGAATTTGCATCTCCTTCTAACCTCATGTAATAACACGAGATGAAGATATTCTGAGTGCGCACTAGTGCGGTCAATCGAAAACGGTATAAACCATAACAAGTGTCAAAATTTGCAAAGACGCAAAAACGTTCACTAAAGAATGACTCTTTCTAAAAATCAAATAGTTATCCATATAAAACGTATTTGTTCTTCGTTTATATTCCGTTCACGTTTTTTTTTTGCATTCTAGTAGGCCATTTTTTTTCGTTAGGTTACGTGCATGTATTTTGAAGGAAGTCAAAATGTGACAGATGTAAAATTCTGACACTTTAACGTCAGTTCCATCGACTATAGGTGCTTTCCTTTTGCCACAAATCTCATCTCAGATCAGATAAACGTCATTTCCGTTATCACGAACAAGTGAATTTGAATTGAGATTTCAACCTCCCACCTTGCCGCTCGAGCATTCCCATTCGTTGTTAGATTGAAATATCTGTTCAAACTTACTTGTTCGTGCTAACGGAAATGACGTTTAAGTGATGTGAGATAAGATTTGTGGCAAAAGGAACGAAGCTTATATTGCTTCTTATACTCTATGATGGCATGAAGAAAGTAAAATAATAACATTAAAACAAATAATTACTTGTGACTTTTTAATACCAAGTCAAAATGCTAAAAATCATCAATATTTTTCGGCGTCAGTTTTCAAAAATATAACCACAAAATTAAAAACGAACGTCAATCAAATTTCTGACAAGTATATTTTTTTGTGGTACCAACAAAAATGTCACCCTAACACGGCCCACTTTGAATGCAAAAAGAACGTGAATGAATTATATGAGCTACTTTTTTTAATAAGAGGCGCTGCACCCACTTAGATTTTTTTAGTAGTTACCGAGATATGGCCCGAGAACACACTGTTGAGACACCTGTATATGTTATTAAAAAGGAAAAGCAGTTAAAATACTTCGTGACTTAATGAAATCACTTTTGGATTACACGATATTATAGAGTCAATGGAAAACGCTATATGTTAATAGCAAACACATTATAATATAGTATATAAAAATTTATTTTTGCTTTTGTAAAATGTTGTTTTTAATTCGGTATTTTAAACGGACTTTAAATTTTTTAACCAAACGAAATAAATTTTAAAAAATCGCGTCTGCAGTGTTCGCAGCCGTCTGAAGGTTTAAGCCATTAATATGCCGCTCGTGTTAACTACTTTCAGGATTCCAAAATCAAATCTACCTAATTTTCATTTGCAATTTGGTTGTAATCCGCAATTATTTTGATTTTTGCTCTATAGATGGATACCACATAAATAATAATACATTTCCAGATTTCTTACTATAAAATGTAATAGACAATTTAAATCAAGAGATGGCAGCAGTTCCTAATGGAAAGATGCTGTTGCCAATTCATTCATTTACGTTGCCCTTCTAGAGTAGGTTTATATTCAATGGTATAAGAAACGTTGTAGAATAACATCTAACAAACGTGGAATTCGTGTGTTATGGTTACGTTGAAACAACGAAAAAATGTCGCGGCAATGTCCACGTGTAACGTTGAATCAGACAATTACGACGTGTATTAAAGCTGGGTCTAAAGTCTAAATCATTAGTGGCGGATTTCACAAACGTCACTTAACTTTAATCATCCGTTAAAAGTAAACGTTGCCATGGTTCGTTGAAGGTATAGGAATGTTTATTCTTAATCGATAATTAAAGTTAAGTGACGTTTGTGAAATCAAGCCTAGACTGAACAAACATACATGGCTAATGGTGGAACCCACGTCGCCGTGTGACACGACTTTCCAAGTCGGCTAGGCTAGACCGCTAAGCCACTTGGAGACCCCAGTTCCGTATCGCTTCCGTGACTGATTCGTAAAGCGGACGAAGGCTTGCGGAAATAAAGCCGAACCGGGGACTTTAACTTACAATAGCTACGCGCCGCCCTCACTCGTTCAATTTCCGAATTCCTTACTACCTACAGTTTCCTTCTAACATCCATATTATCAGAGCATTAAATCAATTTTTCTAATTATTACAATCCTAAGCTTATTTTCTTTGTATATACATTTCAAAAATTCTAAATAATTGATTTATAATAAACATGTAATTCTAAATCGCCTATTTCTAAAAATATTTACACTAACTTAAAATATTCGACAAAACACATTTAATACAGTACTCTCAATTTACTTTATTATTTACAAAATTATTTCTTTATGAAAATTTTAAAAAAATTACATGCTGCTCATAAACACCGCAATATTGTCACGCTCTCTTCGCGCTTGCAATAAATTCAACTGTTGGGGCAAACGTAGCTCTCGGTAGACGGTTTCGTCCAGTTATGGGCTAAAGGCACTTGGGGGTAGTTTACCGGAATAACAAAGACTTGCTTACTTTGTCCCGGTTCTCGGCTCTAAAAAGGAAGGTCCTCTTCAGAAAAACCACCGCACCATTTTTAGGCTTTATTGAGCACCCTTCGCTATTGGGCCACCTTCCCGCTCGGCCCCCAATCGACTGTCCCGCGCAATTAATCCATTATCCGTAGTTCAGCAAAGTGACCCCATTAACAATTATACAGAGTGGAAAATTTAACTGGAATAAATTCTGTAACTTAGAAAATTGCTATTTGTAGCAAAATTCTTGGAACAGGTCAATTTTTATTTTTATGGCACATATTATAAATGGATTTCTTTAACTTTTCAATTATTTGGAGGGATGAAACAACCCCTAACTATTTTTTTTTAATGGAAGGGTATGTTGAGAAATTCTTTTCTTAAAACCTTGTTCAATTGGGAATACAGCTACATTTTTATTTTTTTATTTTTCTTAAACAGTAAAAGGCGAAAGAATAAAAAATAAATTTTTGGCTAGAACGATTTTAACGCATCAGATGTTCAAAATACTCGTCACCTCTCACTTGGCAATACCCTAATCGATTATAAATTCCATCCCTAACAGTTTGTAACATTTCCAGCGTTACTCTCCTAAATATTGTCACGAATACTCATTGGGGACA
This sequence comes from Dorcus parallelipipedus, assembly GCA_958336345.1. Classification (NCBI taxonomy): domain Eukaryota; kingdom Metazoa; phylum Arthropoda; class Insecta; order Coleoptera; family Lucanidae; genus Dorcus; species Dorcus parallelipipedus. Next base: position 1,091,913 of record OY284484.1, read on the forward strand.
GCTGTATACAGAGTGGAAAGTTTAACTGGAATAAATTCTGTAACTTAGAAGATTACGATTTGTAAAAAAATTCTTGGATGCAGAATTTGAAGTTCTGAAGTTCTGCTATGTCGTTTGGTTTAGTCACATAAACTTTACTTTTTAAATACCCCCATAAAAAAAGTCCAAATAATTGAAAAGTTAAAAAAGTCCCTTTGTAATATGCGCCATTAAAAATAAAAATTGACCTGCGAGATAGAGATCAGTTGAGGCAACCCGCGAGGTTTTCTGACTGAAAGGAGGGGTGTACCGTGTAAACCTGGCTTGGCATGAGCCAAGTTGGTAACACTGTGCAGATAGATGTAACAAGAACAACATAGTGTCTTGTAGGTAGGTAGATGATGAGACGTGAATAAACAGATACATAATTAACCAGTGTATTATTAATTACCGCTCGGACGATACACTCCCTATTTATGTCTTCATTTCTGTTTTGCTTATGTTTTCAATAGCGTTTTTCTGTCTTCTGCATTTTATCCGACCCTCTTTTGTTTTTTGGTTTTTTGGTTTTTTCTTTCTGTCTGTTTTCAATTATTTTTGTTTTTTAATTAAATTCCAGAGATTCAAAAAATATTCTACAATATTCATTTTATCTACTTTTTCTTGTTGTTCTACAGTACTGATTTCATCTGCTTTTTCTTGTTTTTGTTTTCTCTTCAATTGTCTCTTTTTTCTACAGTTCAGCATTTATTTTTTGACGATTTTGTTTTGTATATTGTCATTTGTTTTTCTTGGACAACAAACAATTTATTCTTTGTTTTGTTTTTTTTTTTTCTACTGCAGTTGATGGTTTCTCTTTCTTTTCTTTTTAATGCAGTCTTCTTCGTTAAATTATAGCGATGGACAAAAGTAATGGAACGTTTTCTTATCGAAATGCAGGCTTCGTTTATTTGTTAAAGAAATCGTTAAATCATAAAATAAAAACTCTTGATGAAATGTTTTTTTAATGACAGTCGAAATTAATGCGACAAGATTTCTTCACGTTATCTGTAGGTATACCAGTAGGCAACAATAACGGAACGTGTCCTTTTATTTTAAATACAAGCAAGCTTCGATTTCCCGTAAAAAAGTCGTCAGATTGTAATAAGAAATGTTTTCTGTTAATGCAAAGTACAGTGACAGTCAAAACCAATGGGACACCTTTTCGAAATAACCGACTCACACAATTTCTTTTTTTTGTGTGTGAAATAAATTGATTGTACTTAACAATTATGATGTTGTTTTCTGTCTTTTTCACGTTTCAAATTCAGGCTTTTTGTCAAGGGTCAGAAATTGTAAATAATAAAACATATAATGGAAGAATGCAGAATATGTCAAGTAGTGAAGTAGTAATAAGGACATTAACTCAGGTATAGTGACAGTCAAAACCAAAGGGACACTTTTCAAATTTTCATGTGCGTTCCACTGTCATTCGTATCTAGTTGTAAACAAAATGAGGAGGTTACGTTTTTATTTACCAAAATTTACAAATTCATAAAATATTGTAATAAATCTCTTAACGTCAAACTATCAAAAATACACCGTGAGATTTGAGTTTTCCGTGGCCCTCGATGGTAAGTCCATGTTGTTATCTGAGCTATCCATATCAGTCTAAAACAAAAATTGCAATGACGTTTTCACTTCTTCCACTCAGCGCCATTTCATTGATGTAATCATTACCACAACTTAAATGAGATGACGTCGAGAGAAGGATGTAATTAGGGTATATGCACTGGTGCTTTCGCTATCCAAAAACATTAAATTTAACTTTACAGACATTAAATTATACTTTTATTATAAAATTTGTTTAGTTAAACAAAAGGATCTGTGCAGCAATCTTCTTAACTCATGAAAACATAACCCTGTTACAATTTTAACTTTAGTTGCTAGTACTTGTTGGCACTTGATACGTGTGACAGTGCTTTAAACTTTTAGTTGTTTGTGCTCGATTGTCTACAATTGTACACGAACGCAATTGCCGCAGTGTGACTACTACCTTAATGTTATGAAATTTACAATACCTGCATTTTATGCTAGTTATAAATAATTTTGAACAGACATCACAATGAAAGTGTTTTGCTGCAAGGAATAAACCATTATTGCTTAAACACAACACCAGTACAAAATATTTCAATTTATTCAAATTATTTCTTAAATTGATATGTTGCACTAAATATGCTTCTGAAAAAGATGTTTGATTATTTAACACCGTTGAAAACCAATGAACGAAGAGAATATCAATTTCTTAAACAATAACAGAGCTTGTTTGAATCGTGATTAAAAGTGAGGTCACGTTACCAGTGACGTGCCAGTGACTGTGTTCAGCAGTGTTGCCATTCGTAGCGACTTGTCGCGAAAATAGCGACTTCTTGCGTTATGTGAGACGTAGCGACAAAATGAATAATTTCACGAATTTGTAGCGACTTTTACAGTCAAGAAGTAAATTAAATTAATTTTAGATGAATGGAAAATAAATAGATAAAATGTTTTTTTCTAAACAGGAGTTTCCAATTCGATGAATTCCTCAGCAGACAAAAATGCATGGTGAAATGGCGTATATGCGCGTGGCACTGGCAGTCATACTTGTATTTATAGTAGCATGCACCTTATCAAGAAGCTGCTTCACAATGTCGACTTCCTAAAAGAAGCCGAAAGTCAATAAATAATTTTATGAGATCTTTGTGGACATGTTACCGCTAAATAATAACTAGAGAATCTAGATTTTAATCAGTTTGATTTATCATGAGCGTACGCTTGGAAAGAGTGGGATCGTAAGCAGTATACGATAACAGTGGGCGAGCTCGACGACGCTGCGAGTGCACGGAGCCGAACAATGCGTTACTGCATCGAAGCTCGCGGAAAATATATGCCGTCTCCGCTTGGTCGACTAACGCGCATAAAAAAACTGATTTTATTTTAGACTCCCTGATAATAACAATGCTTTGCAGTGCTTTGCATTCAGTCCATCTCAATAAAAGAAAAGAATAAGCTACTTACGGTTCTAAATATGGTAGAAGAAGATAGATCAAATATGAATACTATTGGGTATAATTTCTCGATTTTGCAATGTAATTGGCTAATAATACATATAAACGGAACTTTTGTTTCAATGTACATATTTTTCTATTACACGTGAGAGGGTGTAAATTACTCAACGTGGACTCGAAAACCCGTAAAAAGAGTTGATAAGAGGCGTTTCTATGATCCATACCATCCATTCTATACCTTCTACACCGCAATTTACATGCATTTTTTTATACTGCTCTTGCACGTCGAGGAAATGCAGGAAGGTATTTTAAAGTAGCGATAAAATAGCGACATTTTGACATTTGATGTAGCGATAAATGAGTGAATTGCTGTGGCAACACTGGTGTTCAGTATCGGTGGTTAGTGGTAAGGTTACTGTATTTAGAAGGTACCGCCATTCATTTCCGTGGCTTCGTCCCCCAAATTAAAGAGGACGCGATGAAGACGCCTCGAAAAGCTAAGAAGAAAAAGGATAGATACATAACAAGTTACTGTTGCTAGGGAGTTTATGAATGAATTTGATTAACCCCAAATTAAAAGAGATAGAAAGTTGGCGCTACCTTCTCAATACAGTAACCTTACATTTATTTAGAAAAATTTTGTGCGAATCGGTTTTGATTACAGTAGATTCCTCGAGCATGTTCTGTACAGCTGTTTCAGGCCTAGTTGGGTCTTCGTCAGCAGAACCGCAGCTCGAGAAATCCACTGCATGCATGCAAGCATGGCCGCCTCGCATGGGATGACTTATTATGTGGCGAACTAGCTTCAATTTGTCAATCTTACTGCGATGTTAGGTCAAAAAGCGATTGCAAGATGTGGCTACTTAAATTGTTTCTTACATTTATTGTATTGAAGCAGCGTTGCCAGTGTTATTACGTTATTACGATTTTTTTCCTTTCTTCAAGTGTCAAGGTCCCTCGAGTTTAAACCCGTACGTTGACAGATTTAATTGATTTAACGCCACCTACAAATTTAAAAAAATATGTACATGTAAAAATAAAGGACTTTTCCGCTTTCCCTTGTTTTTACTCACTTGATGAGCATGACTCTATTTCTAAATGAAGGACTTTTACGTCTTCTCTTATTTTTACCCGCTTGATGGTTATGACCCTATTTTCTAAATAAAGGACTTATTCAGCCTTCCCTTATTTTTACCCGCTTGATGGGCATGACCCTGTTTTATAAATACAGGACTTTTCAGGTCTTCCCTTTTTTTACCCTCTTAATGAGTATGATCCTGTATTCTAAATAAGGGAGGACGGAATTTTAAATTTGGCCCGAAAATGGCGGCGTTGAGATGGTGATGAGTGGAGGACTTTTTCACCTTATCATCTCCCCAACTTGGTTTCTTCATCCCACTGATCGACGAGTTTGACCATATCGGAGGTTGAGGCGCCGGATATACCTTCGGACTAGGTATCCTGGATTTAGAAACGTCATGTACCATCCCTCCCGCGGCAGACGATCTCATCCTGTCTAAAAACATCGAATTGCTATTTTTTTCTGCTGTCGCAGAAGAGCTCGCCTGGGGCTTTTCCGGCAGCGGATGGGACGTGGGCAACTCTGATGGCATCCTTTTTCTCCTGGAACACCCTAGCTCTACCAACAAGACCATCAAATTAAACCCAAGGGAAACTTACGATCTGCAAAGGTAAGCTATGAGGAGGATCACGATGAAAGCGAAAATGAGCAAGACTCCGCCAAGTCCGGCCAGGATCAAGTGGCCCCCCGGAGTCTGCTCGGAAAATATGGTGCTTGCGTCTGGGTTTTGGGGGAAGTGAACGGTGACGGGGACCGAGGCTCTTCTGGGGGGTGATCCGCTGTCTGTTGCCGTGACGGCTAAGCTGGCCAAGCCGAAGTACTTGCCGGGTTGTTTCAGTCGAAGTTGGCCGTTGGCGGTTATCACGAAGATAGATGCGTTCATTCCGAAAAGGGTGAGGGTCAAGTAGTCGTCCTTGTCACCGTCGGCCACCTCGATGAGGCCAACGAAGTCTTTCGCGTCTTGTTCTTCACCGCCGACGAAGAACTCGTAATGCGGATGACGAAAGCGCGGTTCCCATTCGTTCACGTCAATCACCGAAATGTTTACCACGGCGGAGTCGTTCTGGAAGAGGAAACAATTGCAAAATCGTAAATCAGATGTTTATAATCGCTTAATTTCATTTAAAGTCAAAACATAGTAAAAAAAACATAGAGCTTCTGGGCGCCATCTGTACGAATTTCTATTAACTATGTTTTGAAGCGTGAAATGCGAAATCCTTTCGTTTTTCTTTCCGAGCTTTTTACAATTTTTTTAAAAACATTTTTCAACTCATTGCGTTTTTCTGCGCAAATTTTTTAAAACTCGTACTTACTTTTTTTTAAACTTGCGTATCCAACAATAGACATCACCTTGTTTTAATTAATTTCAAATTTCGTGAAAGCATAGAACTTAGTGGCGCCATCTGTGCGAATTTCTATTAACTATATTCTATTTTTCTACTGAACACTAATAGTGAATTAATTTCGTGCTTCTTTTCAATTTTTTTATATTGATTATTTCTTTCAAATTTTTAAACTTTTCGATTTTCTGGTCAACATTTTTTAAACTTGTATAAATTCTTTTAAATTTGCGCATCCACAGATAAACATTGTTTTCTTTTTACTTAATTTCAAATTTCATAAAACCATATAGCTTAGTGGCGCCATCTGTACGAATGTATTAACTACGAATAATGTATTAACTAAATTTTTCACAATTTTTTTAAACTTTTAATGTTTAATTTTTAATTTTTCAACTTTTTCAATTAGTCTTTTTTACATAATTACTTACACAATTTCAAATTTCATTTAAAGTGAAAACATAGAGTTTCTTGGCGCCACCTATGTTTTGAAGCGCGAAATGTGAAATCCTCTCTTTTTTTCTTTCCAAATTTTTTACAATTTTTTTAAAGACATTTTTCAACTGATTTCGTTTTTCTGTGCAATTTTTTTTAACTTGTGTATCCAACAATAATTTCAAATTTCATGAAAGCATAGAACATGGTGGCGCTATCTGTACGAATTCCTATTAACCATATTTTGAATCACTAAATGCAAAATCTCGTGCTTTATATATATTTTTTTAATATTTTTCGACTGTCTCGTTTCTTTGGTCGAAATTTTTTAAACTTGTACATCCACCAATAAACTTCGTTTTTCCATTTCACCTTTCATTTAAAATGGTGCCATCTGTACGAATTTCTATTAACTATGTTTCGAATGACGTCCTTGTGTGCTTCTTTCCAATTTTTTTTATGATTTCTTTTTTAATATTTTTCAACTTGTTTCGATTTTCTGGTCAATTTTTTATAATTCGTATAAAAATTTGTGCATCCACAAATAAACAGATAAAAATTTGGAATTAATAAAAACAAAACAAGTTTTTGCTTAATTCCAAATTTCATAAAAACATCTAGCTTGGTGGTGCCATCTTGTACGAATTTCTATGTACTAAATTTTTCTTAATTTTTAAAAAATATTTTTCAACATTTTCAATTCATATTTTTTTTAGTCAAATTTTCTAAACTAGCATATCCACCAATAAACTTCTTTTGTTTTATTTCACTTCAAATTTCATGAAAGCAAATAGCTTGGTGGCGCCATCTGTACGAATTTCTATTAACTGAATTTTGAAGCACGAGAAGCAAAGTTCCCTTGCGTTTCTTACGAATTCCTATTTACTAAATTTTTGATGATTTTTATTTCGATTGTTTCGTCGAAATTTTTTTAACTTGCATATCCGCCAATGAACTTCGTTTTCTTTTTACTTAATTTCAAATTTCATTTAAAGTGAAAACCTAGAGCTTCTTGGCGCCATCTGTACGAATTTCTGTTCATTATGTTTTGAGCACTAAAAGTGAATTCGTGCTTCTTTCCAATATTTTTTATTTCTGGTCAAAACTTGCGCATTCACAAATAAACATTTTTTTTACTTAATTTCAAATTTCATAAAAACATCTAACTTAGTGGCGCCACCTGTAGGTACGACTTTCTATTAACTACATAAATTATTGATAATTTTTTTTTACTTTTCAACTTTTTCAATTTTTTTTTTAACAAAATTTCTTAAACTAGCTTATCCATCAATAAATTGACGCTTGAGTTGAGAAAGTTGTTATTTTGAGAAATGCAGAATGTTTCTTTTAGGAAAAGGGTGGAATCATTAAATGTCATGCGATAAAAGTTTGGGATGCGATATTTAAGCTCAATTTTCTTAACCACTGACAGTAACTTTGACAAACGTCACTTCAAATAATATTTCCAACTGTTTTTTTATCCCTTGATGAGAGGAATGTGCGACAAAGATAGATATGAAAAATCACTAAATGCGTTACCTCTATACGAAGTATGTTGATTTAGTACCTTAAAGCATCCAGCTTAGCGGCGCCATCTGTACGACTTTCTATTAACTAAATTATTTACAATTTTTTTTTTATTTTCTACTTTTTCAACTCGTTTTCTTTTGGTCAAAATTTCCTAAACTAGCTTTGTCCAAAAATAAACTTCATTTTTTTTACTTCATTGCAAATTTCATGAAAGTGTAATGCTTAATAGCGCCATCTGTACGAATTCCTATTTACTAAATTTTTTACAGTTTTTTTTCTTTTTAATTTCTTTCAACTTGCTTCGTTTCTTTAGTCGAAATTTCTTAAACTCGCTTGCCCTCTAATAAACTTCGTCTTTTTACGTCATTTCAAATTTCATGAAAGCAAACGGCTTGGTGGCGCCATCTGTACTAATTTCTATTAACTATTTTTTGAAGCACGAGAAGCAGAGTCCTCTCGCGTGCTTCTTTCCAAATTTTTGATAATTTCTTCTATTTTTCACTTTTCTGGTCAGACTTAAATCCGCCAATAAATATCGTTTTGCTTAATTTCAAATTTCATGAAACCTTACCGCTTGGTGGCGCCATCTGTACGAATTCATATTAACCAAATTTTTGACAATTTTTTTAAAAATATTTTTCAATTTGTTTCTTTGCCCAAAATTTTTTAAACCTGCGTATCCACCAACAAACTTCGTTTCTTGCTTTACTTAATTTCAATTTTCGTGGAAACACACAGCTCGATGGCGCCATCTATTCGCTTTTCTATTAACAATATTTTGAAACAAGTATAATTTTTTTATTTATTCTTCAAATTGTTTCGTTTTTTTGGTCAAATTTTTTATATCTGCACATCCACCAATAAATTTAGTTTTTTTTTTTTTAATTTAATTTCAAATTTCACGAAAACATAGAGCTCGGTAGCGCCATCTGCACGAATTTCTATTAACTATACATATTTCAAAACAAACCAAATTTTTGCTAATTTTTAAAAAATATGTATTCTTCGCTTTTTAAATGCAAGCTATCTTTTATGGTCGCACGGTATATAATTACTTATAAATCAAGTGTAAACAGCATAATCAATTTATCTTGATTTCTCCAACCACCAATAAATATTGTTACGTATAGTGAAAATTCTTTAATGAAATCACACTCAAGTAATATTTTTTATTATTTACATTATTATTTATTATATTATATATATATATATATATATATAATATATAATATTATTTACATATGACACTGCATTAATTATTATTATTTCCTCGGTTACCCGTTCAAGGTACCTAGATATTTTTATAATTTAAACCATGTCGGAACAAATATCGCTTTGCTTAATTTCAAATTTCATGAAACCATATCGTTTGGTTCTTATTGGTTATTGGTTATTGTTCTTTTTCTTCTTCCCATTTCCCATGTTTATCCGATTTGAAGTCATCCCCAAAGGACCTGGAATTAAAGGTCACGTCTTAGTTAGATTCCATGGCCTTCCGAGGATGACTTTAAATTGGATCATTAGATAGAACGAATAAAAGGAACACGGAAAATAAAATGACAAAATTAGTGATAGATCGATAAGGGACATCGCAAAACATTAATCCCCCCCCCCCATTCACAACGAATATAAAAGTCAAAATTTTCATTATTTACATAGCTTTTTTTTAACTTTTTGGACAATGTAATAATTTAGAAAAATAAACCATGTTCTTTCCCAAAAGAAAAATTAATTGTGGAATTTTTATAAATAATTTTGTCTGATGGATGAGGGGTTGATGGCAACAGAAGGAAATGGAGAGGGTACGTAGGGAAGAGGGGGGTCAGGAAGACTTGAGAGAAACTTACATACTTGAATCGAAGACATCGCGAAAATGGAGATTGGCCCAAAATGACAAGCGACATTTTGGTGAGAAAAACAATGAACTTGAAACCATTGACAGAAGAAAGATGGAGTGGGGGACCAAGGACAAGAAAATAAAAAAGGTAACCACTTACCCAAACGCCGTCTGTAGCAAAAATCTTAAACACGTACTGGCTTTTTTCTTCATAATCAAAGCACTTCCTCAAATCCACTTGCCCATGGGGGTTGATGCTGAAGACCTTGAGCACAGATTGTTCCGAAACGAAGTAACGCAGGGCCTTCCCCGGCATATTCGTGGAGAAAGTGCCGACGGTAGTTCCGGTCGGCACGGACTCGGACACCCCCAAGTTGAAGACGCGCTTCAAAAACTTCAACCCCCTCGCAGACTTCCTCGAAACGGTCAGCGTCACCAGAGCGTAGCGATCTGCGTTATCCTGTTGAGTGGCCCTCACCACCAAAGTGGTCGGATGGAGCAAGTCGCCGTCTCCGATGTCTTTCCCCAGAGTAACCCTCGCGGTGTTTCGATCCAAATTAAAAAGCGAATAATCACCACCAATCCCGTTGAAGGCATAAAACACCGCCGCGTTTATCCCCAAATCTTGATCGATGGCTTTAATACCATTGGGTTTAACATCCAAGACGTCGCCCCTCTTCGGCCCTTCCGGGAGGAACGAGGTGTACCTGTCGCTTAAAAACTTGGGGTTGTGATCATCCGCGTCGACTATATGAACGGTCAAGGTGGTGTCTGCGCTCTTAGGGGGTTCCCCGTGATCTTGCGCGCGGATGTCAACGACGAAGCTCTTCAGGCTTTCGTAATCCAGGGGCTTCCTCAAAACCAAGTTGCCTTCCAACTCGTTTTCGAACTCAAAAAAGCCAGAGTGGGGTCCGGCGAGGACGGAATAACGCACGCTGGAGAACGGCCCTTGTTGGTCCAAGTCGATGGCGTGCACCCCTTGTAGCACCCTCGTCCCAATCACCGTCACCTCCGAAATATTCAGCTCGTAGGGGGCGTTGATGAAAACGGGGGCGTTATCGTTGGCGTCCGTGACTCTTATGTTGATTGGGATCACGAAGCCCGGGTCTGGGGTTCGTAACCGCTCACAGATTAGGTTCACGAAGACTGACGAGGGGCCGTCGACCCCCTCTTTGTCAAGTCGACCGCGGAGGGTCAAGTTTTTGGAGCCGGGCGAGATTGAAACGGGGCTGTCGGTTTCTTGGAGGCGCAGGGCGATTGATCCGCCGGGTCTTGGGTCGCCGTGGATTCGAACTTGTCCGAGGGTCGAACCGACGGATAGGTCTTCGGACACGAAGAAGCTTTCGGAGGACGCACCATTCTCTAAGTAGCATCGATTATCAATTAAACCTGGAAATGTACGGCTATGTTGAAAAAAAAAACTGAACTAAACAGGTGAATATAAAAAAAATAACTCGGTTGTGGTTTTGAGAAACACTCGGTGCATTTTTGGTAAAAATACTGCAAAGAGTAAATTGTAAAATATAATTTTCACCACGGTATAAAATTTTACTTCTTTACCAATTTCATTGAGACATTGAATTCTACACTTCGTTCAGGTTAAGAACATAGTGTTGAGAAACATAGGGCAATATTTTTCAATTTTTTATTCAAATTTTGAAAAATTAAATCGAATATTTACATTTCTAAAATTCAATCATATTTTGACATATACATATATGTATTTAAAGTTTGTCGCAAGTTGTCGCATTTAAAAGTGGATTAAATTTTGACATTTTAAAAATTCAATCGAGTTTTGATGTACCTATTTAATGCATACTTAAATTTTTATGATCAAGTTTTTTTACATTTATTTAAAGTTTATTCAAATTTTGACATATTAAAAAAAAACAATCAAATATTGACATTTTTATATTGCAATCAAATTTTGACACTTTAATTCAATCAAATGTTGACACTTAAAAGTTCATTTGAATTTTGATTTATTTTAAAACATCAAACAAATTTTGACATTTTTTGATTCAATCAGGTTTGGACATTTAAAGGTTTAGTCAATTTTTTTGACATTTAAAATTCAAACAAATTTTGGCGTTTTAGAAATTCCGTCTAATATTGACCTTTTAAAAATTCAATCATATTTTGACATATCTAATGTTTGTTGAAATCTTGTCACATTTAAAATTGGATCAAATTTTGATATTTTTCAAATTCAATCAAGTTTCGACTTATTTAATGCTTACTTAACTATTCAAAAATTCTATAAAATTTTGACAATCAAATTTTTATATTTAGTTAATTCAAAAAATAAAATTTTGACCATTTTTAAAATTCAATCAAATTTAGACATAATTTAAAGTTTATCTAAATATTCATCTATTTAAAAATCAACCAAATTTTGACATTTTTTAAATTCAATCAGGTTTTGACATTTGAAGATTTGAAAATTCAAGCTAATATTATCACATTTAAAATTTATATAATTTTTTTTTATTTATAGGTCAATCTACAGTTGGCATTTTTAAATTCAATTGCGTATTGACATTTAAAAGTTAATAATTCAAATTTTGACGTGTTTAAAATGCAAACGAATTTTGTTTTTGAAATTCAATCAAATATTGACATTTTTAAAATCCAATCATGTTTTGACATACATATTTAGAGTTTATACAAATTTAATAAAGAATCAAATTTTGACAGGTTTAAAACTCGATCAAATTTTGACTTTTTAAAATTCAATCAAGTTTTGACATATTCAAAGTTTGTTCAGATTTTCACATAAAATTCAAGCAAATGTTGACATCTAAAATTTATGAAATTTTTTATCTATTTAAAAATCAATCATATTTTGGCATTTTTAAATTCAATTAGATACTGTCAGTGATTAGTTGAAATTGGAGGCAAGTTTACAATGGTATAAAGTTGACTCTTGTGCATATGAAGTTTATGAAATATCACTAGAATTCTGGAATGTCATTGTTGTTTATGTCGTTTTGTAGTTTTGGTTTCTCGTTTGTTTTGTTGTTAATATTTCAAATCTTTTAAATTAAACGGTAAAAAAATAGTGAAATTTATACTGAGATGCTCAGATTTTAATTTGCTGTTTCCTTGGATATAAATTTTGAATTTGCCGCTATTTCCGGTTCGGTATTCTTAACGTGAATAGAGCATATAAAGGTATGATTGGGTGCATTCCGTTTCACCGCATTAATCGCATTATGCGTACAAAAACCGTTCCGTTAAACATTGGTAGTGCGCATCACACTGACGTACCAATGCAAATGAAGTCCTTGTTGAAGACTATTTTTAATGCATCAAACGTCTCGTGTCAAAATGAAGTGCACTTGATGCGCTTCTTGTATCCTGGGAGGTTAAAGTACCTAACTGATTGGGTCTTTTTAAGCAAACAGAAGCAAGTTCTTTCTGTAATTAAAATGGATTTCGTGAAAATTGTCTTAACAAACGGAAGATTACAACTTTAATTCCATATTGCTGAAACAGCAGTAAAACTAAATCAGAGTTAGTCTTTTTTTAATTTTTAATTCAAATGGATATATTTAATACTATTTTACAAGTAGTGTGAACATTTTAAATCACTGTGAGAAATATATTGTCATCCTCCCTTAACAAAAATTTATATCAAGCGTTCCGATTCATTTGACGCATCAACGGCAAATTTAAAACGGAACGCTTTTACAAACGCATCGAATTGAATGCAGATTCAAGTAACGTATGCGTGAAACGGAACGCACCCAAAGAAACCGTCTTAACTGAAACGTTCTGTGTATTGAACGGTGTCGGAAAAATGCGAGCAATATGTCCAAAATGAGCAACGTTCATGGTTTATGATAGTGTTGCGTATCGATAATTTTACCACGTTACCTGACGGTAAATTTCCAGTGTTATCAGTAGGGTTTTTTTTTTTCTTGGTAGTATCAGAAGGTTCAGTCTTGATTCAGGAGTTTCAAAAGAAAATCTTTTCAATGGGATTTTTTAATTCACGATGATTGAAACGAGGCAACGAAAAACTACGAAATTGGAGAATTTTATTTTTCAAATTGCAAAATTATTTATAAAATATTGTCGAACTTTTATATTATAAAAAAATATTTGAAGCAAAACGGTGTTGGTTTTCGAGTCGCAAACTCGTGGTAACTGCTTGAAGCAGGTGTTCAATAATATTTTCTCACTTTCCGGTTATTCTTTAAACCGGCACAAGACAAAGAAAAGTATGTTAGATCCGTGGTCCCTGAAGAAGTACGCTCGCGAGCAGCTTCCGCTCGGTGAGACAATTTTTACCAGAAAACATACAAGTGTTAGGCACAGTGCCTTTCACTGCTTAGCATTTATTATTACGAACAAAGCGCAGACATTTTTTCTATTTTAAATGATTTAGTAAAAGAAGTTAATAATTATTTAAATCAAATTAACGTTAGAAGTAGGTTTAAAAAATATGAACTGAATTACAAAACTCTCTATTTACAGATAAGTACATATTATGCAAAAAATAAAATACGAAGTAGAAGGATATTAAGAAAAAAGTGGAATGAGCAGGACAGAATTTTTATTCGTCGCGCTTAAAACTGTAGTTGACGGGAAATTCGTACAGATAGATGGCGCCACCTATTGCTGGATTCCAAGGCTGGATTCCGCTGGATTCTGACCTGCAATGCGGAAGTTTCTGTTATTTAGGTATTACGCAAAATAAAATTTAATTAAGTTTAAGATTTTTACAAGAAAAAGGAGCAAAAATAAGGAAAGAAGCACAGCAGAATTTTACTCTTGGCCAGTGAGTATATAGGTACTAACAATGATTATAAGAGTATTAAGATACCTAATCCAATATAAAAATGCGTGACTACCTATTCCGCACCCCTTCGCGTCTTGCCCACACTTTGCCGGTAAGCTGATGGCTCCCTCTAACGATATAAAACATCGACATGCTACATAAGAACCATACCTACTTTGTAAGGAAAATTATATGTAAATGAGACCACAAATATAACGAGCGGCTATAATCGTAGATTATACATGACTTCGTGTGACGGGAGGGCGTTGGCGCTTAATTTGAATTGTGCGCTAGAGGGATGGCTATGTAAAAATGCTCCTGAATGCATATTTAATGGTAATATTAATTCGAAATTAAGATATCGAAATATAAATCTGTGTTCATAAAAATAAAAAATTAAAAAGAACTAAAACAAACAAAATAAGGCTGATAGAATATTCCAACGTTTTAAAGAAAAAATGAAGTCTGAAACCCTACGGTTACGGAATTTGAACTTAAACACCTTGATCACGAGTATTATTAATTTTGGTTGCTAAAATATGCTATTAATTATAATTAAAAATTTTAATTAGTTTTTCTTTAATTTATAAATAATTAACACCTAAAATGTCATAAGTTTAATACCAAAATGCTTTAATAATCAAAATCTTTCCGATTGCGACCTACAAATTCATATGAATTTAGGCAGATAAAATAAAATAATTTCTGTTTTCTCATGTTAAAATCTATGTATGTCCAGTGGCGTAGCTATCATATGGCAAAGTGGTGCAGTGCACCGGGGCCCTCAGGCTCAAGGGAGCCCTCGAGCAACCCTGAAGTTCCGAAGCGAAGTGTGTTTCTGTACAACCATTTTAAACTATAAAATTATGTAAAAAGTATATAATTATACATTCTGTTCAAACTTAAGACCGTACTATTACTAACTTTGTTATTACAAAAGCTACAAATTCGGTTAAATTAACAAACTAGCAGTAGTTTTCACACTGATTACACTGACGCAGTCAGAAAAACAATGGAAAGTCGCGTTTATGAGATAAAGTCAAAGAGACACTTTTTTTTAGATGGAACAGCGTTTATATTACAGTGAAACTTGCTTATAACGAGCACTGGTTATAACGAGAACTCGGTTATAAATAGTGTTGTAAATTGGATTATAAACCGGTTATTAACTGGTTAATTATCCGGTTAATAACACCCGGTAAATTAAGTTATTTACCGTGTGGTTATGTATTTTGAATTTGCTGCCAATAGTTTGGAAATAATTCCAAACATTATTAATATTAGTATTAGTTTTGGATGATTAAGGTTAACAACAATTCTATTTCCTCATAAAATCAAGATTGTGAGGTAGTTTGAGTTTGATCTTTTCTAAAAGGATAAGTCAAAAGCAATACAATAAAGCCAGTTTTTTTTCAGTTTGTTATTTACTTTATTTGCCGTTTAATTAACAGGTTAAAAATCCGGTAAATTAAGTAAATTATATAATTTACCGGTCAATTTACAACACTAGTTATAACGAGGAAATTAAAAAGTCCTGTTTCTAGATATGGTAAATTACATATACAGGGATATTCACATAAACCGTTCGTTAAAAGTTTTCAAGGTTGCAGTTCACGTAGATATTTGAAATTTAAGGAGCAAGGGTTTTCCGTGGAGATCTCTTTAAATAAAATAAAATTGCCTTTGTATCACTTCCGGTTGTACCGGAAGTCGCTATCAACTCGCTTATTTTAAATGGAATGCTATATTTTTTATCACGTTTTTGAATTCTACATGTAAAAATATGTTAAATTGCAATACATTTCCCTATCTCCAAAATGCATCATTTTTGAGATATTTTGAAATTTCTTAGAAATTTGGATTCTGCAATCTGATTTTCAAAAAATTATAACACAGCTGTTATTGAAGCAATTTTATTTGTAATAGCTAATATTGTATTTGAAGCTTTAAGGTTCTTAAAAATTCCATCAGCATAATCTATTAAGCTACAGGGTGTCTAAAACGCACCGCTCCACTCGAAGATATTCAAACACAGAAAAATACTTTTTTTCAAATGGAATGACCGATATTTTAATGCACCATTGTACGTGGAATCAAATGCTGCGTCGAACTGTACTAGCATTCCCTATACCTAACTTTAACAGTTTTTCAGTTATAAGATATTTTTGGTTTAATACATAAAAATTTACATTTATTAGGTTAAATATTTCTAATTTTGTTGATATAGTTATGAAAACAACAAACAATTGCATTTAACGTTTCCTGTTACTACAAATTTTAAGCAAAAGCAAAAAGAAGTTGAAAATCAAAATCAAAATTATTCAAACGCTGATATTTTAAATCTATTTTTTAAATTCATGAAGAATGATCTAAAATTGTTCAGAGCAGAGAATGTGTGTTCAATCAAATGTACTCCTCTTGTCTCCTATGAATAAAACACAGTTTGGAAAGTTTGAACCTAACTTTATACAATTTGGAAAAATAAAATGTACGAAGATCAGTAACAAATAACGAAGATAATTAGACAATGGTTTTAAAATACTTTCACGTTAATCCAGAGAATTGCAAACTAGCAGCTATTTTATTCTTCAATTTAAAGTAATGAAATTCATACTTTTTCGTTTTATAAGATCACAAGCGTCCTAAGAGAAGGATGATTAAAGAACTATTAAAATTTGTGAATTTCCACTTGCCAAATTCTATTTTCTTTGGTTGACTACAAAATTTGTAATAACAGTAATCGTTGTTATAATTTCCATGATAAAATAATACGACAGCCTGTCGAACGACGGTGAAACGTTAAGTGTATAGTGCGAGATTTAGTGTCCGTTTAAAAGAGTTTGTGATGTAATTTTTTTTGTTTTACATTGTTTGTAGTAGAAGTACGTACTATGCCCGACAAAAAATCTAAATACAATGAATTGTTATTTTTTCGTAAACTAATAAATAAAGAAGCTATTTTGATTTTTACAAAATCATCAAAAGTGCTTGTGCTTTGGAAACAAAACATTTGTAAATTGTCGTAATCTGTTAGCAGAGTATTGTTTTAGAAGTTTGTGGTTTATTTCTAGCTAAAAAATGGTTTTTACGCATCTAGAAAAAATTACAAAAATTGTTATAATTTGTGTTCATTTCTCCGGTATGTGCCTATGTATGTATGTAATTAATAGATTTAAAAATTTTAATTTTATACGTCTATTGTATTATTAGAATTAATTGTAATCTGATAAAAATAAAAAATTTGTTCACAATAAATAATAAAATAAGAAGTAATCAACATAGCTTCTTGTTCGAATTCAACTGTCTATTTCAACTTGATTTTGAAGAATACTGTGACGGAAATGAGTGTACAAAGAGAGAGAAAGATAGACTGAACATCCTCTAAGAGTGACAAAGATGGCACAATACCGATACCACGTGGTTTGGTTCAAATTAGTTACATAACTTGATTTAATACTTCAGTTTAAGTAATTTTCTTTATCAAATATGCTTCTCAAGGGATAATGGACTAAATTACATGTATAAATTAAAACCATCTTAAAAATTAGAAATGAAAAGTGCAAAATTAAAAAATATTGAAATGTAAAATGAAATTATTTAATAACATTCGCTATAAATTACCGACCATACCTACCTAACATATCTAAATTGGACTCGTCTGTCTCGAATTCGTCTACTGCACATAGCCACGCCTATTATTCACTTATTGTGAAAGTACTCTTCGTCGGCATATTTAGCGACACGTACCACGTAAGCAGTATAAGGCGCTATCTTACTTCGAACTCTTTTCGGGGTCACTTTTGCATTACGACATGTTAATACGAAACTCATTAGGTGTAGGTATTAGAAATGTAATTTAAAACATAAAAGCTAATCGTATTAAAAACACTTTATGTAAAGTATAGTTTTTATTCGGTATTTTAAACTCGACGTTTTAAGTCTTCTAATACAATTGTATACATTTTTAAAAAACCGTCTGCGCAGGTCCCACAATCGTCTGGAGCTTTTGGCCGCTTACCTCTTGTACAAGTTTCATTTTCAAGAGAGATTACAGATCGCCACATTTTAGCTAAGTTTCACGCCATCTATCCCTCAATTGTAAAATACCGTCAGCCATCTATATTGTATCGGCGGTCACGCTTAAAGGCGTAAGGCTGGGTATCTTAATATACTCTTATAATCAATGGTACTAATAAGAGAGATCACGACGGGTTAAAAATGCGTATACCTAAAAGTGAGTCGCTGGATAGATGGCTCTTCGTGAACTCTTCTGTTAGTTGAGTCGTTATATAGATGGCGCGTCGCTATGAGAGTCTGTAAGAGTCTAGTACAGTTGGTGATTACAGATTACTATTATGCGTGGTGCCCTCTAGTGTCAAACGTAAAAATGTTAGTTATTAAAAATGATTATAAATTAATTATTGGCGTACATGCCCAGTAAATGCCGTAGCCGTAAATAAAGTAACTGATGTACGGTTTGCGAAACTGTAGAATTAGGTGAACAAAAGTCGAAATAATCAAATCAAACCTATTGCCACATAAGGCTGCGCAAATAAGCTCCGCCCACAGGTCCTTATATTCGGATCATATGACAGTAAAATAGTATTTTGAGATTAAGGGGCCCGACTTCCTTCCCGATATACGCCTAAAAGCCCTAAAACATACTCAATAAACAATCTGTTTTATATGTTACACAGGTATGTATTTATTAACTGTTAGTATAATAAAGTTATTTTATTTATGTTAACACGTTGATTCATTTATGTCTGATACACTAGTGACCCCTACATCACCGTATGCGTTATTCCACATCCTTACATATCTAGACCTACATAACTAGTCTATGATACAACATTTCCCTTCTTAAGAAAACAGACCAACTGTGAAATATCTTAAATTATTTATACAGTACAAAGTCCTTAAACCTATCTGGTTGTTTTATTTTACGTTTATTATATTCACTTGTACTTTCAGAATTATTTACAGTCTTAGGCAAGTCACTAACGGGAGGTACATTACTCTCAGGTAAGTTAAGTTCAGGTATTACATTTTCAGGTAAGTCATGTATAGGTAAATTTACAGATTTTTTAAGTTGTACACTGTTACGTCTCAGCACATTATTTTTCTCATTTTTAATAAGATATGATCTGGGACTTTCATCAACTTTTTTAATAACTTTTGCAGGTTCCCATTGCTTATTTTTGTTTAGCACTACTACATTGTCTCCCTCTATAAATTCAGCTCTTTCTTTACTACTTCTATCGTAATAATACTTATCTTTTTGTTTTTTATAATCTAATTTGTTTTTAACAGAATCATTATCATAATTAACAAATAGTAATTTATTTTCAGTAATAGGTAGTTTATTTTTTAATGTTCTGTGCATCAATAATTGTGATGGTGATAAATTTAAACCAATAATAGGGGTAGTTCTGTAGTTTAATAAGCTAAGTGATAAGTCTGTCGATTTTCTTAGCATATTTTTCGCAATGCCTACCGCTTTTTCTGCAAGTCCATTTGATTTCGGGTAGTGTGGACTGCTGGTTGTAATTTTGAAATTCCAATCTTTAGAAAATTGTCGACATTCAAATGAATTATAAGGCATATTGTCAGCCACAATCTCTTCAGGTATGCCATGTGTAGAAAAGATAACCTTTAAATTTTCAATTACACTTTTTGATGTTTTACTTATTAACGGTAGTACTTCTAACCATTTCGAGAAGTAGTCTATGACCACTAAATAACTTTTGCCTCCAAACTCTAATATGTCACTTCCTAGCTTTTTAAATGGTCTATTTGGAATATCGTGTGGAATGAGTGGTTCCTTAATATTATTATTTTGATATTTTTCACAAATCTGACAAGAAGTAATAAAATTTTCTATATCACGGTTCATCTGTGGCCAATAAAATAATTGCTTTGCTTTAATTTTTGTTTTTGACATCCCAAAATGCGATTCATGTAACAAATGAAGCATATCATTTATTAGCGTTTGCGGAACTATTAATCTATCATTTAAAAATAACAAATTATTTGAAAAAGTTATGTCATTCTTATGATACCAATACGGTTTTAAGTTTTGTGACAGTTTCTTGCATTGTTTTGGCCAGCCATTTTGTAACACACTTATTAATTCCTGCAAAACTCTATCATTTGCAACTTCATTTTGAAATTGAATTTTTCTTTTTTCAGTTATACTTAAATTAGCTTCAATACTATGTATAATCTCTGTCATAGTTGGATCTTCTTCAACAAGTTCTTTTAGGTAGGATCGAGATAACATATCTGCCAGATATAATTGCTTTCCTGGACAGTATTCTAAATTTAAATCATATTTTAAGAGTTTAATCTTTAATCTCTGCAATCTGTGGGATGGAATTTTATCTAAGTCTTTTTTCATTATACCTAAAAGAGGTTTATTGTCCGTAATGACTTTAACTTTTCTTCCATAAATAAAGTGATGAAATTTTTTGGCAGCATATGTGATAGCTAAAAATTCCTTTTCACATTGCGCATATTTTTCTTCCGAGCTAGTTAAACTCCTGGAAGCATGATATAATGGCTTGCCTTCCTGTAAAAGACAACATCCTATACCATGTTTTGATGCATCACTTTGTATGACTACTTCTTTATAAAGCGTCTAAGATAATTAACAACGCCTAAAAATCTTTGTAGTTCTTTTAAATTTTTTGGATTTTCTAAACACTGTATTGATTTAATCCTATCAGAATTAGGTTTCATGCCTTCTTTGCAGAATATATGACCAAGATATTTGACTTCATTCAATTTGTACTGTAACTTGTTTTTATTAAATTTGACATTTAAATTTTTTGCTCTTTCTATGACTTTTCTTAAAATTCTGTCATGTTCATTACTATTATCTGCTGCTATTAATAAATCATCAAAGTAGATTACAACTCCTTGAATGTCACCAAAATTTTGTTCATTAATTTTTTGAAAAAATTCAGGGGCATTAGATAAACCAAACGGTAATCGTAGAAATTTGTAAAGTCCAAATATTGTACTAAATGTACATAAGTTACTAGATTCTGAATCTAATTCTACTTGATAGAATCCATCTTTTAGATCTAGCACTGTAAAAAAGCTTTTGCCGTTTAGTTTACATGATATGTCCTCTATTGTTGGAATTGTATAAAATTCACGCTTTATTGCTTTATTTAAATCCTGAGGATCAATACATATCCTAAGAGACTTATCACTTTTCTCAATTATAACTAAATTAGATACCCATTCACTTGGACTATCAACTTTACTTATTATTTTATTTCTTTCCAATTCATCTAATTTATTTTTTAATCGATCTCTAAGGGAAATTGGAATTCTTCTAGCAGGTTTTGAAACTGGGACATGATTTGATTTTAAATTTATGTGACATTTTTGTTTAAACTTTCCAGTTCCTTCAAAAATTTCTTGATTTTTGTTTATAAACTCATCCTTTTCAGTTTTTGGAGACACTTTTACACTATTTATTTTTACATAGCCTAACTTTAAGCATGTGTCTAAACCTAAAATAGGATCAGATTTTACATCTGCTATTATTAAATTTATATCATTACAGGTTTCATTGTTTTTAATTGTTACCGTAATTTGTCCTACTGACTCAATTTTAAACCCACCATAAGCTTCAAGAGCTACTTTACAAGGTTTTAATTCTTTTTCATTTAATAACTCATTATACACTTTCAAAGGTAAAATATTAACCTCCGACCCAGGATCAATTTTAAATTTCACTAACCTATTTTTTAATTTAATTTCCTTATAATAAGCCTTATTATTTCTTAACTTAATGCTGTAAATTTCCGTATCACCCTGGGCTGATGCACTTTCATCTTCGGTCCTCACTTCTTGAATCCTCTTCGAGCCTATCGGTTGCTTTTTCATCTCTTCATTTTTTGATCGACATGCTTTCTGGAAGTGGTTCATCTTTCCACAGGATGCACACTTTTTTCCATAAGCCTTGCATTCTCTAGGTCCATGGGTTGATAAGCATCTTGTACACTTGAACTTCTTGAAATCTTTCGGTTTCTTAAAATCTGTTTTTTTAACTTCCTGCACTATTTTCGTATTGCCTTGAAGGTCTTTAATTTGTAATTTTGCTAATTCAGCAGCTCTACATTCAGAAATAGCTATCTCCAAGGTCAGGTCTCCTTTCGACAACATTTTTTCTTGTAATTTAGGATCGTATATTCCCAATACAATTCTATCTCTTATTAATGACTCCATTTGTGCACCAAACTCACATGAAGCAGCTAATCCCTTTAAATCTGTTAGAAATTGATTGAAGTTTTCACCTTCCTGTTGTTTTCTTTTAAAAAACCTGAATCTTTCGTATACTACATTTTTTCTTGGATTGCAATATCTCTCAAATTCTTCAAGCACTTTATTTAATTTTTTCTTATCTTCTTCAGCTAGCTTAAAATAATTGTATATATCTACACCTTCCTATCCAATACAGTTCAGTAGTACCTATTGCAATTTTTATTTCATCAGGTTTATCTTTTTTGCCCGAGGCAATTAGATATATTTCCAAGTTTTGTCTAAACTTTTTAAAGTTCTCCGAGACATTTCCCATAAAACTCATAGCTTGTGGTACCTTAAATTCCATTTTTATACTTCACTTGTCCTCGTAATTTTTTCACTTAACCTCACTTCTGGGCTTTCTTGATTTATTCCTTTTACTACTGGGTTACGTCTTTCTTTTTTTTTTAGCAGACGTGTCGCAGCGCTATGTTTTATATGTTACACAGGTATATATGTATTTATTAACTGTTAGTATAATAAAGTTATTTTATTTACGTTAACACGTTTATTCAATTATGTCTGATACACTAATGACCCCTACATCACAATATGCGTTATTCCACATCCTTACATATCTAGACCTACATAACTAGTCTATGATACAACACAATCAATAGGTTTGTTCGATTTGGATGCTTGCGTTATGTGGCAAAAATCTGTTTTATCACGCAGCGTTTAGTTTTAGCGCAGCAACTTCCAACGTTTTAACGCGGAACTGTGGACGCCGCTGTAAATTTCCATCACTTGTTCGATTTGCGTGTTATGCAGTTGCAACTGTCTTGCTGCTACTGCATAAATCGACTCGGGTCACAGATTAAAAATTTATGACGCAGTGACACAGCTGCGTCTCAAAACTACAATTTGCGTGTCCAAATCGAACAGCCACTTAACGCAAACAGTTTACTGCAAAACAAACCGAACGGATATTTGACACTGCGCATGCTCCTGCGTCAAGCAACATTACGCGAATGGACAAATCGAACAAACCTAATATAACAGAATTAATAATCATTGTATTAATTCAAATTTTTTTCTACGTATAGTAAACATCAGAATCTAGACGGGACTGCAGCATTTGTAGCAAAATTTGACAGGAATTCAACATTGTTTTTCTAAATAAATTGGATCCTTTTATAAATAATGACGACAGCCCCATGTCATATAATTTTGCTTTTACAATAAGTTTACGTTAGACAATAAGAGAATCAAAAAGTTATAGGCATGCGCGTAACGCATGACTAATCACATTCCTTTACTTAAGGCATATTGTTTATTTATAAGCTCTTTAAAAGTATGTATGTAAGTGCCAGTAGGTATACAGTGTGTCCCAGATTGAGTAGGCTACCAGGGGTAACTTTCTTATTAGTGAAGATAGAGATTTGGTTAAATGGGCAATATTTTGCAGTTTTATGTGCTGATTCAGATTCCGTTGAGAAAATTTGAAAATTCCGAATAGTTCAGATATTATCGCAGAAAAACTGAAAATCGCTATTTTCTTTAATGTCCAATAACTTCGCAATTATAAAAATATGAAAAAATGTTTCATATAAAAGTTACTATGTTTGATAAAATACAGCTGAAAATACAGTCAAAATAAAATTCAAGATGGCGGCTGTCAAGATATTGATAGCAACTTTCTTATTTTAAATGGACGCCATATTGAATTTTTGTACGATTAAATAGCATTTTTTTTTCTCGTTTCAACCGTGTATCACAACCCATATCTAAAAAAAAATTATTTAAAAAATTTAATATTTTTTTTTAAATCAAGTAAGCGGGTTGCCTTTACTTATTACTAATCAAGTAAGCGGGTTGCCTTTACTTGATTAGTAATAAGTACAAGTAATAAGCTTACTTGATTAAAAAAAAAATATTAAATTTTTTAAATAATTTTTTTTTTAGATATGGGTTGTGATACACGGTTGAAACGAGAAAGAAAAATGCTATTTAATCATACAAAAATTCAATATGGCGTCCATTTAAAATAAGAAAGTTGCTATCAATATCTTGACAGCCGCCATCTTGAATTTTATTTTGACTGCATTTTCAGCTGTATTTTATCAAACATAGTAACTTTGATATGAAACAATTTTTCATATTTTTATAATTGCGAAGTTATTGGACATTAAAGAAAATAGCGATTTTCAGTTTTTCTGCGATAATATCTGAACTATTCGGAATTTTCAAATTTTCTCAACGGAATCTGAATCAGCACATAAAACTGCAAAATATTGCCCATTTAACCAAATCTCTATCTTCACTAATAAGAAAGTTACCCATGGTAGCCTACTCAATCTGGGACACACTGTATACCGGTGTCCCACGCCATATGCCCACCCTTTAGAATTTTTATTTTTTAATCTATTGCAATGAAATTTGGAAAATAAAAATTAAGTAAGGAAATGCACTTTCCGACACACTATTGAGCACCGTAGGACTTCCGGTTCCGTCGTATGTGACGTCAACTTTCTTATTTTAAATGGAACACCCTATATATTTTTATAAATTTGAAATCTGCAGATCATTGCGAATCCGAATAGGTATCATTTGGTAATTTTGGTTTCCATGACAACGAGAAATAAACTTTTTTGTCTTTCAATCTAGAAAGCTATGAATCGTGTATTTTCCTTCTAATGCGATCAAACAATTCGAAAAAATCACTATTTTAATTGTATTTTGATGTTTAACATTTTGATACACCGTGTATTTAACCAAAATAAATAATCTCTTTTATTTGAAGCAAAATATATTACAAACTTTATAACTCTTATAATCATTGATAGCGCCTTATATTGCTTACGTGGTACGTGTACCTAAATTATTAAATATGCCGACGTAGAGTACTTCCATAATAAGATAGGTGTAGGCGTGGCTATGTGCAGTAGACGAATTCGAGACAGACGAGACCAATTTAGAGATGTTAGGTATGGTCGGTAATTTATAGCGAATGTTATTAAATAATTTCATTTTACATTTCAATATTTTTTAATTTTGCACTTTCCATTTCTAACTTTTAAGATGGTTTTAATTTATACATGTAATTTAGTTAGCCCTTGAGAAGCATATTTGATAAAGAAAATGTGTTTTAAGCTGAACTATTAAATCAAGTTATGTAACTAATTTGAACCAAACCACGTGGTATCGATATTGTGCCATCTTTGTCACTCTTAGAGGATGCTCAGTCTATCTTTCTCTCTCTTTGCACTCATTTCCGTCACAGTATTCTTCAAAATCAAGTTGAAATAGACAGTTGAATTCGAGCAAGAAGCTATGTTGATTACTTCTTATTTTATTATTTATTGTGAACCAATTTTTTATTTTTATCAGATTACAATTAATTCTAATAATACAATAGACGTATAAAATTAAAATTTTTAAATCTATTAATTACATACATACATAGGCACATACCGGTTGTCCACTTGACAATGAGACATACACAGTGGCGTAGCTAGGTGACCAAGGGCCCCGGTGCAAAAAGAAATCTGGGCTCCTAACCAAAATAATTTCTTAAGGTTTTTACACGTATCTACTATCTAGAAAAATAAGTAAAATTGACAATTTTTGAACAATTTTTCGTGATTTTTACATGCAACTAGAAAAATGAACAAAAATTATGACTCTTTTTGTACATTTGTTTGTGGTTTTTACACGCATCTAGAAAAATGAACACAAATTATAACAATTTTTGTTTTTTTTTCTAGATGCGTAAAAACCATTTTTTTTAGCTAGAAATAAACCACAAACTTCTAAAACAATACTCTGCTAACAGATTACGGAGATTTACAAATGTTTTGTTTCCAAAGCACACTTATGATGATTTTGTAAAAATCAAAATAGCTTCTTTATTTATTAGTTTACGAGAAAATAACAAAGGACAATTTTAATTAAGAATTTTATTTCTATCGATTGGTAAAGTACAGTCGGATATAACGAGGACTCAAGGGACCACTCTTATTGCTCGTTATATGCAAGTGCTCGTTATAAATGAAAAACATATATGCATATGTGATATGTTCTGTGAACACCAAAAGAATCTGGGATAACTGTACTCCTGCATTTTTGTGTTTATTTAATAAACTAGTAAGTTTGAATACAATTTTAAACAATTTATTTTGCTTGTTTTGTGGTAACGTAAAAATACTGTTACGGTAATCTTTGGAGTAACATGAAACTAGGGACGTAGCTTAATATAACAAAACATTTATTATTAACAATTTACAACTAATACTCACAAATCATTTTGGGGCACTAAAAGGACAACTAGTCTACATGACACTCTGAAGAGATATTTTCTAATACTAATCTAGCGTTCACTCTATCGGCTTTTTATAGGGGTTTTATTTCCGGGGTGTGACGTCAATTGTTGCCTTGAAATGTGATTCCTCGCTGGATTTGTTCCCGTAGATGAATCATAGTTTTTGCACACGACCCGCTCTGCAGCTGCATCTCGGATGAGTCATACGACGGAGGCATCTTTTGTTTACATTATAGTTTTTATGTTTATATGACGCATGACTGCATCTTCGCTGCATCTCTTATCTTAGTTACAATACGCAAAAAACAAAAAAAAATTAAGAATTAATTCAACGTATTTAGGTTTTTTGTTGGGCATAGTACGTACTTCTACATCAAACAAAAATATTTTAAAATTTTTTGAAATTAAGCTCGCTATATGCAAGGTAAAACAAAAAAAAATTACAAAATTGGCCGTTATAAGCAAGTTCTCGTAATAAAGGTACTCGTTTTATCACAAAATCTTTAAACCGGACACTAAACAGCGCATAAAACACTTAACGTTTCGCCGTCGTTCGACAGCTTCGTCAGAAGTGAAAAGTATAGAAAATGTAGAAAATGACCAAAACTTTGATTTTGCAAATACTAATATTAAGAGTCTAATATTTTCAAAAGACGTTTTATAGAAATGTGTAAAATAAAAATGTCGTAGGTTTATATTTTTCACTTCTGACGAAGCTGTCGAACGACGGCGAAACGCTAAGTAATTTGTGCGCTATTTAGTGTCCGGTTTAAAGATTTTGTGATACAATTTTCATCGGAGAAGAACCAACTTTAAGTACTCGTTTTAAACAAATATTTACCTATACAGTGTGTCCCAGATTGAGTAGGCTACCATGGGTAACTTTCTTATTAGTGAAGATAGAGATTTGGTTAAATGGGCAATATTTTGCAGTTTTATGTGCTGATTCAGATTCCGTTGAGAAATTTTGAAAATTCCGAATAGTTCAGATATTATCGCAGAAAAACTGAAAATCGCTATTTTCTTTAATGTCCAATAACTTCGCAATTATAAAAATATGAAAAAATGTTTCATATAAAAGTTACTATGTTTGATAAAATACAGCTGAAAATACAGTCAAAATAAAATTCAAGATGGCGGCTGTCAAGATGTTAGCTCTGTTCCAACCACGCTTTCTGACCGTCCAAGAAACCGTCATAATCAGTTACCCAACGAAATAATGATCGATGTTGACAACTTTGTCGAGTGTAAAACTTTGATGAGTGCTTGCTTGTGACGGTTTAGAAACGGTCACAAAGCGTGCTTGGAACAGACCTATTGATAGCAACTTTCTTATTTTAAATGGACGCCATATTGAATTTTTGTACGATTAAATAGCATTTTTTTTCTTGTTTCAACCGTATATCACAACCCATATCTAAAAAAAAAATTATTTAAAAAATTTAATATATTTTTTTAAAATCAAGTAAGCGGGTTGCCTTTACTTGATTAGTAATAAGTAAAGGCAACCCGCTTACTTGATTAAAAAAAAAATATTAAATTTTTTAAATAATTTTTTTTTTAGATATGGGTTGTGATATACGGTTGAAACAAGAAAAAAAATGCTATTTAATCGTACAAAAATTCAGCTATAGAGAGCTATAGACCTCCAAAATTAAAAACAAAAATTGTTGAACATTTTTTGTATCTTCAGTAGTTATACATAGTAATATCATTGTTTGTGTATTAATAGTTAGTCAACCTATTCTTCTGAATGTGCTGCCATCTAATAACTGTTGATTAAAACAAAATACACGAACGGCATGTATTTATGATGTTTGAAACTCGGCTGAAATAAAAATTATTTTATCCACTGTCACTGAAATCTGGTTCATAATCGATTTGATGAATATGAACGAAATTGTCCTCGCTTTATAAATACATATCCTATCCGCAGGAAAAGGAGAGCCTGCGTTTAATTACTTTGGTTTTGGAACACTTGAGACTTTTGTTTTATTTGTTATCAGTTATCACCAGGGAGTCTAAAATAAAATCAGTTTTTTTATGCGCGTTAGTCGACCAAGCGGAGACGGCATATCTTTTCCGCGAGCTTCGATGCAGTAACGCATTGTTCGGCACCGTGCACTCGCAGCGTCGTCGAGCTCGCCCACTGTTATCTATGCATCGTATACTGCTTACGATCCTACTCTTTCCAAGCGTACGCTCGTGATAAATCAAACTGATTAAAACCAAGACTCTCTAGTTATCACACTAAAATTTACAAAAATATCGTACGTACAGTTACGGACAAAAAAGTTGACTTTTTTAAGCCAATTTTAAAATTTTTGCTAGGTTGTTGTAATTATAAGCTGATACTTACGAATGACAAACAATAAATATTACTGATTGTAGTCTGTAAGTTTTTACCGTTTTACATTTATTCAAATAAAAATTCATTACAAGATCCTATTTTGTTTTTTTATTTCTTTCTTTGGAAAAATTTTTATTTTAACTGTAGAATAAATTGAAATTCTATTTTTTTAATAATTAAAAATTAAAATTTTTCAACCAAATTTGGTAATTGAGGTTATTTCGTAATTCTAAACAACTTTTTCTAATAACTTTTTTTGATCAAACAAGGCCTACTATGTTTTCTTAATTTTCTCGACTTTCTATTAAATCGCAGTAGGTCATGGCTTGCAATACAAAAGGTTTCAAATTTGAAAAATGTGTGTTTTAAGAGGATGTGCATCTGGCGAAAATTTGAAATCGATCCGTTAATAAATATAAAAACTACAGGGGTGTGTAGATGAGAAATGAAACACATTGTATATACAGTGCTCGCCAAGTCGGCGACAAATGGGAAAGAATTTTATTTCTGATTTTTCGAAAAAACTTTTTACGCCAATAATTTGTGCTTGTCTGAAAACCTATTCAGCCTCTATTAGATATAGCAAGTGATTTTTACTGAGTTGGAAAATAGCGTTTTTAGAAATTGCCAAAAACCAAAAACACTATGCTGCATATTTTGCCGAAAAATTCATTTTTTTGCTTAATTAATACTTTTCACATTTCATGTAAATTTATTTAAAAATAAAAACTCTGGAATTCACATGTCGAGGGACTCTCGATATATTTATACACACTCTTACAGTTTGTGACGAAGAAATAAGAAAATGTAACTAAACATTTTTCCAAAGAAAGAAATAAAAAAACAAAATAGGATCTTGTAATGAATTTTTATTTGAATAAATGTAAAACGGTAAAAACTTACAGATTACAATCAGTAATATTTATTGTTTGTCATTCGTAAGTATCAGCTTTTAATGACAACAACCTAGCAAAAATTTTAAAATTGGCTTAAAAAAGTCAACTTTTTTGTCCGCAACTGTACGTACGATATTTTTGTAAATTTTAGTGTGATAACTGATAACAAATTAAACAAAAGTCTCAAGTGTTCCAAATCCAAAGTAATTAAACGCAGGCTCTCCTTTTCCTGCGGATAGGATATTGTTACGACTTCGGGTTCACAAATTTAAACGTTATTTATTTATTTTAAAACACTTTAATGTCTACGATCATTACACACAATAAAAGTACAATAATATCGAGCTGTACACTTATCTGACAAAATAACACTTCAACGTTATTAAATTCGCTTGCTACACATCGCTTCCTAAATAAGACTGATTTAAAAACCGCGCTCCGGCTCCTCTTTATAGCAGCCAGCGCTTCGTCGAGAATAACGTCGAAACACTTGCTAGATTTTTCCAGTAAATTCGGTGCGTGTCTAGAATGTGTCTTCTGCGACACAGAAGGCGCTACCAGTATATAAAAATCAAGGTTATTAAATTACTAAGGTTGCCTAGGTTTGTATCTCGCAATGGTGTCAAATTTGTGACGTCACCAGAGTTCCAGATTTATGGCTGTCACCGTAAACCGGCTGTCACGCGTTCTCTTTGTCATTAGCAGTAAATTTGGGAAGTAATTCCTTCTTTATTGATTATTTACAAATTTATTTGAGATGCCATCAGGAACAACATGTTCAGTATTAAACTGTCTTATGACATACGTAAAAGCAAAAACACAAAGGTTTGAAAATTTCATTTTTTACATTTTACTTAGCAGGATGGTTCACTAAAAAGTTTCAAAGTTCACACCCTCATCTGGGTCAGCACAGTTATAAAATCGTTAACGACCCTACTTTCAGCTTACCTCCATGGGTAAAGCACCTTTCATTCGAAGGATTAGTAGTGCCTTCTGATGAATTTGTGAAAACCATAAAATAATTTGACACAGAATTCATCAGATACATGGGTCATGGAATGAAATCAAACAAACTTATCGTTAAAAAATTAGTGAAGGCATTGGCATACAAAGTTCCTGATGAAGACGTACACATCATCCGAGCGTTCGTAATAATAAGAATAATTATTTAAATTATAGATACGTCTTTAAAAAAAAATCCTCATTTAAAATCACGCATAAACGAAATTCGTGATAAGATAAACCATAAAATAAGAAAAATTGTGACTTAATAAATACTGCTTCGTTACTTATGTATTATTATTATTATTATTATTGTTAGTTTTCAGTGTTCATCGTCGACAACTTATTAAAGGCGACGTTTAATGAAAATATAGTAGCCATTATCAAAAGTCATTACATTACTTTGAACTCGCGCGTTAGCAGAACTCTAGTGACGTCATTTGCGCAACCCACTTTCGAGCAAACCTAGGTAACCTTAGTAATTTAATAACCTTGTATAAAAATATAGTCTACTTCTCATAATGTAACAATATGTATTTATAAAGCGAGGACAATTTCGTTCATATTCATCAAATCGATTATGAATCAGATTTCAGTGACAGTAGATAAAATAATTTTTATTTCAGCCGAGTTTCAAACATCATAAATACATGCCGTTCGTGTATTTTGTTTTAATCAACAGTTATTAGATGGCAGCACATTCAGAAGAATAGGTTGACTAACTATTAATACATAAACAATGATATTACTATGTATAACTACTGAAGATACAAAAAATGTTCAACACATTTTTGTTTTTAATTTTGGAGGTCTATAGCAAAATTATTTTCATATATACAGAGTGAATCAAAACTGTGGTACTGGGCACAACTTTTTTATTTCAAATGGAACGTCCTATTATGAAACCAACTGAGCGGATGGAATTGAAATTAAATGATTAAAGAAATTTATACTTTATTTTATGTAATTAATTTCATAAGCACACTTTTCTCCTCTAGATGCCACGACGTAAGCGAGAAAGAGATTCAAAAATCAAAGTACAGTAATAAAATTACACACAATGCAGTCAAAATAATTCGAGGAGAGAAGAAACGGTAT
The DNA here is from genome assembly GCA_958336345.1 of Dorcus parallelipipedus. NCBI lineage: Eukaryota > Metazoa > Arthropoda > Insecta > Coleoptera > Lucanidae > Dorcus > Dorcus parallelipipedus. Next base: position 1,123,853 of record OY284484.1, read on the forward strand.
TCTGTACATTTAAAGCTTTTGTTAGAGTTTGATGTTTCTCTAGGCAAATGAATTGCTTTTCGGCTTTCCGAATGTTGAAAAATCGCGACGAGATTTATGCCCAGTTGCACCAACTTTTTAAGCATAGCTTAAATTTAAGTTGTGTTTAGATTATGACATTATTTATAGATTTAACAAAATGTTAGTCACATTCTAATTGATGCTTAAGTTGACGTTTAAATGTCAATCAGAATGTATTTGACATTATACTGACCATACGGAAATGTCACATTCTAAACATAACTTAAATTTAAGCTCTGCTTAAAAAGTTGGTGCAACCGAGCATTAAACACAGTTCACATTATTTGTATAATCTTTGTATTGTAATTTATATAAAATTTGGCGGATACCAGGATTTTTCTCAAGGTTTGTAGCTCGAAGTATATTCTTCGAATTGTTTGTCTACTCTAACCACAGGTACTGATTGTTACAGTTTCAACTCATTGTGCAAAATTACATGTTTGTTTTGATCGCTTTCTTCTAAGTCCGACTCATACATTTAAATTTTATGATTGCAACATTTATTTTCTATTTTGAAATATTGAATTTTTGTACAGAATTCCTGTTTCTTATATCATCGTATTGTACTTAAAAAAGGGCCCCACAATTCTTACTGCACCGGGACTCCGGCATTTAGAAGGCTGGCTCTGTATACACAAACGATACTTTGATATATTATTATAGTATTTAGTTAAAAAGTGAATGACTTTTAGGTTAGTTTTTGGAATTTTTCAATGGTCAGTGCCATAGCATTTGTGCAGAATACGATTGACATTTCTAGGATTTTATTTTATTAAATTTAGTGTAGTAAGTGTATTATAACAATGGTGAACTATATGGTTTGTGGTCGTTCCAGAATTTTGTAAAATGTTTGTGTGTGTTTGTGTGACGTGACCTATGACTTAGCCCGGCCATATTTAGTTATAACGCGTGATTTTTGAAATTTTGTTAAACTCTTGCCATGGAATTTCGACGGCATGTCGTAGCTTTAATGTAAAACAGCAAAAAGGAGTGCAATGACGGACTTTTCACTTAAGCTAAAGACATGCATCTCATGGCAAGAATTGATAAAAAATTTAAAAAATCACTCGATATCTTTAAACAAGAAACTACCGTTTATTCTTTACTCGTAGTTAAAACAAGCACTGCTAGGTCACTTTTAACCCCCGTTCCACGTTGAAATAATTTCAAATCTGAATATGTGTAAGAAAATTTTCTCGAATTAAATTTTAAACGCAAAATTTAAAATTAAACGATTTATAATGGAAAGTTTCCTGAAAAAATGTAAATTAAAAAAATAATAAAAACGTCATTAAGGTTCTTGTTCCGTCCGTTAAGAAATTACAGACGTATAGAAAATTATTAGACCGTTAAAAATACATTCGCCATTAGAGCAACTGAATTTATTTAATAATTAATTAAACAACGTATTATTCGAATATTCGAACACTTTGAAAACTTTAAACATTAATCCAGCAAAGACAACAAAATTCGGGGCTCATTATCAGCATAGTGAATTCGACAATGTCTAATAGAAACAGAAACGTCAAAATCTGTGAATGTGAACACAAATTAATTATGGCGCCATCTATATAAATTTTCTCGAATTAAATTTTAAGCGCGAAATTTAAAATAAAAACGATTTGTAGTCGAAGGAAATTTCCTGAAAAATGTAATTAATTGACGTACAAATAAAAACGTTAAAAATAAATTAATCTTATTAGAAAATTATTAGACCATAAAAAGTACATTCACTATGAGAGCAACTAATTTTATTTAGTTGTTAATTAAACAACGCATTATTCGGACTTGTTTCCCTCGTATTTTTAAAGCTCTCTATTTTATTTTATTTTCTCTGACTAATGGGCAATTTAAAATTTCTACCTTGATTCAGTGTCCCTTGTATAAAAACGGTCCACACGGCAGGAAGACAAAGAATGCGCCAAAAATCCATTACGAACGAACATCTGCAATAAATTAAATTTCTTGAAAGAAAACTTTTTTTATACGATAGGTAAGTAATTTAAAATGAAAATAATTTAATACGTATATTTTTTGTAAAAATTCAACATAAAGCAATTAAATCATATTTTTCCTTATAAGTCGTGTTATACATTAAATAGTTCAAGCTGAATGTAACAGTAAATACATAATACATTCAGGAAGTAACTTACTACGCAGACTTATCCGCCGTTTTCCTTAACAAGTGGAGCACGTTGCTATTACAATGAGTGCACATTGTAATGGCACACTTTAACTAATAAACAAATTTTTTTTCAATTCACCTCTTCGAAAGTAGGCACTCAAAAAAATAATTCATGTGTTAATTATCGCGATGAGTTAAAGCATCCCTCTATCTCAAAAACGAGACACAAGAAAAATCAATGTTGTCCTGCCTATAAACACACACGCGCGCCCACCGACACAATCACTTCAGAACACCGATTTAAATTTCTCCTTAACTTATTGAGTTTAATTTGGATTAAACTTTAAGCGTCGCTTTAATTATTGTGCACCTGACTTCACCTGTTCGGTAGTTTATGTAAAAATGAAGCAATTCTCGATTGAGTGCGTGCAACTCTCCGTGTGCATTCACCATGTACACACAAAGAAAGGTGTATCCCTTTTATTTCAGTCTACTCTTTTAAGTGTAGGATATTGGGGGCAAGTAATATTTATTTATTTATTTATACGCAAATGCATGCGGGTCGTGTAAGTAAAACAGTCTCGTTTAGCTAATTGGTATTTTGTCACGTGACTTTTCTTTGAGATGGTAAAGATTAATACATAAGTAAAATAAATTCTATTGGCGTTCGCAGGAAAATTGTCGCTTAATTTAAAGACACAACAAGAACAACGCCTTCGGAATAACAACTGTTTCAAATATCCCGCCGCCTTCTGCACTTATAATAGAGATCCTTTCTTTCTCGAATTTTCTAGTAAGCGTCCGGAACCATCTCGCGTTCGACTAGAAACTCACTGGAATAACACACACAAACGTGTGGACGGCACAAGTGTGTTGATTGGCCAACGACGCTCGAATTCCTTTGATTTGTCGCTTTTTACCGACACCCAGGCGAACGCAGGCAAACTTGGCCCAGTCGAAGCCAATAAGACAAAGCTAACGGCTACACCCCTTCGCATTGGCCAAGGTTTGCCAGACTTCGCCCAGCGTGTGGATCCGGCCGACACCCAGGCGAACGCAGGCAAACTTGGCCCAGTCGAAGTCAATTAAGACAAATTTCTGACTAAATTGCGAGCGAATGTAAAGCATTCTTCTTTTTGAAATGTTTAACTGTTAAAAAAAATTAATAGGATAGGCAACTTACATTACAACAACGTTTAAGGGGTTATACCTTCTCATTGCAGTCAAATCAAACGTTTTTTGAAAATGAGAAACCCTTGACTCCGAGATTTAGGTTTAAATAAATACATAAAACAAAGAAGAAAAAAAGGTAAGTGCCTTTAGAGACCCCTTTCATTCAAGGTGAAATTAATAACGAACGAGAAAATACTAACTCGGTAAACCAGGCAGCACACGTTACACTTGCGTGTCCACGGTTGTCTACCTAGAGACGTTTCTTCTAAATTATTCCAAACCTGTTTGTGTTTCATTTTTTTCTTCCGTTCAAAAAGAGCTGGTATTTCTACGTTGCTTTTCTTTGGCTTCTTCATTTTAGAACGCTCTGCGGCGCCAGTAAAGACCAAGCGCAATTCCGTCGCAATATCAACATTTCCATTTTCTGCCATTTTAAATAGATTGACCATTCGTAAAAAACAATATACAAAAGACAATAGGCGTATGAAAAACGAAATAAAATTGATGAAATGTTGGTCGAAATTTCCTGAAATTGTGACATTTCGCCTTGATTGAAAAACAAAAAGAAAATACAAATGACAATCGACTATGTAACAATCTTCTTTTCGGGGAGCACGACATTTGGGTGAATGACAAATGGGTGAACGACAAATGAGTGAAGTCATTTGGGTGAACGACATTTGGGTGCAAGCGCCAAATAGGTGAATGCGACATTTGGATGAACGACAATTGGGTGAATGCGACATTTGGGTGACCGACATTTAGGTGAACGACATTTGGGTGAACGACATTTGGGTGAAGGACATTTGGGTGAACGACATTTGGGTGAACGACATTTGGGTGAACGACATTTGGGTGAACGACAATGGGTGAATGCGACATTCGGGTGAACGACATTTGGGTTAATGACATTTAGGTGAACGACAGTTGGGTGAACGACAATTTTGGATAATCAATTGTAAGCAGCCAGAAAATCAGAATGAAGGTATTAATTCTTTTTCATAATTATATGCAAGAATTCGACGTTCAAAATGACTTGCCAATATCAAAAAAGAAATCCCCAGTCTAAACATGTTGTCATTAACATGAGTGGTATTCCAGACGGTTCCAATATAATAAATAATCTATAAAAGTACAAGCGCGAAAAGAAACGATTTCGGCATTAGCCATTAACTTAAGTGGAAAGTCAGATATGTCTAAGATAAATATTAGCATAATTACCAATCGACACGTGCGATTATAACTCCGCGCGTTAGAAAATGATCAATCAGATTTTAAAATTATCTAATTACTACCCTGTAGATAGGCAACTTAAGTTACTTGAGTGACTTAAATGAACGGGATCACAAAGGGAATTTAGATAGGTGGCAGCACATTGCAGGAATTGCGCGAAATTCTAATATAAACAAAGGGGTTGTGGCGGTCAGAGAAGAAGTCAAAATCCTTAGTCTTCATCCAACCTTTTCTGCAAATAGAAGGTTTGCTTTTTTCTCAAAATTTAAACACTAGTGATTAATAAAATTTATTACCGTTAAATCACCTAACGAATATCTTCAACGAACGTACCTGATCTTTAAAGTAAAATTAATTTTTGTGATTAAAGTTCATTAATTGTAAACTTGAGTTAAATTCAACTGCAACCCGTTTTTACGCAAGAGTTATCATTTTAATATTTTGGTGTGGGTGCAAAGGAAGGTGTAGAAGAAACACCTTCGCCTGGAGCTCCTTCTCCTGCTTTCTCTACTTCTGCGTTCTACTCTCCAAAAGGTAGGAATCTTCATGTACTACTGTTTTGATCGTATGAAAAATTAGTTTCAATATACCCTATTTTAAGCACACAGTTGACTTTTATTTCTAGTAGAGTAGTTTGCGGATATAATGCGCGCTTGCACAGTTCCAGCCCGAAAGAACCTGCTTCCAAAGAGATATCAATAGGCCATGTAATTTAATTAAGCAGAATAGGGTCCGGGATTCCCTTAAAATTCCGGTGGTGGCAGCAAACTCCGTTATTTTTAGTTTTTTTTTAAATTTTCTCAATTTGATTTTGGTTTACATGTTTAGTTACATTTCTTGCTAAAATTACGCTACCGAAGTAAGAAGGGTTACAAACGGGGAAAGGTCTTCTACTTTCACCCCAGACCCTTCCTACAAAATGGTGGCAGCGGTGGGATAATGTCCAGAAATTTAATTAATAAATTAAGGGGATGAACTGAAAAAAATTGTAAATTTCTCATTTTTCTTTAATATTTGAAATTTTGTCTGATTAATGTCATTACATTAATGTTAAATAGGACATAGGCCTGGAATGCGTGCAAGTGCCTTTTTTTCTGTTATTTTCTTTGTGTTTTCAGGCACGCGTTCGGTTGTGCGAATTAATTTGTAATAACTTAAATCAGCGTCGACATTCAATTTTGTTTTAAGTGTTCCTCATTTGAAAAAAATTTGTTTCCTCTGAAGTAACTTCGAAAATCAAAATTTCAAGTAAATTAATTCAGATTAACCGAGAGGAGAGCGCTCCGTAAATTTTTAAATTGCGCCATCTTTAAATCCGAGACGCGCGCTCTTGTGTTACGATCGCTTGAGCGACAAGAATTTTTCATCTACGAGGTGGAGTCAAGAAAAATCGAGCGCCGGAAAAATATGCGGTCGCGCGCGGTAGTTACAGAGTGCGTCGAAAAAGTAATTACCTAATTAACCACGCTTTGTTTTAAGGGAAGCAGCTAATTTGTTAAATTCTTCCCTTTCTTACCTTCCCTAGTAATTTAAATTTTTTATGGAAGAATTTTTACGGTGGTTAATAACAAATAATTCGACACCCTGAGTTTTTTTAAATAAAACGAATCGAAAGTGATCGATCCCTTTTTTTTTCAATTTTTAAGAAAAAAAAATTTCTTTTTCATTTTACGCTCTCAATTCACTTACGAATTATTTTCGAAATTTATTTTAAACTTAATTAAAGTTTAGTCAAAAATTAATAGTGAATTAAAGTGAATTAATTTTGTGAGTGAAACTTAAAGGAAATTTAATTTAAAATGGAAGAGGAAGCAAATGAAGTAACATTGGCAACAAACAGCACTCAAGAAGCAAATATCCTCCCTGTAAACGACGCAGAACAACCACCTACAATGAATTTGTCTAGTCTTCGAACTATTGGGCAAACTCTTGTTGGCCTCCCAGAATTTTCCGGTAAATCTGGAGCAAATATTAAGGAATTTTTCCTGAAATTACGCCAACGAGCAGATATTGATGCTTGGACGGAGCAGCAAATTTTGGCAGTTGCGAGATACCAGCTGAAAGGAGAAGCTTTTCAGTATCTGGAATTAGAATCGCACCTGTTGTCATCCACCATAACGTACGCCGAATTTAAAGCAGCGTTAATAAAACGTTACGCCGAGAAGGTTTTACCGGGCGAAGCATATTTAAAGCTCCAAAGATGTACCCAAGCGTCAAAAGAAAACGTTGAGGATTTCTCCATCCGAGTGAAAAAGGCAGGAAAAAAACTCTTAGAAGAAAACCTCGCCTTAGTCGAACCAAATCAACCAGCTGAACGAGAAGCCGTAATAAAACGACATCAGCGAGATTTGGCGGAACAATTCAAGAGAGGACTGGACCAGGAATTGATGAAAATGATCATCCTGGATTTGAATAGAAATCCTCTAAAGTCGTTTGAAGAAGTGATAGAGCTCGCCCAGCAAGCTGAAACAAGCGGGAGGATGCTTAAGCAAATGAGAAGGTTAAACAACTTGTATATTACCAATCAGGAAACAGAAGACTGGAATGAAGATTACGAAGCAATTTTTAGCAGCAATGGCGAACGCAACGAAAGAACTCAATGGGTCAGTAAATCAAATCATTTTCCAGAAAACGGGAACAATAGATTTTCTACTGGAAGAAGGCTCATGGGAAGAGACGAATTTTCAAAAGATAGTTACGAACATTCCAGAGAGGCATTAAGAAATGACTATTCAAGGGTAGCAGTAAGGGAACAAAGTTTTCCGCAACGCGGTAATCCAACCCCAGGTTACCAGACGTATTTTGAGACGAATCGTGGGGCGAATTATGCGCGTAATTACAACGAGAGGAGACAGGACTTCTATCCGAGGTCTGATAAGGAACGGAACTGGAAATATAAGAAACAACCGAAGTGTTTCAATTGCTCAAGAATGGGACATTATGTGCCCGAGTGTAAAGAAGGGGTTAATCAACCAAGAACCCCAGATTATGGGAGTACGAGAAATAACTCTACGAAGTCTTTAAACTTAAACGGTCCTTTGCGGAACCCCGAGGTCAAAGGACCTTACCAAAACAATTAAAAATCACGCTCCCCCATACATATACTGTCGAAGAGGAAAGAAATAAATGTCTTATCCTACCGGAAATACGAGGACACATAGCAACTATGCTAGTGGACACGGGAGCCTCTTTGACCATATTAAAAGATGGATTCGTTCGGAGAATCGGGGCCCGAACTGAACCAGAACCAAATGTAATTTTTCGAGGAATTTCAGGTGATGAAGAGCCATACTTGGGGTCGATAATGTTACCACTACAGATAGGGAAAAAGTACTATGACACCAAGTGCATGATATGCTCAGATTCCGTCAACCTGAAAGTAGATGGCCTTCTTGGAAGAGACTTTCTCAGAGCCAATAGCGCATCAGTCGACTACGGGGAAAATGTCCTCAGGCTCGGAAGAGAAAAGATAGAGCTTTTAAGCCATAATGATCTAAGTAATTTAGGATACGATGACGCATACGCTCTACACCAAGAAGATACCTGGAATACACAGGCTAGAAGAACGCCAAACAAACTTCAGAAACCGGATCATCGATTTACAAAATCTGAAAGATTCACAGAATCTCAACACCGGAATCGAAGAATAGAACCAACAAACAACGGAATTAAAAGATTAAATTATTATGAGGAATTGGAAAAGCCGAGTTACAGTGAAATGGTGAAACATGGAAAAGGAGATAAAACGGCCAAGAAAAATTTAGACCCAGTCCAAGAGAGGGTTGATTTTAAGAACAAGAAACAGTTTAATCGAAAGACGCAAGAGGTCGGCAAGAATTTTAAGAAAAATTATGTTGAAATAAGAGAGATTTGTGGTGATTTGTTTACGGCTCCAGAAGAATATTCCTTGATTCATTGTGTAGCAAAAGATCTCCACATGAACAAGGGCATAGCGGTTGAGTTCAAGCAAAGATTTGGACGAGTAGGAGCTTTGAAAAGGCAAAATGCTCAAGTCGGCGAAATAGCAATTTTGCACAATATCTTGTTAAATGGACAAAGGAGGTTTATCTACTACCTTGTGACGAAAAGTCGAAGTCAAGACAAGTCCACCTACAAATCCTTGGAGAAGGCATTAATCAGTCTGCGTAATCACTGTCTACAGTACAGAGTTCGAAAGTTAGCAATGCCAAGGATAGGGGGCGGATTAAAATGGACGATAGCTAGAAAATTGATAGAAGATGTGTTTGTTGGAACCAAAATAAGCATCTCAGTTTATGCTTTGGAGTTAAGTGGTAGGCAAGCCGGCCAGAAAAATGTGCAAGTGAAGGAAAATGCAATTGTGGTACGGAATGATAGTGCTAAAACGAATCAAACGATGCACAAACATAAAAAAGTGGAAAAAGCACCCAGAAGCGGAAGGAAAGCTAGGAAAGAGATAAAGAAGGAGGCCCTAGGGGAAGGAGATCGCAGATTGTCTTCGTCACGGACAATGACGATTGATTGATTGATTGAAGCAGTTGCCCGCTGTCAAATCCGAATTAAAAAAGCGACCGACATTCCCCCAAGATGTCAAATGATGTGTACTGCTGTGCAGGGGATGATCGACCCTAAACAGGATATAATGCTGGAACCCGCTCATCTGCTCATCCATGGACTTATAGTGGCACGCACGATTTCTAAAACCAGGCCGGAAGTGCCAGTTTGCATTATGAATGTTACCAGCGGAACGGTTAGGATACCAAAGAATACAGTGGTTGCCTACAGCGAACGAATTGAAGTGCAGGAACAAATGCAGAGAAGAGGAAAGGAGCGAATATCCATAAATATGGTAGACCTGAGAAAGGCCGGAATTTTAGAGAAATTGGAGCTCGAACATTTGAAAAGAGAAGAGAGAGACAAGCTATTAAACCTGGTTCGACATTATGGCGACATCTTCATGGGAAAAGATGTAAAGTTGGGGTGCACAGACGAAGTGAAACACAGAATTATTACAGAAGATGTGCCACCCATTACCAAAGCGCCGTATAGAGTACCGTTTAGTCAACGGAAGGAACTCCAAAACCAGATCGAAGAGATGTTGGAGCAAGGAGTGATCAAAGAATCCTCCTCGCCCTGGAGTGCACCGGTAATAATGGTAAAGAAGAAAGCCGCAGAAGGTGAAAATAAAATTCGCGTCTGCATCGACTATAGAGCATTGAATACCATCACCAAGCGAGACTACTTCCCATTACCAAACCTTCAGGAAACTCTCTACCAGCTAGGAAATGCTAAGTTCTTTTCCACGTTGGATCTGGCAAGCGGATATTGGCAAATGGAAGTTGACCCAAAAGACAGAGAGAAAACTGCGTTTTCAACTCCCGACGGTCATTACGAATGCCTGAGAATGCCGTTTGGACTGGCTAATGCACCTAGCACCTTCCAAAGACTGATGTATTCAGTCATGTCGGGACTCACAGGAGAAAAATGTTTGGTATACCTCGACGACATAATAGTGTTTAGTAGGACACTGGAAGACCATCTAGAAAGGTTGAACGAAATTTTTGAAAGATTGAGAAAAGCAAATCTGAAATTAAAGCCGTCAAATTGTAAGTTTCTAGCCAGGGAGGCTAAATATTTGGGTCATATTATATCCGAAGAAGGAGTGAAACCGGACCCGGAAAAGTTGAGTGTCGTGAAAAGTTATCCTCGACCTAGAAATGTGAAAGACATTAGAGCTTTCCTAGGACTTGTAGGATTCTACAGGAAGTTTATCCCAGAATTTTCACACAAGGCAATCCCTTTGACATCGCTCACGAAAAAGGACGTTGAGTTGGTATGGACGCAGGAACAAGAGGACGCATTTGAATACTTGAAGGAGAAGTTGCGCAGTCCGCCAGTTCTGAAGTATCCCAACTTCGAAGAACCGTTCATACTAGCGACAGATGCATCTGGAACAGCTATCGGCGCAGTGCTAAGCCAGAGAAAAGGCAAATACGAAAGACCTATAGCTTACGCCAGTCGACAACTCAACAAGGCTGAGATAAATTATGATGTGACTCAACAAGAGTGCTTAGCAGTTGTTTGGGCCATTAAGCATTTTAGGTGCTACTTTTACGGGACTAAGGGTGGGTTGCATAAAAGATTTAAGCCAGGATTACATTTAAGTCTAAGTTAGAAGGTGACACTCCAATGACGTATAGCATATTGTGTGTCACATTCTAACGTGGGCTTAAATTTAATCCTGGCTTAAATCGTTTATGCAACCCAGCCTTAGTTTACCATTTACACGGATCACAGGCCGTTAAAGTGGTTATTTTCACTTAAGGATCCTACATCAAGGTTAGCCCGATGGGCGTTACTCTTGTCGGAATACGACTTTACAATAGAGTACAAACCCGGAAGAAAAAACAACAACGCTGATGCTATGAGTCGGTTGCCCACAGTTGGAAACTCACAACAGGAACAAGAAGTTCAAGGAAATCAGGGTCGTGATGCAAGTACAGAGAAGAAAAGGGGAAGGACAAATCTTCATATATTAAGTGACGCGTTAAAAAAGGAGCGACGACAAAAGATACAAAGAAAAAATAAAATCATGGATGAAATCACTGAGTTTTCAAACGAAGAAAGGAGGAACACGAGCGTAACTTCACCAAAAGGAATTGTAAGGAAAGTATTTAATAATGATCAAAGAAAGCTCCTGGATAAAAATGAGGGAAGAGTAAACCCTAAAAGTGAAGAAAGGAACATAACAGTACCAATCGATGTTCGAGTAGAAGTCAAGAAACACAACGAGGACCTCAGCGATGATGAACCAGGGGATCGTAAATACGAGAGGTCATTCTCTCAACTAGACCGAGAAAAGAGGCAAGGATATGAAGAATATCAAGAATGGGCACGAAAAGCCAGAAAGCAAGATCGAAAAGAAAACACGACCAGAATGAACCAGCCTCTCAAAGTGAAACCACAAGAAGTAGCAATACATCCAGTTCTAAGAAGGGGTCAAGTTGATGTTGAAGAAACACCCATACCACACCTGAATAAAGAAGCTATAAGGAAAGAACAGCAACAAGATACGGCGTTGCAGAAACTGCGTGATCAGATACAAGAAGAACAGGTGGATGACCCGTATTACATCGACGAGGACGGAGTTATTTTCCGAATTAGACGAGATGGTGAAAGAAATGACAGGATTGTCATCCCAAAGAACTTGGTACGACAGTGTATTCGCGACCATCATGACCTACCGTACGCAGGACATCAAGGCGTACCGAAGACATTAAGACTAATGCAAGAACGGATGTACTGGAAAGGAATGGAAGATGACGTTAAAGAGTACATCAGGAAATGCCATTCATGCAATGCACGGAGAACACCTACAAATAGGAAGCCAGCACCATTGCAACCGTTTTGCAAAGTGACGTACCCGTTCGAGCTGACAGCCATGGATATAGTAGGACCGCTAGTTACAACAGATCAAGGTAATAAGTATGTATTAACGTTCCAAGACTACTTTACGAAGTATCCGGAAGCAATACCCTTACCGGACCAAAAAGCGGACACTGTAGCTCGAGCATTCGTGGAAAATGTTGTTGCTAGACATGGAGTGCCAAGAAAGTTGCTGACAGACCAAGGGACCAACTTCGTATCGGAACTAATGAAAAACGTCTGCAAAATTTTGGGCATTAAGAAGATCCAAACAACTCCTTACCACCCTCAGAGCAACGGGAGGATAGTGTTACAATATGAGAAGCAGACTATATTTTTATATACTGGTAGCGCCACCTGTGCCGCAGACAGGATTCTAATCTATTCTAGACACGCACCGAATTTACTGGAAAAATCTAGCAAGTCTTTCGAAGTTATTCTCGAAGAGGGCCGACTGCTATAAAGAGGAGCCGGGGCGCGGTTTTTAAATCAGTCTTACTTAGGAAGCGATGTGTAGCAAGCGAATTTGTTGTTTTGTATCAAATAAGACGCCCTTTTTCAACAGAAGGTTTATATTCTTTAGGAAAAGGCAGAATTACAGAAAAGTAGTTTTTGTAACATCTATCATTAATTACATGTTACTACAGTAATATACATAATATTTTTTTTTAAACACTAACTTGATATACTAAAATTAATATAACATGGTATAACTCAACACTGCCACTCATGTTTAATTAATTTTAGTTTGAGACAATATGCAATAAACTTCTATTATGAGGAAATTTATCTCTGGCAATAGCTTTAGTAAATAAATCGGCTAATTGATTTTCAGAGCATACATAAGAAACTGATATCGTCCCATCTTCAACTCTTTCGCGTACAAAATGATATTTTACATCAATGTGTTTAGTACGATTGTGATGTTCGGTACTTTTTAACAAACTAATAGTGCTTTGATTGTCTACGTGTAATTTCGTAGATTCTGTTAAACTAATACCAAGTTCACAAAGAAAGTTTCGAAGCCAAATAATTTCAGTTGTAGCATCTGAAGCTGCTACGTATTCCGCTTCTGTAGTAGATCTGCTAACACATTTCTGTAGACGTGATGACCAAGTAACGGGTCCGTTGGCCAATACACACACATATCCTGTAGTCGATCGTCGCGTGTCACAGTCACCAGCAAAATCTGCGTCGGAGTACGCTGCCAGTTTAATTCTATCTTCTTTGTAGATAATACCCAAGTCCTTCGTACCCTGAAGATATTTGAAAATTCTTTTAACAGCAGCCCAATGTTCAGCGCCAGGATTATTTAAAAAACGACTCACCTGACTCACGGCGAACATGATATCGGGCCGTGATACAGTAGCTGCAAACATAAGGCTTCCAATGGCTTGTCGATATGGTATCTTACTCATCTTTATCTTGTCTTCATCATTGACTGGACATTGTTCTTTATTCAAAGGATTTCCTAAAGTGCACGGAATTGAAGTTGGCTTACAATCATTAATATTAAATTTGTGCAATATTCGATCAATGTAACTGCGTTGACTAATGAAGATTTCTTTCTTCTTCAGACTGCGCTTTATTTCTAGTCCACAAAAATAAGTTCCATCTCCAATGGTAATTTCAAAATAAGAACCAAGTTCAAATAGAACTTTATCCAGAAGCTCGGCAGATTTGGATAAAATGAGTCAGGTAGATAAAATGAATCATCCACGTAGAGTGCTAGGTATACATCTTCGTTTTCAATTTTTGTGTAAAATACACATTTATCAGCATTGCATTGTTGAAATCCAAAGCTTGACAAAAACTGAGTAAACTTTTTATTCCAACAACGTGGAGACTGTTTTAAACCATAAATACTTTTATTCAGCTTACATACAAGCTCTGGGTATTTTGATTCAAAACCTTTCGGTTGTTCCATAAATATTTCTTCTTCAAGATCTCCATTAAGAAATGCCGTTTTCACATCAAATTGTTTAATTTCCATACCGTTTGTAGCTGATAATGCCAGAAGCACTCGAACAGAGTCATAACGTACCACAGGTGAAAAAGTCTCCTGATAATCAATCCCTGCTTTCTGCAAATAACCTTTTGCACATAATCTTGCCTTGAAACGATCTATCGTACCATCCGGTTTTTGTTTTATGCGATATACCCACTTACAACCAATTGCTTTACGATCATTTGGTAGTGGAACAAGATCCCACGTCTTGTTTTTCGTTAATGAAAGCATTTCCTCTTCCATTGCATTAAACCATTGTTGCGATTCATTAGATACTACAGCTTCTTCAAAACATTGCGGTTTATCTAAGATTACTGAACAAGCAACAAAACGATCTGGTGGCTTTAGCATTTCACGATTTCGAAGTTGTCGCGTGTTTTCTTCTTGTTCATCAATAGGTGATTGTTCAGAATTTTCTTCAGTTTCCTCAGATTCATTATCCTCTTCATCGTTCTCAATCACACTGCAAGTTGATGACGAAGGCCATTTAAAATTGGAATACTGACCTTTTCCTTTAAAGTTTTCAGTCGTTTCATCTTCTTTAAAGCATACATCACGAGAAACTGTTATTTTCTTATCTAACGGATTGAATAATCTATAATTTGTACTATGACCGTTGTATCCAACCATTATCATATTTTTGGTCTTGCTATCGAGCTTAGATCTAAATTGTTTAGGAACATGAACAAAAGCAAGAGCTCCAAATTTTCTCATGTGTTGTAATGATGGTAACTTACCAAACCATTTTTCATAAGGAGTTTTATTATCATTGGATTTGCAGGGGCGTCGATTTAAACTATACACGGCAGTATTAATTGCTTCTGCCCATAACTCTTCAGGAAGGTTCGACTCAAGTAGCATTGTGCGAGCACTTTCAACAATAGAACGATTGTCACGCTCAATCCTACCATTCTGTTCAGGTGTGTAGGGACTTGTTGTTTCATGAATTACTCCATTTTTCCTGAAGTAATTTTTAAAATACTGATTAACGTATTCAGTACCATTATCACTTCGAATAACCTTGATTTTCTTTCCTGTTTGCCTTTCCAAGAGTTTTTCAAACTCAATAAACTTAGAAAAAACATCGCTTTTATTCTTGACAAAATAGACAAATCTATATGAAGTGCAGTCATCTTTAAAAATAAGATAATAATTGGCAACACCAACAGAAGTCCTCCACATCTTACCACTTAAATCTGTGTGAATAATTTCCCCTGGTTTGGCTGCTCTGCAGTCAAGATTTGACTTAAATGATTTTCGGTGACTTTTACCTTTTTGACAGGAATCACAAAACAAATCATCAACATGATTTAACTTTAAATTGGGTATAAGTCCTTTATCAGCCATATCTTTTAAGGTTTTAAAATTAACGTGCCCTAATCTTTTATGCCAAATTGTAGCAAGGTTTGATGATGAGGCTGCATTAGCTTGCTCTATTTCAGGCACCTCAAACAACATTTGATAACATTGGTTGCTCATTTTTGTTCCTACAGCAACTAAACGTGAATTTCTAATTTCGAGTTTTTCATTAACAAAATTAGCTCTATAATTTTTATTTGTCACAGCTCCCACTGAAAATAAATTCTTTTGTAATTTTGGAACGTACAAAGTATCTTCAAGAGTGCGTGGTTCCCACATATTATTTACTAATGCCAAAACTTTGACAGATCCTATCCCTTCAGCTTGTACAAAAGAATTATCGCCAATCTGAATTAAAACTTCATTATCAAATGATTTATAGGATATAAACCATTCTCTGTGAAAAGTCATATGTTTCGATGCGGCACTATCTGCAAGCCATATCTTTTCGCATTCAGGAACATAAATATTTTTAACTTCAGCAGTAAAAGCTTGATGCTTTGAAGTATTGACGTCTAAATGACGTTTTGATTTTAGTTTCCTGCATTCTGACTTTATATGTCCTTTTTGATGACAATAGAAGCATTCTATTTGCCTTTTATTTACTGTTTTTGAACTTTGACTATTTTTGCTACTACTTGCAGATGGCTGATTTGTTGATTTAAATTTTCCTACCTTAATAGCTGCAAAAGCTGTCGACATTTCATCAAGTTGATTCAAGCACTGCTCCTCCTTTAACAATCTAGCAGTAAGATTATTAACTGTTTGCTTACTTTCTTCACAAGAATCCCAAGCAGTTATGAATGGACCATACTTTACCGGAAGACCACCTAACATTTTTGCAATCTTGTCAACTTCACTTACTGGTTCACCAATATCCGCCAAACTTTGAGCCATTGATTCAATCTTGCTAATGTGCTGTGCAATTGTGTCAGTATCCGACATCTTGTAATTAAAGAATTGCTGCTTCAGAGAAAGCTTATTAATTGCTGATTGTTGTTCATGAATAGCTTTAAGTCGAATCCACATTTGTGAAGCGGTGTCACATGTCATAACAACCTGAAGCTGATCAAACTCCATTGCAGTAGAAATTATTAACATACCTTTTGCATTTTGATCATCCCATAATTTTTGAGCTTCATTCTTCTCAATAGGTCGTGGTTTTGTACCAAGAACAACATCGCTAATACCTTCAGCACGAAAAATTATCTCTAGCTGATATTTCCACAGTTGGAAATTTTTGCCAACAAATTTCTGAATGTTAAAACCTTTTAATTTATCCATCTTTACCTCAATCTCAATCAGATTAAATAACAAGGAAAGAACCAACCTCGATGTGAAAAATTAGGCACCACAAGCGTTACTTCAAACTTGAACTTTCTGTCTTCAAATTACATTCGAATAAGGGCAATTTCGTGAACTGGGCCTCATAACCTGTTGTTTTGTATCAAATAAGACGCCCTTTTTCAACAGAAGGTTTATATTCTTTAGGAAAAGGCAGAATTACAGAAAAGTAGTTTTTGTAACATCTATCATTAATTACATGTTACTACAGTAATATACATAATATTTTTTTTTAAACACTAACTTGATATACTAAAATTAATATAACATGGTATAACTCAACAGAATTTAATAACGTTGAAGTGTTATTTTGACAGATAAGTGTACAGCTCGATATTATTATACTTTTATTGTGTGTAATGATCGTAGACATTAAAGTGTTTTAAAATAAATAAATAACGTTTAAATTTGTGAACCCGAAGTCGTAACAAATTGGTGTCAGAATAAGAAATTTTCAAAAAAAATCGAAAATGAAGCTAGTTGAATTAAAAGTGAAGGAGCTGCGTGATGAATTGGACGAGAGAGGGCTTGAAAATTCTGGAAAAAAAGCCGTTTTACAAGAACGGCTTGAACGAGCTCTCCGAGAAGAAGGAAAAGATCCGGAATTATTTGAATTCGAAATTGAAAATACCACAGCTTTACTTAGAGAAATGAAAGCAAAAATGGAAAAAGTGGATGAAAAAATGGAAAAAGTGGATGAAAAAATGGAAAAAGTTGATGAAAATATAAAGAAAGAAATTAAAGAAATCAATGAAAATATGAAGGAAGGAATGACGCAACAAATGGAGCTTTCTAGAAAACAAATAGAAAGCTTGGAAATAAAAATTGAAACTTCCAGTTTAAACACCGATCTGAAATTACAGGAGGTGAAAAATCAAATCGATGAAAAGATTGAAGATCTTAAAACACAATTCGGTGAGGAAACTGATGGAAAGATTGAAAATGTGAAGAGACAATTTGAACACGCAATTTTTTATCAAATTGAAGATGTAAAAACTCATATTGGTGACATAAAAACTGAATTTGACTGCAAACTTGATGAGAAAATCGGAGGAATAGAAATTCAGCTCCACGATAAATTTGAAGACTTAACCAAACAACTGCATAAAGTAGGACTTGGTCGTTCTATTACATCATCTGTGTCGTCAAGCCAAAAACTGAAACCACCCAAATTTGAAGGGGACTTACCATGGTCTACTTTTATTAGACAATTCAAAATCGCAGCTGATGTAAATGGCTGGAATGATTGCGATAAGGCTGCAGCCCTCGTGTTAGCTTTGCGGGACCCAGCATTGAGTGCATTACAATCGATTCCTGAAGAAATTCAGAACAACTTTGATCAAGTAGTAGAACACTTGGACTTGCGATTTGGTGACGCACACATGAAGCAGCTCCACACTATCCAACTGAAAACTCGTACTCAGAAGAATGGTGAGTCATTACAGGAATTTGAACTCGATGTCGAGAGATTGGTCCGAATGGCGTACGGAGACTTCCTGCCGGAACCTGTTTTCCACCGGCTGCCCATACAAGCATTCATTGACGGTACTAGAGACCAAGAGATGCAGCAAGTCTTGCGACTGGGTAACTTCTCCAAGTGCACAGATGTACTGGCCCGTGCTCTGGAATTCGAGGCAGCCAAGCAAGCCTCTAGAAGCCTTGTACGAGTGCGAGAGGTGAAAGCTGCCGACGACAATGCACTGACAGAAATTTTGGATAGACTCAAACAGTTGAAAGAAAATAAAACCGCAGGCAATGTCAAGCGAATAATGAGTTGCTGGAACTGTGGTCAGCAAGGCCATCTGCGCTCCAACTGTAGGCGCAAGCGGCCGCGCCACTACAATGATAGTGATTCGTTAAACTAATTCCAGTCAGCAAGAAGGGGCGCATGCTGACTGATTCTACGGATAGCCCCAAGATTGTCTCTATTTCTAGAATAAGAAATAATGAAAATAGTTTGATAGCAAATGGACAAATTGGCAAGAGATCCTTCCAATTCACAATCGATACTGGTGCAAATGCGTGCATAGTAAGAACAGATCTTTTACCAAAATGGAAACTAATAAATACTGGAAGAAGGTATCACATCCAGACAGCTACTGGAGAGGTTACTCCTGTTTGTGGGGAAGCCGAAATTGAATTGAAGATTGGAAGTATGAAATTTAGTCACAGGGTTTTAGTGGCTGATATCGTTGATGATTTCATACTTGGAATGGATTTCATGAAGAAAAACGGCTAAGTTCTAAAGGATAAAGTTCTACGCATTGGAACAGAAGAGATACCTCCCCATATCCCTGGAAATTCACCTACCGTATTGAGAATAAAACTGAAAGAAAGTGTGAACATTCCCGCCTTAACCGACAAGATAATCTTGGCAAAAGTGGAAAGCAATCTTGGTAGCTATTCTACTGGGATCATAGAACCAATTGAAACTAACTGCGCCAAGAAGGGATCTGGCTGGAACTCTGGTGAAGATTCAAGAAACAGTTCCTATCCGTCTTGCAAATGTCAACAGTTACCCAGTTACCATACCCGGCGGAACTGTAGTGGGCAAGTGTGAAGCAATTGTTTCTGTAAACCATATTGAAGTGAACAATGCATCCGCTCGGCATCAGTCTGACACGCTACCACCACTACTAGAGAAATTGCTGGCTGGTACATCAACATTGCTGAAACCCAAAGAAACAGAAGACGTACGAGAGCTGTTTCGAAAATTTAAAGGAATCTTTGCTTATACTGATGATGACTTAACTCGGACAGACATTGTACATCACAGAATAAACACTGGCGACTCGAATCCAATTCGACAACCCGCGCGTCGACTGCCGTTGGCAAAAAGAGAAGAAGCCGAAAATTGAATTAAGAAGATGCAAGACCAAGACGTTATAGAACCGTCGCAAAGTCCATGGGCATCTCCCGTTGTACTGGTGACTAAGAAGGATGGCAGCACGCGTTTTTGTGTGGACTATAGACGATTAAATGATGTCACGAAAAAGGACAGTTATCCCTTGCCCAGGATCGATGACACAATAGACACCTTATCCGGTGCGAAATGGTTTTCGACCTTAGACTTGAAAAGTGGCTATTGGCAAGTTGGTATGCATCCCGAAGACAAGGAAAAGACGGCCTTTACTGCTGGAAATGGTTTATGGCAATTCAAAGTGATGCCTTTTGGTCTTTGCAACGCCCCAGCTACTTTTGAACGACTCATGGAATTGGTATTGCGCGGACTTAGCTGGAAAACTTGCCTCGTATACTTAGACGATGTGATTGTTGTTGGAAGAACTTTTAAAGAACATCTTGCAAACTTAACAGACGTCTTCCAGAGAATAAAAGAGGCGAAATTGAAACTGAATCCTGCCAAATGCGAATTCTTCCAAAAGGAAGTGAAATATCTTGGACACGTCATATCAGAAGCAGGAGTCGCAACGGATCCAGACAAAATTACAGCCGTTAAGGATTGGCCACCACCAAAAAATGTGCATGAGTTGCGAAGTTTCCTGGGATTATGCACATATTACAGACGATTTGTGAAAGACTTTGCAAAGACAGCCAAGCTTCTGCATTCGCTGACCGAAGGAAAAACAACATTCTTTTGGAGTGAAGACTGCCAAGAAGCTTTTGAAAATCTGAAGGATCTTCTAATGTCTGCACCGATACTGTCCTATCCACGACTAGAGGGCCAGTTCATCATTGACGCAGATGCGAGCAGTCACGGAATTGGGGGCGTGTTATCACAAGTGCAAGACGGGGAAGAACGTGTCATCGGTTACTTCAGTAAAGTTTTATCCAAAACTGAAAGAAATTATTGTGTAACCAGGAAGGAGCTTTTTGCTGTAGTGAAAACATTGGAACATTTTCACAAATACCTTTATGGTCGACAGTTTCATCTTCGATCAGACCATGCAGCATTGAAGTGGTTGCTCCAGTTCAAAAATATAGAAGGCCAGCTTGCCAGATGGATAGAAAGACTGCAGGAGTATGATTTTACAATCGAACATCGCCCAGGTCGTATCCATAATAATGCAGATGCACTATCCAGAAGACCGTGTCCTGAAGATTGTCGGCACTGCTTGAAATTGGAGGACAAAGAAGGAATAATTCCTATCAAAAGAACACGTGTCACAAACAACCAGTGGCAACCAGAAGTTATAAGCCAAGAGCAACGCCAAGAGGAAGACATAAGGGATATAATCTCTTGGAAGGAAAAAGGACAACGTCCAACTTGGGCCGAAATATCGAACAAAAGCCCGATTTTCAAAAGCTACTGGGCACAATGGGACTCTCTAAAGTTAGAGAATGGAATTCTGAAAAGAGAATGGGAGTCACCTGATGGCAGCGAAATTAAAGAGCAGTTAGTCCTTCCGAAAGTTAGAATTGCCGAAGTTTTGGAAGAAATACATGGTGGTACGTCAGGTGGACATTTGGGCATCAATAAAACATTAGCAAAAGTCCGAGAAAGGTTTTATTGGGTGAAATGTAGAACCGATGTAGAGAATTGGTGTGCCAGGTGTATTACCTGCAAGGCAGTGTCTGGACCTACGAAAAAGACTCGAGGAAGACTACATCTGTATAACGTCGGTGCACCCTTCGAGAGGATTGCCATTGACATAGCCGGCCCGTTTCCAGAAACCGATCTCGGAAATAAGTACATCATGGTGGTAACCGATTACTTCACTAAATGGCCAGAAGGTTACGCGTTGCCTAATCAGGAAGCAACAACTGTCGCCACTGCCCTCATAGAGAATTGGATAACAAGATTTGGGGTGCCAATGGAGCTTCATTCCGACCAAGGTAGAAATTTCGAAGGAAGCGTCTTTCAAGAATTGAGCCGGATGCTTGGCATTTTTAAAACGCACACTACCCCGTTACACCCGCAATCAGACGGCATGGTAGAGCGATTCAACAGAACTCTAGAGAGACATTTAGCAAAAGTGGTCTCCACAAACCAACGCGACTGGGATCAACATTTGCCCATTTTTCTAATGGCATATCGTTCCGCAATACATGACACTACTAAGCAATCGCCGTATCGAGTTTTGTTTGGAGGAGAAATGCGTTTGCCATGTGACCTGAAGTTTGGACTTCCAGAAGCTAGAAGGTCTGAATTGCACGAATATCTGCAGGACTTCGAGAATCGATTGGCGAGCACTCATCAATATGTGCGACGAAACATCAATCTGGTCACCGACAAAATGAAGACCCGGTATGATAGACGAGCCAATCAAATGGGATTCCAACCAGGGAACCAGGTCTGGCTGTACAACCCCAAAAGGACTCGTGGACTATGCCCTAAACTACAGGCGCCTTGGGACGGACCTTACGAAGTAATCAAGAGAATTAATGACGTGGTATACAGAATACGGAAGCTACCCCGTGGGAAGATGAAAGTGATCCACATAGACCGTTTGGCTTCTGTTCGTCCCGAACAGAATTAAGGAGGGGGCAGTGTTACATTATGAGAAGCAGACTATATTTTTATATACTGGTAGCGCCACCTGTGCCTCAGACAGGATTCTAATCTATTCTAGACACGCACCGAATTTACTGGAAAAATCTGGCAAGTCTTTCGAAGTTATTCTCGAAGAGGGCCGACTGCTATAAAGAGGAGCCGGGGCGCGGTTTTTAAATCAGTCTTATTTAGGAAGCGATGTGTAGCAAGCGAATTTAATAACGTTGAAGTGTTATTTTGTCAGATAAGTGTACAGCTCGATATTATTATACTTTTATTGTGTGTAATGATCGTAGACATTAAAGTGTTTTAAAATAAATAAATAACGTTTAAATTTGTGAACCCGAAGTCGTAACAATAGAAAGAACACACCGTGTGCTCAAGGATATGTTGTCTCATTATGTTTCAAAGTCACAACGGGACTGGGACAAGTGGATTCCATACGTGTTAATGGCCTACAGAGCCAGCATCCACTCATCCATTGGCGAAACTCCATACTTTCTACTCCACGGAAGAGACATGAGACTACCCAATGACGACAACTTCACTTCTACAAGGCAGCGATACGACTACAACGAAAACTACGCGTCGGAACTAGTCGCAAGGCTGAAACAAGAAACTAGACCTACCGAATTCCAATTAGGAGACAAGGTCTATTTGTACAAACCAGCTATAAAACCAGGCCTGTCGAGGAAACTAAGCAAGAAGTGGGAAGGTCAATATCGAATCACGGAAAGGTTAGGACCTGTAATATACAAAATCGTCCGAATAGGTGGTCATGAAGAACATATAGTTCATGTCAACAGACTAAAATGGTATGAATATGGTAACGATGGTCGAAACGCACCTCAGACTCGAAGAAACGAAAGGGATGTGCCAAGACAAGAAGACTCAGAGGATCAAGAGTCAGGAGATGACATTGGAATCTCGGGTAATATGGAAGAATTGGAAAGGGCATATTTCGGCGGAATACCAGAGCAACTACTACAAGGAAATAGAGCCCTGGATAGGGACACCAGTATCATTGAATGAAGAACCGGTGAGACGGCGAGTGATAAATTTCAACCCTGATGCATTGGACGAAGTTCAAGAGGACGACCAATTGCAAGACGAAGAACCACCAGACTTGGTGGGTGACAGGAGTTTTGAGGATAGCGAAACAGACGCTGAAGAATTTGCTGAAGTCCAGGGACAGCATGAGCAGATCCAAGAGAACGAAGGAGATAAAGAACCACTTAAACCAGCTATTGGAAGTGGACATCACTACGGGACAAGAAGTAAAGGTCCGGCAAAACCACAACCATGGGTCATGCCGAAAACATTAGTAGTGGAAAAAGAGTTTTATGAGGAGAAACCTCGAATAAAACCTAAGATCTTCGATACCTCGAATATAATATATATAATATATTTATTTATTTTCCTTAACATGATCCAATCCTTCTAACTCCTATACGACCGTTAATCACTTTTTAACGAAAAATTCAAAATTTAATGTAGGATGGTTTTATCATTACTTATTATCATTTTTTTTTGTTTTAACGTAATGCTTGATAATACATGAAAAATAGTCATAAAACATACCCGTAAAGAAACCAAGCTGATTGAATCAACTTTTGACTTTGGCGTACGACTAACGTATAACATTCTTCTTTTCTTAAGTTGTGAATATATGTAGCAAAAACATTGCGGCTGAACTGTGAATAAACTTTTAAAGTATAAGAGATTGCACTAAAGGAAGAAGAATGTTAAGACAAACATCCAATGGTAATTAAAGTAGTAAAAGGTTAAAGGAAAACTTTAGAAAATGTATAATCCTAGTTTTAAATCTTATATATTTTTGTAAATCCATTATTATAACCTACTGGGAGGTGTTATTCTTGGTGAAGAAAGATGAGAGAAAGATTAGGGGCGTAGGAAAATATACCGCGAGAAGATTATCTCGAATAGTATGAGCATGCATAAGGCAACTGGAATCGAAAAAGGCGATATGCTGTTTGAGGAAATTCCGGAACTCACGATGGATTCCCAGGAAGAAAACTGTGTTCTGTTTTGCTTCCTCACCAGTCACCATAAAAAGGAATAATACTAGTGACGAGTTAAGAAGACAGACTAGAGAAACGCAAACTTGTGTTCGATATCGAAGGTGTACAACGTATAGTGCGTGTAATTAACCGCCATTCAATGAATGTTAGATACAAAAAGGACCTGCAATATGGTGTCCTTGAAATTACTTCTCCCTCAAGAATTCGTTGAACTTCAATCTAATCAACGAGAAATCGTAAATTTCGAAAACAGGAGGTGGACAGACGCCGTCGCGTCGCTACAATCGAGAAAGGCGTTCTGGTCTGTAACCTAAAGAATGAGTCTGAACTGGTGTGCTCTAACGAACCGCCCTCAAGGATAGGCAGTATTAGTAAGAGTCAGCTGCCAGGCGCCAGTGATTCAGTGGAAAACTGTTCGGGACGACCCTTGACACTGATGGATGCATAGAAACCAAAGCATCATCAAAGCCTAATCACCAACCCTAGTTCGCCTGATGCATGCAGTAGAAAAAAATAATTGGAATTATTTATTTTATTCTTTTTTTTTTAATTAATTAGGCCAACCGGAATAATTGTTTCACAAACACCCTTATTCTTTCTCGCTATCTCATCACGTAATGATATTTGGAAATTTTCACCGTTTCTTTTGTATATGTATATATATATATATATATATATATATCCAGCTATCATTTGAGCGTCCCTATATTGTCAATTTGCCGTCAATTGGGCGTCCGAAGTAATTGAGGGTCCGTATGCGGACGCTCGATTGTATACCATGTTAAAAAATTTTTGGGGCATCGTGCGACCTCTGCCTATCATTTAAAAAAATTCTTTCTGGACGCCCGAATGATGATCAAATGAAAGTTAGTGTATATTTTTAGTTCGAGCGTATATCCACCTGTGGCGCTAGTGTCGTTTGCGTATATAGGAGCGTGTATAGTCGGCTTTCACGTACAGCACAATAAGGCGTCCAGTAAATCTGTCAACACTGTTGTAATTGAAATGTGCAGCGGACGCTCTCTTGTGCATATCATTTATGCAAGCGAATATTTATTACACTTTTAAAAGCAAATGAAATTATAAACGTTGTCTATAATCTTAATGCCCTTCAAGTGTGTTACACAATGCAATACTGATACAACGCAGCAAGAAAATGCAAAATTTTCACATAGAAAATAGAAAATAGAAAAATTTCAATGGCAAAATTTTCACATAGAAAATAGAAAAATTTGAATGGCTTCAGTCTTGTTACCTTTCTTGAAAACAGGTATAACCTAGTAGACTGTGCAGGCTTTTTGTTCATACTTTAAACGGTACCTACACATTTTATTATTAGAAAATGTTAAATACAAAAGATTTGTGGATTTTCCTGAACTGCCAGAATTTACTTTTAAAAAGAACAAATGACAGTCGAAAACCTAACAAATGAGTTTCAACTTTGTTGAAAAATACTACGTAACTTTTTTATTAGAGATCCTACCACTTACATATTTTACATGTTGCTTCTAAGGAGCAACAAAAAAGATAATCTGAGCACAAATTCGTTTTATCGGCGTTGGGGGCGGCGTGGTACTACGTAACATTTTTATTAGTGATCCTACCACTTCCATATTTTGCACATTGCTTCTAAAGAGCAACTAATAAAATCAATCTGAGCACAAATTCGATTTATCGGTATTGGGGGCGGCGCGGTACTACGCAACATTTTTATTAGTGATCCTACTACTTCCATATTTTGTACATTGCTTCTAAGGAGCAACTAAAAAAACATTTGAGCACAAATTCGTTTTATTGGTCTTGGGGGTGGCGCGGTACTACATAACATGTTTATTAGTGATTCTACTACATCCATATATT
Organism: Dorcus parallelipipedus; assembly: GCA_958336345.1. Taxonomy (NCBI): domain Eukaryota; kingdom Metazoa; phylum Arthropoda; class Insecta; order Coleoptera; family Lucanidae; genus Dorcus; species Dorcus parallelipipedus. The sequence goes on from OY284484.1 coordinate 1,149,913, forward strand.
GCACTTAGCTTCTAATGAGCAACTAAAAAAACAATCTGAGCACAAATTCGTTTTATTGGTGTTGGGGGCGGCGCGGTACTACGTAACATTTTTATTAGTGATCCTACTACTTCCATATTTTGCACATTGCTTCTAAGGGCAACTAAAAAAACAATCTGAGCACAAATTCGTTTTATCGGCGTTGGGGGCGGCGTGGTACTACGTAACATTTTTATTAGTGATCCTACCACTTCCATATTTTGCACATTGCTTCTAAAGTGCAACTAATAAAATCAATCTGAGCACAAATTCGATTTATCGGTATTGGGGGCGGCGCGGTACTACGCAACATTTTTATTAGTGATCCTACTACTTCCATATTTTGTACATTGCTTCTAAGGAGCAACTAAAAAAATATTTGAGCACAAATTCGTTTTATTGGATTTGGGGGTGGCGCGGTATTACATAGCATGTTTATTAGTGATTCTACTACTTCCATATATTGCACATAGCTTCTAAGGAGCAACTAAAAAAATAATCTGAGCACAAATTCGTTTTATTGGAGTTGGGGGCGGCGTGGTACTACGTAAGATTATTATTAGTGATCCTACCACTTCCATATTTTGCGCATTGCTTCTAAAGAGCAACTAAGAAAATAATCTGAGCACAAATTCGATTTATCGGTATTAGGGGCGGCGCGGTACTACGCAACATTTTTATTAGTGATCCTACTACTTCCATATTTTGCAAATTGCTTCTAAGGGGCAACTAAAAAAACAATCTGAGCACAAATTCGTTTTATCGGCGTTGGGGGCGGCGTGGTACTACGTAAGATTATTATTAGTGATCCTACCACTTCCATATTTTGCACATTGCTTCTAAAGAGCAACTAAGAAAATAATCTGAGCACAAATTCGATTTATCGGTATTGGGGGCGGCACCGTACTACGCAACATTTTTATTAGTGATCCTACTACTTCCATATTTTGTACATTGCTTCTAAGGAGCAACTAAAAAAACAATCTGAGCACAAATTCGTTTTATTGGTCTTGGGGTGGCGCGGTACTACATAACATGTTTATTAGTGATTCTACTACTTCCATATTTTGCACGTCGCTTCTAAAGAGCAACAGAAAGGATAATCTGAGTACAAATTCGTTTAATCGGTGTTGGGGCGGCGCGGTACTACGTAACATATTTATTAGTGATCCTACCACTTCCATATTTTGCACATTGCTTCTAAGGAGCAACAGAAAAGATAATCTGAATACAAATTCGTTTTATCGGTGTTGGGGGCGGCGCGGTACTACGTAACATTTTTATTAGTGATCCTACCACTTCCCTATTTTGCACATTGCTTCTAAGGAGCAACTAAGAAAATAATCTGAGCACAAATTGGTTTTATCTGTGTTGAGGGCGGCGCGGTACTGTGTAACTCTTTTATTAGAGTTTCTGCCACTTACATATTTTGCACGTTGCTTCTAAGGAGCACAACAATCTGAGCACAAATTCGTTTTACTGGTGTTGGGGGCGGCGCGGTACTACGTAACATTTTTATTAGTGATTCTACTACTTACATATTTTGCACGTTGCTTCTAAGGAGCAACTAAAAAAACAATCTGAGCACAAATTCGTTTTATCGGCGTTGGGGGCGGCGTGGTACTACGTAACATTTTTATTAGTGATCCTACCACTTCCATATTTTGCACGTTGCTTCTAAGGAGCAACCAAAAAGATAATCCGAGCACAAACTCGTTTTATTGGTGTTGGGAGCGGCGCGGTACTACGTAACATTTTTATTAGTGAACCTACTACTTCCATATTTTGCACAGTGCTTTTAAGGAGCAACTAAAAAAACAATCTGAGCACAAATTCGTTTTATCGGCGTTGGGGGCGGCGTGGTACTACGTAACATTTTTATTAGTGATCCTACCACTTCCATATTTTGCACGTTGCTTCTAAGGAGCAACAAAAAGTACAAATTCGTTTTATCGGTGTTGGGGGCGGCGCAGTACTACGTGGCTTTTTTATTAGAGATCCTGCCAATTACATTATATAGCACGTTGCTTCTAAGGAGCAACCAAAAAGATAATCCGAGCACAAACTCGTTTTATTGGTGTTGGGGGCGGCGCGGTACTATGCAACTTTATTATTAGAGATCCTGCCACTTACATATCTTGCACGTTGCTTCTAAGGAGCAACAAGAAAGATAATCCGAGCACAAATTTGTTTTATCGGTGTTGGGGCGACGCGGTACTACGTGACTTTTTTATTAGAGATCCTGCCACTTACATATTTTACACGTTGCTTCTAAGGAGCAACTAAAAATATAATATGAGCACAAATTCGTTTTATCGGTGTTGAGGGCGACGCGGTACTATGTAACTTTATTATTAGAGATCCTGCCACTTACATATCTTGCACGTTGCTTCTAAGGAGCAACAAGAAAGATAATCTGAGCACAAATTTGTTTTATCGGTGTTGGGGGCGGCTCGGTACTACGTAACTTTTTATTAGAGATCCTGCCACTTACATATTTTGCACGTTGCTTCTAATGAGCAACCAAAAAGATAATCTGAACACAAATTCGTTTTACCGGTGTTGGGGGCGGCGCGGTACTACCTAACATTTTTATTCGTGATCTTACCATTTCCATATTTTGCACATTGCTTCTAAGGAGCAACTAAGAAGATAATCTGAGCACAAATTCGTTTTATCGGTGTTGAGGGCGGCGGGGTACTATCTAACTTTTTTATTAGAGATCCTGCCACTTGCATATTTTGCACGTTGCTTCTAAAGAGCAACAAAAAAGATAATCTGAGCACAAATTCAATTTAAAGGTGATGGGGGCGGCGCGGTACTACGTGACTTTTTTATTAGAGATCCTGCCACTTTCATATATAGCACGTTGCTTCTAAGGAGCAACCAAAAAGATAATCCGAGCACAGGCTCGTTTTAGCGGTGTTGGAGGCGGCGCGGTACTATGTAACTTTTTAATTAAAGATCCTGCCGCTTACATATTTTGCAATTTGCTTCTAAGCAACAACTAAAACCTTTATCTGAGCACCAATTCGTTTTATCGGTGTTGGGTGTGGCGGGGTACTACGTAAATTTTTATTAGGGATTCTACTACTTACATATTCTGCATCTTGCTTCTAAGGAGCAACTGGAAAGACAATCTGAGCACAAATCCGTTTTATCGGTGTTGGGGGCGGCGCAGTACTACGTAACTTTATTATTAGAGATCCCGCCACTTACATATTTTGTACATTGCTTCTAAGGAGCAACTAAGAAGATAATCTGAATTTGTTTTATCGGTGTTGGGACCGGACCTCACACACGGACCTCATCTTGGAACTCAAGATGATATCGACTTGTGATGTAGGACATTTGCGACGAAGAAAAAATCACACATATGACACATTAAAAGAAAGGTTTCACAGAGGCCAATTCGACAATCACACGGACCTCATCGTGGTTTTCAAGATGGTTTTGACTTATGACTTAAAACATTAACGACGAAGAAAAAATCACCACATGTGGCACTTGAAATGAAAGGTCTCGAAGGCGAATTTAACAATCACACGAATGTCATTTTGGAATTCAAGATAGTGCAGACTATTGATAGAAAACATTTACGACGAAGAAAAAATCACACATGTGGCACATGAAATGAAAGCTCTCGAGGAGGAGAATTCTAAAATCACAGTGACCTCATTTTGTAATTTAAGATGGTGTCGACTTATGATCGACAACATTTACGACGAAGAAAAAATCACACATGTGGCACATGAAATGAAATGTCTTGAAGAGGCGAATTCGACAATCACTCGGACCTCATCTTGGAACATTGCATCTTCGAGATCTTTTGTTTGATATGACACTGGTGGGGTTTTTCTTCATCGTCAATGTTTTTGGTCATAAGTCGACACTATCTTGAATTTCAAGTTGGGATCTGTGCGATTGTCGAATTGCTTCTTCGAAACATTTCATCTAGTCTACCTAATTGCAAACATCTTGAAATTCTTCATTTTATGATCTCATATTCAAGAAGACTATGATGCATGACCAAATTGACCAATTGCACTTAATAAATATGGCAACATTGCTGGAGCTTACATTGTCTATTGAATGAAAACGTATACACAAATAGGACGCCTGATTGATGATTAATAGAAAGTAAGTGTATATCACCGGACGCTTTAAGTATAGCAATAAGAAAGGAGCTTGAAATGATAGTACACTTGCAATACCCACCGCGTGTCGCCATATTGGACGCCGCATGGAACAGTTATGAAAGGAGCTTCCAATGATACCGGGATGTATATATATATATATATATATATATATATATATATTTTAAATTTTGTCACCTATTGTAAGGATTTGATACTCGTTTATTTTTATATGTAATCCTGGCATGGAGACCCCCGAGACGAGGCACCCTTGAGACCAACATTGAGTCAACTACTAAACTCGGTAGGCCATCGGGATATGATGTCCGGTGTGGAGCCGCAAACGCAACCAACCCACCGCAAAGAAACCTGAGCCAAACAATGTAATTGGACAAGGATGGTGTGGTCAGCGAAAAAGGAAAGCAACCAACCAAGGAATTCTGGAAAGTAATGGCTGTTTCATTCTCAAGGAATGGGCCCTCTCAACCGAAAAGAACTGTGTCCCTCTGTTAAGTATTGCAATAACTGTGATCCTGTGAATACCAATGTTGTGCCTCGAACTACATATGTCAAACAGTCTCTTGTCACGATAGACTAATATTGTATTTATTATCTTTGTCTTAGATTAGCAAAAGCTATTTTACACTCATTATAAATGCTTGACTCTAAATATGATACTATGAACAATAATGTTGTGCTGTATGACATTCTCAAATTATTGTCATAATAATTTAATCATTTTGTAATAGGTTAATTTCACACTATTGTAAAGGACCCAGCAGCAGAGACCTTAATAATCTTTAAAAGGTGTTAACCATCGGGGTCAACACTTTTTCTAAGGGGGAAGGGATGTAAGCAGCCAGAAAATCAGAATGAAGGTATTAATTCTTTTTCATAATTATACGCAAGAATTCGACGTTCAAAATGACTTGCCAATATCGAAAAAGAAATCCCCAGTCTAAACATGTTGTCATTAACATGAGTGGTATTCCAGACGGTTCCAATATAATAAATAATCTATAAAAGTACAAGCGCGAAAAGAAACGATTTCGGCATTAGCAATTAACTTAAGTGGAAAGTCAGATATGTCTAAGATAAATATTAGCATAATTACCAATCGACACGTGCGATTATAACTCCGCGCGTTAGAAAATGATCAATCAGATTTTAAAATTATCTAATTACTACCCTGTAGATAGGCAACTTAAGTTACTTGAGTGACTTAAATGAACGGGATCACAAAGGGAATTTAGATAGGTGGCAGCACATTGCAGGAATTGCGCGAAATTCTAATATAAACAAAGGGGTTGTCGCGGTCAGAGAAGAAGTCAAAATCCTTAGTCTTCATCCAACCTTTTCTGCAAATAGAAGGTTTGCTTTTTTCTCAAAATTTAAACACTAGTGATTAATAAAATTTATTACCGTTAAATCACCTAACGAATATCTTCAACGAACGTACCTGATCTTTAAATGTAAAATTAATTTTTGTGATTAAAGTTCATTAATTGTAAACTTGAGTTAAATTCAACTGCAACCCGTTTTTACGCAAGAGTTATCATTTTAATATTTTGGTGTGGGTGCAAAGGAAGGTGTAGAAGAAACACCTTCGCCTGGAGCTCCTTCTCCTGCTTTCTCTACTTCTGCGTTCTACTCTCCAAAAGGTAGGAATCTTCATGTACTACTGTTTTGATCGTATGAAAAATTAGTTTCAATATACCCTATTTTAAGCACACAGTTGACTTTTATTTCTAGTAGAGTAGTTTGCGGATATAATGCGCGCTTGCACAGTTCCAGTCCGAAAGAACCTGCTTCCAAAGAGATATCAATAGGCCATGTAATTTAATTAAGCAGAATAGGGTCCGGGATTCCCTTAAAACTCCGGTGGTGACAGCAAACTCCGTTATTTTTAGTTTTTTTTTTTTAATTTTCTAAATTTGATTTTGGTTTACATGTTTAGTTACATTTCTTGCTAAAATTACGCTACCGAAGTAAGAAGGGTTACAAACGGGGAAAGGTCTTCTACTTTCACCCCAGACCCTTCCTACACAATAAGTTTGTTTATATGAAATATGAAAGATTTGTTATTTCATTTAATTATAATTGCATACTTTCAACAAAGTAATAGATATTTATTTATTATCCTAGGGGCCGAGATATCAATCTACTAATAAATTTATTTGATGAATAACTTTACCAATCACCATGGATACTATTCATAAAAATCGAGTTATTTGCCAAATAAATAACGCTATTAGGTACAGCCAACTCTAAAAGTAATGAACTAGCGAAATGGGCTAGCCCATTTCTTGGCTATGCATTAAGACTTGATCCAGAGTTGACGCTTCCAGTGGGAATTCACATTCTACCAAAAGGGTTAATGAATTCTACCAACCCTGCACAGGCATATCGTGGTTCACGGGTTGCGAATTCTTCTTCTTCTTTTCAACTTTTATTGGCTTTTGGATTAGGGTTGCGAATTCAGAAACGGTCAGAACAAAGAGGGGGTGATTTTTAATATTATGTCTAAGAAAACTGAATCTCTAATTTAAATTTTAATTAACGTTTCATGTTAATTTCGACATGCCTTTTAAGCAAATACGTGCTTCATATAAGTTCTCGAAACTGTTTTCGTAAAATTTAGTCTTAAAGGTGTGAACTTTAAGATTTAAGTACAAGAAAACTAAGAGTCAGAGGACAATTTTTTTTGCAGTTTTGTCTTCAGTGCCCATAGAATTCTTACTTTTGCTTTTGCAAACAACCATACAGCTGTCTCTATTTTTGGTAACAAGAATGGGTCGAAGACTGCTTGCTGCTGAAAGGCAAAATGCTTTTAAAAAAATTATAATAAATAAATGGTAATAAGAGAGAAAGGAAAACAATAAAGAACATTAAGGTCCAGTTTTCCTGTTAGAACTTAACTTTAAACTTCACTTTATTAACTAAACGTAATTTGAAAATTAAAAGGGATAAAAAAATGTACTCCAAGGGTACGCCATTGTAAGAATGAATGAATTGGTTTAAAATATGGCATATTTTTGATACGATATGACATGCTCGAGCAAGCATTTATTTGTCAAGTGACGTATAGTTAGGGTAAACATTTTTTCTTTTTTTTAAATTTTTTAAACTACGTTTGGTTCAAAAAATTTCTCATGTTACACATTTAAAATTTCTATGTAGATGTACCACCGGCGACAGAAAATATGAGGACAAGTCTTAGCAGTGATTTTAACGTTTTTTTTACTAATGTAAATGAAACTTCTAATTCAGTTTGTAGCCATTTCCATAGCAATGTGATAATAATAAATAAATTTACATGTCGAACTAATTTCGATACCAAAGCAACGGTTTTCTGAAACATCCGTTTACATTAGAGCACCATAAGTGTCCTCATTTTTTATGTCGCCCGTGGTACATGAAAAATATCGCCTTTTAAAATTCGTAATAAAAATGGGGGTTTCGATGTTTCGTCGTCCACTGGCGGCTTTTATAAGACTGAAAAATGTCGCTCACATAAATGACGTTCACCTAAACGTCGTTCATTCAAATGTCGTTCACTCAAATGTCGTTAACCTAAATGTCGTTCACCCAATTGTCGTTCACCCAAATGTCGCATTCACCCAATTGTCGTTCACCCAATTGTTGGTCATCCAATTATGGTTCACCCAATTGTCGTTCACCCAAATGTCGTTCACCCAAATGTCGTTCACCGAAATGTCGGTCACCCAAATGTCGCATTCACCCAATTGTCGTTCACCCAAATGTCGCATTCATCTATTTGTCGCTTGCATCCAAATGTCGTTCACCCAAATGACTTCACCCATTTGTCGTTCACCCATTTGTCATTCACCCAAATGTCGTAGACCCCTGACAACTAGCACTACAAAGTGACCATAGGAAATTGGAAATAGGAAAAATTATAGTTGAACTTTACAGCGATAGTAAAAATACTTCCAGATCGAATTTTGAAAAACGCGTTGGTCACTTTGTAGATTGAAGTTTTGTTAACAAATCAGTGAAAACAGCTTTTAAAAATATGTAACCATAATTAAGTTATGAAGTCGCCCGATTTGTATGTTTTTAGTGAATTATTTCTGTAAGGCGTGAATATATTCTCCCCACCTTAAGAGCTGGGGGCGGTAACAAAATAGACAATCACGTGATCTTTTTTCACGGCCTGAGAATATAAGGTCTGTTTGGTTTTGGTAATATTACACGAGATAGCATTCGTGAAACGAGTGTAGTAACGTGAGTGTAGGAAGTGTACCGGTGAAGTTGGTGCTACCAAACTGCTTGAGTGTAGTTTGCGCGGTTTATTTTTCCACGTGTTATAATCGTTGAACTTTGTAAACATCAACTATAACCTAAAATCTTACATGTTATTTCAAAATAGAATTAAAATGCATACATGGCAGTCTATTTTAGTTGTAAACGCATCTGGCGAAAACACGTTCGTAAACGAGCAGGTATTTTACGTTTAGAATAATTCATTTTGCATTTCATTGTGAGATTAAGCAAAACATATCCACGTGCAATAGATTGCACAAATGACGTTTAATAATCTATTGCGCATGTCTACCCTACCTGCACTCGTTGCACCGGTGCTAGTGGAGTTTGTGTAACACCATGGTAAAACGAAATCACGGGGGTCCGACTCAATAGGCAAAATGTGTATCACATAGAAGTATAGGTCAAGGGGGCTAAAGGCAAGGGGTAGGCATGCTTCTGTATATCCAATCATAGAGGTCGCTAAATGGTTAGTTATTTTACAGATTGCGTTTTCATGTTGTTTTAGTATTACTTTTAGAACCTATTTTTAGGTACAGATGGCGACATTCTTCGGCAGGGTACTACGGGCAGGGTATATGGGTAATTCCCAAAACAAAGACGACGCAGTATGTGTTTGAATGGTGGTTTGAATACTGACGTTCTCTTCGTAAAACTTATTTATCACAGAACATTATTCTTTTATTATTCAACGCAACGGTGATTTACCATGAATCGCCAACTGTGTAGTATGTAAAAGTTCTGTGGAAAACATACAATCTTTTTGGTTTCCAAGATCAATCACCAGGTAAGTTAAATAAAAACCAAGCACAAGAGACGTAGTAGAATCAGGTATGGCGGCCTATGTGCAATGAAAAATATGGCGCCCCAATACAGAAAAAAATGCGGATACATAAATTATATCAAGCAATCAAATGAATTTTACCTTGCAGTTTGCCATCACTCGAAAACGTATGTCTTGACAATACGAAATATGTTAATTTGTCAATTATTAATCTGTGAACAGCACTAATTTCAGACACCAAGTTTTGTTGGCAAACCCCACTAGAGGTAAAATTCAGTTGATCACCCGATATAAACATAGTGACATGTGTCCTACTTTACATTTGGCTGATAATTTTCCTAACAACATTTTTTTTGTGTGCTTCAGGTACATTGGGTAATAATGCTCTTAGTACTGCGACATTTGTACAAGATATAGACATGCTCTTTGACAGTTTTAATGGCAGTTCGTTGTATCCGACCCATGGCAAACACTTACGTACTCCTGTGTCCACTTCTTCCAGTCATTTGCAGTTTTGGGAAACCATGAAACGTAAAATTAGTAAGTTTTAACTATTAATTTCCGATATGTATTATTGCTTTAATTAATTCCACTTTTTAAATATCACTCATATTAAATTTAATTTTTTTTTTTAAACTTATGTGTCATTTGAACTAATAGCGGTAGATTTACAATAGCTAATAATATCATTTTTAATAGAGTGACCCATTTTTAAGAAAACGTTTGTACTACATTGTGTTACTCTCAAATTGTAAATATACTTTTTTTCCACAGATCAGTGGCGTTTTGTTGTCTACGCCAGTAGAACCATGCCGCCCTAACAAAAAGGCTGGTTGGCAAATTTCACGGCAATGACTGGAATCTGGAAGAAGTGTGAAACTGTGGGGCTGAACCATCTACGGACAGAATATCCCCCTTGATTTGTTGCGCTATTGTAACAATCGATTTTAACTTGTATTTTACATTTTATTGAGTAAAGTTATTAAACTGTATGCTTTTGTTTATTTTGGTAAGTACCTATACTACACTAGACACATCAACAATAATTCAGCAAATGTACCTGTATTTTGAAACACATTCCGGCAAATTATGAGCCAAATTGTTTGTAATTTGAATTTCACTTTGTGTTTCCGAATACAAGTACGTTTGCTGAATTATTAGTGTTTCTCAAAATTAAAAATTAAATACAAGAATTCAAATATCCCACCCATAATTATATTTTTCGAAGCGCCATCTAGTGTTCTTAATTTTGCTTTCGTTCCGCTTTATTTTCTACATTTAATATTGGTGGCGTCATCTATGATTGGATATACAGAAGCTCCTTTTTTGTGGTGGGGAAAGTATACACAAATAATAGCATTGACATAACCATCTCTCGTTGATGTGATCGGTGAACGAAATTCACTACACTAACATAACAAACAAGGTAGTGTAACTGCAATGAATAATACCAATGATAATACCAAATAGAAGGTCCGTTTGTTATCCTGCACTGGTGTGCACTAGTGTACACTTTTTTTACGAAATATACTTTAATGAAGCCTAAATTCATTGATAATGTATTAATACGAATCATACTCATTCATACTGACATACCACACAAACATTTCAAGTTGCATTAAAGAGTATTTTGCGAAAAAGTATGCATTGGTGTACACCAGTGCAGGATAACATACTGACCTAGATATTAAGAAAAAAGTGTACACTGGTTTGCACTAGTGCAGGATAACAAACACACCTATATTTTGCGTTCCGATTTTTAGGGGTTATTGCGCATGATCTCAAATACGATTAAGGCGGATAATTTAAACATATTGTAGTGTTGCTTTTCTTGCAGATATGGTAAGTATTGAATTTGTGTATTTTCTCTTTTATTTTAATCTTTACACCACATCCACTACACAATTACGTAGTCTAGTAGTCTGATATGATTTTTATTTTATAATGTCAAAATGACATTTCAGGGTGGGAACTCTCAATGTCAATTGTAATCCAGTTATTTATTATAATTTTGAAGAAAATTCTTTTGAAGATAAATTGGTGAGTAATTTAATTGTTTAATTTTGTGATGTATGTCTAAAATTCTAAAGATATACAAGTAATCCCTCGTTTGCCAAGTGTTGCTACCTGTTACGCCCAATCGCGAAACAAACAATAACTCTTCCACAATAATAAGAATTCTTTGTAAATGTGTGTTGATAGTTCAAGTGATTGATGAATGACAAGATGTGTTATATGTAGTGTATTTTTTTTTAAACCAAAAGAATTTTTAAAATCAAAATAGACTTACTTTAACGTTACGCAGTGAGACATTCCTGGATACATTTCTAATAATAAGTTATTAATGAGTGAAATAGATTGAAAATTTTAAAGTTATATTTTAAATTCAATTATAAGAGCAACTTTTTTATGATGTTTATATTCTGGTTGCTATTGAAAGATTTACGTTTTGTGTACATATCCTCTCCATTACACCTCGGTTTGTTTATTCTCTTAGGTGATCAACCCCTCCATTTTTATTTATAAATACTTCACTCAATCATACAGTTCCTGTCACACAAAACGTCAATCTGACAAAAAACTTAAATATTTCAAACTTAAAGTTAAACTAAGTAAGTATATTTCATTTTATAAACATTTCAACTATATTTTAACGATTAACAACAATTATAATAAAATTCTAAATATTAATCTAACTAATCTAACTTTTTTTAACTTTTTTCTTTTTGGATCGGCCAATGCCTCGCCGTGAGGGGATGTTGCAGACTCAGTCGGTTCCCGTGCATACGCTCCATCCAGGTGGAAAAATCCATCCAATCCACAAGATTCAAAATGGTAAATTACTTTCCGGGATGCTAACTTGGAATTTGTTGCTGTACAATACAGAGACTTATTTGATTTGATGTAAGAAGACATATTTTGATGAAGATCGTTGTAATTTGTAGGAAGTTATATGAAGAATTTGTGGTATTTTGTATACTTGAGGAATATTATGTGAAGAATGTTTTATTTTTGGAAATTTTTATAAGATGTGAAGTTTGTCGGAAACAGCATACGATTAATAAACTTCTGGACATAGGTAAATATCACTGCAATATTTAAGTTTGTGCACTGCTTTTTCCAGTACGTTTTTGGTATTTTAATGTTTATTTATACATGCACTGAGGTCTAGCAACAAGTACAGTTGCGGACAGAAAATTTCGGATGTCACTGTCATTCATCTGACCTATTCATATAGGAATTTCTTAACTTTTACGTCAATGCAATGACAGTGACATCCGAAATTTTCTGTCCGCAACTGTACATTTCTTGTTAGTCAAGAAAAGATCAACTTCACTATCTCTAAATAGTATTCAAAGGTACGGCTTTTTCCACGGTTGGAGAAAAAGGTATTTTTAGCCGGCTAAATTACATCACTAGGAAAATTACATTTTTATAGAATTATCGTTTTGCCTATTCTGACGTACAACTTTTTTGTGTGAACTTTCGCGTCCTGGCATTCTTCGTTGATTAAACCTAAGGCTGGGCGCAGACTGATCAAGCAAAAAACGTTTTTAGACAAAACGTTTTGTGGTACTGAAAAACATTATGTTTGATCTTGCAACAATGCTGCATGCATAAACGTTTTACAACAAAACTGTTTCGTTTTGTTCCATAACGCTTTGTTTGAGTGAAATGCACATTGATGATGCAAAACGACTTTAGTCAAAACAGTCGGCTGAATGAACGTCAAAGAAAAATTTATGTTTGCCTCCAGACACGTTGCTTTTTGTTGTAACGTAAAACGTTTTTATACAAAGCAATTCGTTTTGTTGGACAACGTTTTGTTAGATGTCGCTGCACACTGATTAAGCAAATTTATCTTTTCACACAACAATTTGTTTAACAGCGTTGTGTTTTGTTGGCAAGTTTTGTTTCATCAGTGTGCGATGGTACCTATTTAATGCATGTAAAAAACAGATTTTGGCAAGTTCAAACAAAAACGTTTTGTCTAAAGACGTTTTTGCTTGATCAGTCTGCGCCCAGCCTAAGAAAAGTTTTGAGACGCATTTCACTTCGAAAACATTATTTTGTGTAACTAACTTTTTTATCAACTCCTTTTTCTCGTTATTAATTTAAATGCACTCCTTAAAATTTGAAGTGGAACACTTACATTTTTTTCTTTTTTTTTGTAAATTTGTGTTCGACTCAACTTATGTGTATTAGAAGCGAAATAGTAAAAATATAAAAATGTACATTTAAATAGAGTTCAAAAAAAGCTCAAATGAAGTTAGCAATAACTTTCAGCAATAAAAAAAATTCTAAAACTATACCAAAACAGTTTCAGTTATTAGTATAGAAATCTACTAATTAAGTAATGTTCAATAACTTAAAATGAATATTTTTAGAAATTGATTCGAAATTGACCTATCAAGTAATTTTGCGTTAGGCGTACTCAACTTCTTCAAAAATGATAGCGTTGTCCTATTTTTAAATCAAATGTTTTTAGACGAAAATAATCTATTAATAACGGGCTTTCAATAGTGTAAAAACAAAAAGGAACATATTTTTTGTTTGGCCACAATTAAATCTTAAACTTTAGCTCCGCGTACAGTAGGACTCTCGCTTCGTTTTTCTCAAAAATGACAGCGTTATCTTATTTTTAAATCAAATGTTTTTATATCACAAAATCTTTTAACCGGACACTAAATCTCGCACTATACACTTAACGTTTCACCGTCGTTAAGTGTATAGTGCATAGTGCGAGATTTAGTGTCCGGTTAAAAGATTTTGTGATACAAATTTCATCGGACAAGAACCAACTACAAATGTTTTTAGATGAAAATAATCTATTATTATTAATAGATAGGCTTTCGATAGTTTAAAAACAAAAAGGGACATATTTTTTGTTCGGCCACAATAAAATCTTAAACTTTCGTTCCGCATACTCCAGGACCTTAAAAATCTAAGGTGATTTGAAAACTTGTTCAAAATAAGTATGTAATTGAAAATAAAAAGATATACAATGCTTTTTTACAGTACTAAACGCCTCTTATTGATTTATTTAATTAAAAAATAAGACAACAATGTCATTTTTGAGAAAAACGAAACATGCGTCCTGCGGAACTAAAATTTAAGATTTAATTGTGGCCGAACAAAAATATGTCCCTTTTTGTTTTTACACTATCGAAAGCCCGTTATTAATAGATTATTTTCGTCTAAAAACATTTGATTTAAAAATAAGACAACGCTGTCATTTTTGAAAAAGTTGAGTACGCCTCGCGCAACATTACTTGATAGGTCAATTTCGAATCAGTTTCTAAAAATATTAATTTTAAGTTATTGAATAGTTAGTTATTAATATACTTAATTAGTAGATTTTTATACTAATACATAAATACTGAAACTGTTTTGGTATTATTTTAGAATTTTTTTTATTGCTGAAAGTTATTGCTAACTTCATACCGGTTTCAAAAGAAATAAACTTTTATATTTTCTTAAACTGTGGCCTTTTCTTCAATCAAAAATTGCAAGATGCGAAATACTTTTACATTCTGGATTTCTAGTTATTTATGTACGGTTGCGGAATCAAAAAAAGCATACAAGTCTTAAGTCGTTTAGGTTATATTTTGCAATATTAGAGTAGTGTAAATCGATCTCTGTCAGATTGACATAAACGCTCACGTAAAATGACACAATGCATAATTCAACTTTCACTTTTAGGAGTCAACAAGAAAGCCATAGATTGTGGTAATAGTAAACTAAACTGAGAATTCATTTACGATAAAATAACATACACAAATATATTTAACAAATTAATGTCTAATGCTTCACAGCAGCTCTATTATTTCTCACAACACTTTACAAACGCTCAGGCATTGAATAAATAAAAAGTGAGCAAATAAAAATCAGATTAGAGTAGGCGGTGCAAAGAAAATGTATGTCTGTGATTAACTGAATTGATTATTGTAATACATTCATGGACTGTCAAATTTATTGACTTTTCATTTAATCACAGACATGCATTTTCTTTGCACCGCCTGCTCTAATCTGATTTTTAGTTGCTCACAGGTTACAAGAACGGATATAGTCAGGGGAAAGTTCATTCCCAATTTCTTCAATCTTATGTAATAATTCGTGTGCATCTGCAGGTCTAAAATGAACGGCGTACATTTTCTTCACGATATAACCCCAAACATGTTCAATGGGGTTGATATCTGGGCTTCTGGAAGGCCATGGCAAACGCATAACGTTATTTTCTTGAAGCCAGTTGTTACAGTTCATTTTTCATTTCTGTTTCGAATACACCATGTATATGCATTGTCACTGCTCAGTTTTCAATACTGTTCCGAACACGCCATGTATAAACGAAATCCGACGTGTCGAATGGTTTCTTAGGAACGCGTCGCTGTACACATTGCAGTCGGTGTAGGAGTACGCCATATTTCGCCGACGTAATTTGTTTAAAATTTCGGTCTAGCATATTTCCTTTAAGAGCCGGAACTTCCTGAAATACGATTTTTTGAAATAACTTTGCTGCTATTCCAGTTGTTATAAATTGTCAAAAAAAAATATATGTTGTAGAAAAGAAGTTATATTAAACGACTGTTGTTTTAGAAAAGCGATTAGTTTAATTTTTCTTAGTGAATAAAAATATCGAAAGCAGCACTGAAATTTTTTTTAAATAACTTTTGCTTGGAAAATATGCATTATTTTAAATTGAAAAAAATACTACAATAATCATTTCATAATTACCTAAACGACTGTTGTTTTTTTTTTTTTAAATTTTTTATTTTTTATAAATAAACAGGCATTTATTGAAATAGAACTTCCATATACACGAATAAACGTAGTATTCTGTACCCCGCAACCCGTTCGCCAGTCTTTCACGGACACTCAAAGGAGAAGCATGCGTCTCGTCTCTCCGCCGCTACTTACGTATCGCTGCATCAATATTATCGATGTTTTGAAAATATCGGCTACGAACATTTTGAATCATTTCTATATATTCATATCGGTGATTCATATACAGCGTGTCGCTAAATTCCGTGGACATGGTTTAATCACAGACTCCTCAAAAATAAGATGATTTAACCCAATTTATCTATATCCAAAATTGCTTCATTAAGACAGTATTCTGCTTCAAAGTTGTTGGAAAAAAGTTAATTATTCTTATAAAAAAAGAATGCTTGAACCAATTTGTATGATATTTGGCATGAGTATCTACGGGAAGTTAACTCATATTTTTAGATGGGTTTAGTAATTTGGAGTAGACAGCTGTGCAGTTAGTGTGAAAGTTCTTAGAAAGAAGCGTTCATTGGGAAACTTTTTTGCGTCTTTGTAATTTTTGATACCTACTTCTTACGGTTTGGTCACAAAATAGAAAAATCTAAGTGGTTATCTTTTATCTAATATCTTTTAGAACTCTCACAAAAAACAAAAGCGCATCACAAAGGGGAGAAAAAATTACAATTTTAGTTTTTTTTTTAATGGAATACCCTATACATTGTTCAATGTAGTGAAATATCATTGTTTGCTGATTTCAGAAATATATAACATTTTGATACTTGGATGAGCGGTTTGTGAGATACTTGATTCTAAAATATCAATAAATAAATAATTATTTAAAAAATCAGGACTTGGAAAAATATTGTTAATTAATTTTGTATCGTTTCAAATTATTTGAATACCTCTGTAATAATTTCATTGAAGGTATGTATACAATATAATTAATTTATATTAACCGCGTACTCAACACAGGTGTGTACAGTCTTATTGTGATTTGATTTTAATGAAAGATTAAATATCATCGTTTAACCAAAAAATACGATTTTTCTTTCAACATATCGTATTTATTTTTGCTTCAGTTTACTTTTCAAAACCATTTTATATCATTAATATACGAAAGTGACTGTCCTGTCTGTTATTGCAAATAATAGGTATCAATATGAAATACTGAAAATTTGATTGTATCAACTTATTTAATATAATCTTGTCTCACAAGTAAGCAATTTACTAGCGAAGTTTTAGATGGTAATTGTAACTTACGAAACGTAAGTAACTTACGA
Organism: Dorcus parallelipipedus; assembly: GCA_958336345.1. Classification (NCBI taxonomy): domain Eukaryota; kingdom Metazoa; phylum Arthropoda; class Insecta; order Coleoptera; family Lucanidae; genus Dorcus; species Dorcus parallelipipedus. The sequence continues at coordinate 1,167,186 of OY284484.1, forward strand.
AACGTAAGTTACATAAATGCGTATTTAAAATTGTGAGATGTAAATCTGTAAATAATAGATATTTTACAATAGTTATTATTAGCAAATTTCAGGTCTTTTTTGTCGTTTTTTTTTTTCCTATCGAGAAAAATTAGACTAATCTTGTTTTGACATCAACTATTGCCTAATATATTTTCTTTTCAGCAATATATATTTTTTTAGAATTCATAAAAGCTTGTACAGAAGAAAAATATTTACAAAATAGTTTCTGAGACAGTTCCTATACCTAATTTGACGAAAATGCAACTGAATTGCTTTTTTAAATACTTTTTTTAAGAGAAATATCTAAAATTTGATTTCAATTTCTGACGATAAAAAAGTGTACTGCATTTAAAGCCATCTACATATTATAGCGCGCAAACCTTGCGCTGCGAGTGGTTGTTGTCCAGGATGTAATTTCGACGAATAAATGTAAGTACGCGATAGTGGCGCCAAGTGTATTGCTGCCGGGGGAAGTGGGGGTGAAATCGCTTCCCTGGTTGAGGGAGTTCCGGCTCTTAACGGGACCTTCCTTTAAATAAACAAATTCATTTTATATAAGTAATCCATCCTTATTTAGGGGCAAAATCGCGTGTATGTGAGGAAGCGAACGACTTATAACAACGTTCTACTTCACGACGCGTATTTTTCGTGATTCTTGCCCTCGTCAGCCATTGGCTCCCGTTGTTACTAAGACAATTCCCCACTGGTAAAGATTGTAGGTGTCTCTCTTGTTGATAATCGGTCCTTTTCTGTCAAACGAGAAATTTTGCGCCATTTTCAGAACGAAATTCGCAGTCTCCTGGGCCGCACGTTTCTTTTCGTTAAACAATTCGTTTGTGCATGTCATTACATCAAAGGGATGTTAGTGCATTTTTACGCCATATTGACGATTCTGACAAGGCCCACGTGTGAGACAGGAAAAACCGCGTGCCTCGTGGTTTGTCTCAAGCTTCGGTAAAGTGCCGGGGTAAGTTTTGTACGACGCAAATTTTCGATTTGACCCTTACGATCGTTTTCTTTTCGCTTATAGGCTTTTATTGCGGACTTTTAGCAAGAGTTGATGTTCGTTGGAAGCTATTCTTAGTGAAAGCTATTTTCGTTGGTAGATACCTTTGCGGGGAACGTTATTTTATAAGAAGATACTTTTGGTCGAAGTTATTTCCTTCTATTCACGCAGTCGAGTAGGCGTCTCCCCTCCACCACCGTGATTGCGCCGTAACTCCGCTGCGATGTAGCCAATGCTGGCCATACACGGGAGTGCTTGCTTGACGACTACCTTGACTATCGACGACTGACGTCTGATGTGGGAATCACAGGTCGGATCCATTCAATCATTATTATTATTACTAATATGCTTACGGTGAATTTATCATAGCCACGATTGTGCACGAGTTTTGTGCAAACTCATGTAGCGACCTAGTTGACGTCGCCAACGGCCTTAGAATATTTATAATAACTTGTTTCATACTAGATCAGTTAGCGTTATACGGAGTTCGAACTCGAGAATGTAGAATTTGTCTCGGTGGATCTGATCTTTTCTGTTGTGTCAACTATAGCGTTGTACATTCGATGAATAATCGTTAGATATATTTTTTGTGTTTGTTGTAATAAATAGATTATAAGTGTGTTGGACGTAATGTGTTTTCTTAATTTTACACCGTCCCTCGTACAAAAAAAATTAAGTGGCGCCTATTTTTGATTTTGGCCTTCGCGTTTTGGAATTGAACCCCCCCGTCCCATTGCAGCTGGCTGGCAACATCGGAGAAGTTCAACCCGATGTAAAACTACTGCCTATCTTCGCAGGTAGGTAGCACAGTTTTTTACAACTCTAGATGTATCTTCTTAGTGACCACCCTTCTCTAATTAGTGTAATTATTTGCGGTTTTTGGGCAACAGCTAAATGCGGCATGTTACTGTCGGTATGTCACCTTGACAATTATTTTGACGTAAAAGTCGAAAATATTTCAAACAAAGTTCACAGCAAGACATTTTGAGTGTATGCTTTTTTTAATTCCGCAACCGTACCAAGGTGGCAAAGTGGCACTTTATCAAACGAGTTTGCAAATTGCCAAGGCGAAGCCGCGTTGAGCAATCGAACGAGGTCGATAAAGACACTTTGCTGCCGTGGTGTATATAATATTTTTTCGACTACTACATACTCAACCATTTATTTTGAAATATCCAAACCTTGCAGATTTATATCTGTTTATACCTTCGTAAATTTTTTAAAAAATTTATTTCGTTTACCTTATAGTACGTTATAAACGACACTGGCGCTTCGATGACACCAAGAACAGTCACTTCGCGTCATGATGTTTGTCATGTACTTAATTATCAACATTTTTTAACAATTTTCGAAGAAATATATGTATGTAGATACATACATATTTACAAAGAAACATATTTACCGCCGATTTTTCTTTTCCTATATGTGACCTTCTTGTTAATGGAGTTTAATTTACCCATGTTTACAATTTAAATAAATAAAATAATGAATTTCATTACAGTGTTGAGCTGCAGGTAATATTAAAATTGCGCACGGGCATGAAATAGCATTATAAGTAAAATTTTTGGTGTTGCAGCTTCAATCCTCTTCAATATTTTTACAAATATAGGTAACTACTTGTTCCTTTTCTATTATATGACGCATACGTGCAATTAAAAATAAAGTCTACTTTGAACGATAATTGCGTCTTCTTACAATTTACCGTAAAAAATGTGTAAGTATTTGAATATAATTATGTACATGTATATGTATTTCTGAACCCGTTGAATGTGCCAACATTATGACCGAACGCAGCCTAGTAAGTTGCTCATGATGACGGAACTACCGAAACGCGAGAGTTATTATCGTTCTTTCTCAATATGTGTTGAACAGAGATAGCTCTAAGGAGTGTTGGGTAAGTACTCGAATCTTTTACTCGAATTTTGTACTTAAGTACAAAAGTACTCTTTTTTGAGTACTTGTAAGTACTTTTCGTTTGGAGGACTTAATACTCGTACCTACTTGTTGAAAACATTAGAGTATACTCGTAAAAAGTACTCGTCAAGTTGTGACTTTTTTACGAGTACGGGATTCCCGAATTCCCAGTTCTTCAAAGTGGTCGAGAATCACTGTTTGAGTTGGCAGTGCTGCTTTTTATTTTTAAATGCTACAACTGGAGTAACTTCCGGTTGTTGACGTCTTGACACTTCATAAGCGTCATTTGACATTTTAAATTTAAATTAAAAAGCTAATTTCATGGGCTAATTTTTATTCACATAACCTACAATATTGTCGCTATTCAGGTTACGTCAAATAAACCAACAAAACATATATTCGGTTGCAGTGTTGCAAATAGCCGAATTAAAAAATGCTCTTCATTGTATTGCCAACTCAAACAGTTATTCTTGATCACTTTGTAGTAACAAATTTTAGGGATTTTCTGTGTTGAAAAGGGAGTTCTTAAATTCGGCTGTGAGGAAACTATTGCAGAATTCTACTATACCGGCAATTTAATTATTAACCTCCCTTATAAACGCAGCGATTCTCTTATTACCGTATAAATTCCTATTCAAACTTTAAAATCTTTTTCTTGAATTGGAATCAAATTCGTAATTAGAGAGCTCAGCGGAACCGGTAATTTCACTACATATAATTAACTATTGGGAAATAAACTGACCACGGCACGTGTGAGGGAGCCACCGTAGACGGGTCTACGACATTTGGGTGAAGGACAAATGGGTGAACGACAAATGGGTGAAGTCATCTGGGTGAACGACATTTGGGTGCAAGCGACAAATAAGTGAATGCGACATTTGGGTGAACGACAAATTGGGTGAATGCGACATTTGGGTAACCCACATTTCGGTGAACGACATTTGGGTGAACGACATTTGGGTGAACGACAATTGGGTGACCAACAATTGGGTGAACGACAATTGGGTGAATGCGACATTTGGGTGAACGACATTTAGGTGAACAACATTTGAGTGAACGACATTTGGGTGAACGACGTTTAGGTGAACGTCATTTATGTGAGCGACATTTTTCAGTCTTATAAAAGCCGCCAGTGGACGACGAAACATCGAAACCCCCATTTTTATTACGAATTTTAAAAGGCGATATTTTTCATGTACCACGGGCGACATAAAAAATGAGGACACTTATGGTGCTCTAATGTAAACTGATGTTTCAGAAAACCGTTGCTTTGGTATCGAAATTAGTAAACGACATTTGAGTGAACGACAGTTGGGTGAACGACAATTGGATGAATGCGACATTTGGGTGAACAACAATTGGGTGAACGACAATTAGGTGAACGACATTTGGGTGAACGACAATTGGATGAACGACAATTGGATGAACGATGTTTGGGTGAACGTCATTTAGGAGAGCGACATTTTTCAGTCTTATAAAAGCCGCCGACGAAATATCGAAATCCCATTTTTATTACGAATTTTAAAAGGCGATATTTTTCACATGTAAAAACGGTCATTCTGTAAGCTTTGCATGTTAAATTTTAAAAGGTGTTAAAATATTAACATGGTAAAACTGAGAAGCCGTGTAAAACTATTCTGTACGCTACAAAAGATGTTAATTTTTAACAGTATGCTTTAAAATGACATGTTAAATGACATTTTTTAAAGGGTCCTCAATGAGCACGCTTTAATTAATGTGAAAACTGTTATTTACACAAAAATGGCACTAAATGGACTTTTTCACCTTGTTTTGGCTCATGAGGCTGAAAATATTCACACAGGTAAATTATTTTGCGCTTATTAACACAGAAATTAATATTCTGAACACTTTACTTTTTTATAGGAGGGAGGTTAGGGTAATACAAAAGCAACTAAGGCCTATTAAAATGTTGTTAGTTATTCAAGTTCTTTATTAAAACACTATCGATTACATACAATAAACAATACAATACTACTACTCCGCACTTTCTTATTGTAACCTTAACCTTGCTATATATTTGCGCGCGAACTTGCTCTGCGTTAGTTGTGAAGTTAAGTACAAGTGTTGCCAACGTTTTGGATTGTCAAACTCAACACCCCCTCTCAATCAAAACTTTGCAACAAAAATTATTTATTTACACCTAGCATATCACGAAGGTACATAAACCGTTGACTAGTTAATCCCTTCGTTAAAATATCTGCAATTTGTTCATTGCTACAGATATAAACTGGTTCTACAACTTTATTTTCAATTTGCTCTCGAATGAAATGAAACTTTATATCAACATGTTTCATACGCTTGTGATCAAGTGGATTTTTTGCTATTTCAATACATGCTTGATTGTCTTCATACATTTAACTTGAAGGCTTCCGCGGCCGTCGTCCATGTTTGAATTGGCTTCCGGTTGGAACCGCGTCACGTTGACTTCTACTGCCGACGTTTCGTTCTTCATTGCAGAAGAACTTCTTCAGGGCTGCTGCTGCTTGGTGGTGTTGCTGCTGCTTCGGGTTAGTCGTTGAGACTAACGTCTCACTCACAACCGGAAGTCTTCATACATTTTTATAGTACCAGTTTGTATCTTCAAATCACACAACAATCTTTTTATCCATATTGCTTCACGCACTGCATCTGATAATGACACATACTCTGCTTCTGTTGAAGAGAGTGATACACATGATTGTTTTCTTGTCACCCACGATACAGTACATCCATACACTTTGAATAAATATCCCGATGTTGACCGTCGATCCCAATCATTTGCCCAGTCTGCATCGGCATATCCAACTAAAGGTTCTGCGTTTTCGTCTCTTTGAAATGTTAACTCATAATCTAGAGTAGATTTTAAATATCTAAGAACACGTTTTAAATAGTTCCAGTGATTTTCTGAGGCACAATTTTGAAAACGGTTCAATTGGCGTACTGATATCTTTACAATTTGTCATATTAAACTTATCTAATAATTTAATTATATATTGTTTTTGACTTAATCTTAAATACTCTTCTTTATTTGTAATAGTCATACCGAGAAAGTATTTCAAGTTACCTAAATCTTGCATTTCAAATTCTTGACTTAAGTTTACTTTCAACTCATTAATTTCTGATATTTCGTTTGAACATAAGATCAAGTCATCAACATATAACAGAACATAGACTACAATAACATGTTTAGTTCGAATGTACAGACAATAATCATTTTTTGATCGAGTGAAACCTAAACTTAACATAAACTCATTGAATCGTAAGTTCCAGTATCTAGGACTTTGTTTTAAACCATATAGAGGTTTATTTAATTTACACACTAGATTTTTATTTTCACTTTCAAAACCACCAGGTTGTCTCATGAAAACGTCTTCCTGCATTTTTCCATTTAAAAACGCAGTTTTTACGTCCATTTGACTTAAAAACAATTTTTTATGGTGTGCGATCGATATGATCGTTCTAATTGTTGTAATCTTTGCTACAGGAGCATAAGTTTCCTCGTAATCTAATCCTTGTACTTGAGTATACCCTCTTGCAACTAATCTTGCTTTGTATTTGTTTATTTTACCACTTTCATCTGTTTTTATTTTAAAAATCCACTTATTATCTATCAGTTTCGCGTTTGAAGGCAGTTCTGTTAAATTCCAGGTATCATTTTTAATTAATGAGTTAAATTCTTCCTGAACGGCTTCTTCCCATTTTTCCTTATCTTCTAACCTTTTAATGTCTTCCAATTCATTTGGTAGATTACTTGATATGCATTCTGCATTTAAAGCTAAAACGCTAAACTCATAGTCTGCATGCCACACCGGTACTTTACGAATCGTTTCGTATCTTCTATGTTTCCATCTTTTTGTTCATCATTATTATTAGGAGTGTTTCTTTCATTTTTAGTTTTTGAGATGATTTCTTCCATGTTAGCTTCATTTTCTTCCATGTTAGTTTCATTTTCTTCATGAATAATGTCCTCAACTTTTATGTTACCATAATATTCTTCAGGATGGAATGATTGTTTGCTTCCTAGTATAGGATTCTCTTTAAATAAAACATCACGAGCAATTATTATTTTTCCTCGTTCATTATCCCACAACCTGTATCCATGAATTCCATAACCAACTAGTACACATTTTCTTGTTTTTGAATCTAATTTAGATCTCAACTCTTTTGGCACATGAACATAGGCCTGACTTCCAAAAATTTTTAAGTTCGATATATTTGATCTTTTTCCAAACCAAAGCTCTGCTGGTGTCATATTTCTTTTTATTGCTTGACTTGGACTCCGATTACATAAATAAGCAGAGGTTTGAATTGCTTCTCCCCACATAGTTTTTTCTAAATTTGCATTTAATATCATACATCGTGCTTTCTCTAACAGAGTTCGATTGAATCTTTCCGCTACACCATTTAATTGTGGTGTATATGGTACTGTATGTTCTAAAGTAATTAATTAATTTTACAAAATTCATTAAACTCTTTGGATATATATTCACCACCATTATCACACCTTAATCGAGAAATTTTTAAATTAAATTTTGCGGTTGTTTGAGCTTCATACTCCTTAAAAAAATTAAAGACTTCACTTTTCTTTGTTAACAGGTATACCATTGTAAAATGTGTGTAGTCATCAATAAATGTTACAAAATAATGTTTATTATTCCAAGTGCCTGGTGTTATAGGACCATAAACATCGCTATGTACCAATTCTAATGGTCTGCTAGACCGATTTTCAGTTTTGCTTGAAAATGGTAAACGATTTTGCTTTCCAGCAATGCAGTATTCACAGTTGTCATTAAAATTATTGTGTATACTTTTTACAGATACATCTAAACCATCAACCATGTTGTTGGATACTAGTTTAATCATATTGTCTTTTCCTAAGTGACCGAGCCTTTTATGCCATAAATTTACATCATTTTCTAATGCTACAGCAGTTACTTCTTCTGAAGGTTTACAGAATTTAAATAATAAATTATAAAGTTTTCTATTTCGTATACCTTTTGCAAGCAAATCATGATCTTTATAAATTTTAACTTCATTATTATGAAATACAACTTTCATACCTTTTTCTTCCACTTTCCGGACAGAAAATAAATTATACATTAGTTTTGGCACATACAGTACATTAGACACAGTTATTTTCCTTTGCTTACCATTTACAGTTGATATTATGTCAATGTCACCTACACTTTTGGCTTCTAATGATTCACCTTCTTTAGCAACTGCTATTTTCACTGATTGTTCTAGCTGAACCAGTTTCTTAAATAATGTTTTATCATTTACCATATGTTCACTTGCACCAGAGTCCAAATACCAGTTGATTTCACTTTGTTTTATTTCATTTTTATTTTGACACATCATAAATGCTATTTCATTATTTTGAACAGTTAAATTTGCATTTCTTGTTTTTGGGTTTGTTACATTAAACTGTTCACGTTTTTGGTATGTTCGTGCTCTACAGTCTGCTTTCTTATGACCAACCTTTCCACACTGATAACATTTAAATTTAAATTTTAAATTACCACTAAATGCTGTGACTGGAATCTTCGATGAATTCGTTTTGTCATTATTTGCACTACGTTTTAACTCATCATCTAACAATTTACTTTTAACAAAATTTAGAGTGAGTTTTTCACATGCAATAGTGTCCAATGCAGTAACAATTGCATCAAAACTTTTGGGCAAGGTTAATAATAAATGACAGATTACATCGGCTTCTTCTAAGTTAGCACCAGAATTTTTTAATTCTCTAACTTGTTTGTCAAATTCTAAGAAATGTTTTTGTAATGATGATTCACTCTCATTTAATTTCATTGTTAGTAACTTTCTTCGTAGAAACAACTGATTTTTAATTCCTTTCCGTTCAAAAGTATTTACCAGAACATTCCATATTTCTCTCGCCGTTCCCTGGTCTTTTACGTACTCAAGATGACTGTCTGCAATTCGCTGAATTATCAAAGACTTACATTTTCGTTCCTTCTTTCTATGTTCCGCAGTTTCTTCTTCCAGAGGTGTTTCATTTTGAACGTATTTTAGCAGGTCATGTTCTTCAAGTAGTACTTCCATTCGAAACTTCCAGTTACTGAAGTTTGTTCCATCGAACAAGGGTATCTTGTATTTTTCATCGTCCATGACTTCGAATAAATTTCTGTCTGGAACCTCACCTTGTTAATATGAATCCTTTCACGATAGTGTTTACAACGTGACTGGGCCCATAACCTGTTGTTAGTTATTCAAGTTCTTTATTAAAACACTATCGATTACATACAATAAACAATACAATACTACTACTCCGCACTTTCTTATTGTAACCTTAACCTTAGAGATTTTCTACCGAGCTAACTTTTCTTAACCACATCAAACTACAGTTACTCAAGTAATGACGTAATGAGTTATCTTTTCTGACGGAATTGGACAAATTGTGGTTATGTTATGGTTCAGGCACGTTCTGGTGTACTCTTGTCGACCGTTAATTTTTGTGTAAATTATTATTATTACCTCAAATTCTTGGGGCAACACGTTAAAAGTGACTACTTTTATAATTGTCATGAACCTGATGTCTCGGAAATTCATTTTCAGTAACTACCTTTCCCTGCAATAAAAATTCGTTGCAATGAACACGTCTTACAAACGTCCAATAATACGAATTTTACTCCAGGTTTTGCCAAGTCGATGTATATTCTTCATTTTGCTGTCCACGCTGCTAGTTTATTCGTAGTACTACTTACAAAATTTGAAGAAGCTAGTAACATGGACATTGAATCGTCAATAATTCAAAAACGGTGATACATTAATACACACATGACGAAACTGACATATTTTATTTCGTATGTTCTTGGAAATTAAATAAAAAACGATATATAGGTACATACCTAGCGAGGGCCAAATTTCCGTGTTCAAATTCTGAACGTTTCCCTCCGGATGAGCACATGCATTTGTCTACAAACACACTAATATGAGAGAGATAACGCTATTAACCACGCTTTTACCTATCCCACGACCTGGGTAGTTCAATTTAGTTAACTCTAGTTAACTCTGACGTCATAGTTTGGCGTAGTTAGTCGGTAGAAATTGAAAGTTGACTGTGGTTTGCTGTGGTTAGGAAAAGTTAGCTCGGTAGAAAATCCCTCTTGCTATATATTTGCGCGCGAACTTGCTCTGCGTTAGTTGTGAAGTTAAGTATAAGTGTTGCCAACGTTTTGGATTGTCAAACTCAACATAAAATACAATCACATTTATTTATAAACAATGTCTACCGTATACATAAAAATAATAGCCACCAAGGGCCGGTACTTCGATTACCAAGTAACTTTAATCATTGGTTTATTCCCATAGAAATAATTGTTTCTACAATAGTAAGTATAGGAATAAACCAAAGGTTAAAGTTAATCGGTGATCAAAGTACCGGCCCTAACTGAGATTTTTATTATCGTTTTTCTGCACCGTTAGTAGAATCCTCGGACTCACTATTATATTCTATAAATAAGGGCAATGTTTCCTTATTCATAGAAGATAATAGTAAGTCCGACGATTCTATTAATGGTGCAGAAAAACGTTAACAAAAATCCTAGTTAGTTATGCATACGGCAATGTATTTTTATGTACTTAGTACTCACCGCTTTCCATTCTATTATGGTTTTATGGGCTCCTTCCAAATCGTGTAACTTGTTGGTTAAATTACACCATGTTTTATCATAATCAGATTTGTAGGTTGGATTTAACTTATCCTGCCATAATATAATTGGAAAATTTTCGATGAAATTTATCAAACACTCTTTTTGTTTTTTACTCATGCGAGCATTTGGCTTTGGTGTTGTCATTTCTACCACGTTTCAGATATAACTTTTTGCGTAATTCTACTTATCCAGAGACAAACCTCTTCTCGTCTGCGTCTTTTTATAACTCCGTGCCAGCTCCGTGCGATGTCATTTCAAGTTTTTAAATGAACTAGTCTTACACAATTGAACTAGTACGTTAACATTTGATCTATTATACCGAACACATCCGACAATTTTAACACATGCGTTAAAATTTGTTATTTTAAAGCAAACGTTTTAATGGGTGTTACAGAATTGAAATTTATGTTAAAAAGAGGACAAATTAACGTCCTTTAAAATTTAACGCTTTTCTTACAGAATGACCGCTAAAATAAGTATATAAATCTACATAGAAATTTTAAATTTGTCACATGAGAAATTTTTTGAACCAAACGTAGTTTGGAAAATTAAAAAAAAGATAAAAATGTTTACCCTAACTATACGTCACTTGACAAATAAATGCCTGCTCAAGCATGTCATATCGTATCAAAAATATGCCATATTTTAAAGCAATTCATTCATTCTTACAGTGGCGTACCCTTGGAGTACACTTTTAATCGCTTTTAATTTTCAAACTACGTTTAGTTAATAAAGCGAAGTTTAAAGTTAAGCTCTAACAGGAAAATTGTCGGTCGGGCGACCGCCTAGCCCATTTCGCTAGTTCATTACTTTTAAAGTTGGCTGTACCTAATAACGTTATTTATTTGTAATGGACATTTAAGTAGCGACATCACAAAAATTTTCAAAAGTTATTTATTTGGTAAATAACTCGAATTTTATGAATAGTATCCATGGTGATTGGTAAAGTTATTCATTAAATAAATTTACTAGCAGATTGATACCTCGGCGCCTAGTATAATAAATAACTATGTAGGTATTACTTTGTTGAAAGTATGCAATTATAATTAAATGAAATAACAGATCTTTCATATTTCATATAAACAGACTTATTGTTTATCCAAAATTGTCGTTCACCCAGATGTCGTTCACCCAATTGCCGTTCGCCCAACTGTCGTTCACCTAAATATCATTCACCTAATTGTCGTTCACCTAAATGTCATTCACCCAATTGTCGTTCACTCAAATGTCGCATTCACCCAATTGTCGTTCACTCAAATGTCGCATTCACCTATTTGTCGCTTGCACCCAAATGTCGTTCACCCAAATTACTTCACCCATTTATCGTTCACCCATTTGTCATTCACCCAAATGTCGTGCTCCCGACAATACTGGCTCAACGAGTTAATCTTTGAATATATATATAAAACATAATAAAACTATACTTTAATATTCAGTGGAATGAAAAATATTTACATTCTCAAATCTCAAAACACTCTCAACACACCACAGTTTACATGAAAGAAAATCCGAGAAACTTGTGTAACTTGTGAGTTTTATCACTAAATTACCAAAGTTAGTAGCAGTTGGCAGCACTGCAGAAACAATATGTCAAATTGAGTTTTCTTTTGTGTTCAGAACGGAAATATGGAAAATACCGATTTATAACCGCTCGTGTCCTGGAATAACTTTGTCTAATCTGTATCATTGGGCGCATTCAGGGACGCTCAGCGGCTTAGCTAAGCTGTAATTTAGTCAGCGTTTTGTAAGTGTCAGCACACAGTGATTCCCTGAGCGAAGTTCTGAATGGCAGCTGTCTTACATGCTTGACTTACTATATGGGCGACTTAAATAAACGGTCAATCCCGTCAATCTGCACAAAATCGTCAAGTCAACGGTCAGAATAAACTACCTGACCAATCATCGATTGGAAAAATTGAATACTGACTCAACCGGTAAATTAAAATTATGCTCCCACACTTTATTTGATAGCGCTGAGTAAATATCTCAGCGGCTTTCTTTCAGTGGTCTGTCAGCTTGTCCATTCAGGGAATTTGCTTACTTAGCCTCTCAGCCGCTGAGCGTCCCTGAATGCGCCCATTCGCTTCAATGTTTATTTAAAACTCGTCGTCAATCAAATTTCTCACGATGGGGCTCAGTAATATAGTCTTGCTCAGCCAAATCGCAGGTTATGTTATAGGTTTAATATTGTCATTATGCATCGTTATTCCGATGAGTTTACACCAAGATGAATTCAGGTGAGCCATTCGCTCGAATCTATCGTACAATAATATAATGCAGGGGGACGCATTTCCAGAGGACATTGCTTGTTATTTTCCACCGGAGTTTGGCAGGAGACCGATGGCCAGTTACAAGTCAACTGGGCCTCGCAAGGCTACTGCAATTACACTATATTCGTCGGCGTAATGCTATTCCTAGTATCGTCAGTTCAGATATACAGGTGCGTAAGTAAATCCTTGCGAGTACGTTAATTTATGCCATGGTTTTTTTATTTTGGGCGGTAGACTTTCTTTGTACCTTTACAAAGGAACAGACAGTAGTTTCTTGAGTGCGTTCATCGATGTCGTGTGCAGCATGATCATGTGCGGCATGACGACGATTGCCGCCCTCATGATTACCCTCGGTTTCATGGCTTGGTGCGAAAACATGATCCAACGATTCCCGTCGTAAGAAACTTCTCGCATTCAGAAAGTGCATCGTTTAAATTGTTGTGTTTGCAGTTGCGATCTTGCGGCAGGGCAAGTGATTGATGAAAAGGACGGAATTAACACGTCAGGGTTTTACTTCGAATTGGGAACTGCTCAGGTAGGCAACGTATTACCAAGTAATTACCCTTTCATATAAATGTTTGTTTTAGTTTGGCGTGTGGGGGTCGTTTGCGATCTGGGTCGGGCTGACGGTTTTCGCTCTGCTGAAGCTGTGTCGTTATCACGAGACAGAAAATATGAGGGTTTCCATGTACAGAGAGAGACAGCGGCTGATTAATGAAAACGTGGAGTCACCCGGGAGTTCTCTGGGAAGAGAATCAACGACGACACAAACAACTGCGACTATAGAGTGATTAGTTTCCGCGATCATAAGGTATCCATGCTTGTTGGTGTACGCTCTTATTCATATATCGTTACTGTTTCATCATGCAATTTATCATATTTATAAATGCTGAGTTTCAGAAGTGTTTATTTAAGAGTTTGTTTAAGTTCATTCGATGTGAGCAGTTATGAAAAAGCATTTTGTTTCAATTCTAAACTTGTAAATTGATCTGCCTCAGGCCTGAATCTGTCAAATGTTGATTGACCTAAAGTGATGAGATCTTTACTTTTTAATTTAATTTGTATCGAAAAGAAAATGCTTTTTCATTCTGCTCAGCTTGTGATAGTACGTTCAATTTATTTTTGTAATTTCTGTTTATACGAAACGCATCAAAACTTTATAGTTTCTATATTCTAATTTGTTTTTAATTATATTAGGTAGTTTATGTAGATATAATCCAAAGAATTTTTATTACATATTATTATTATATTCAGTAATTGAAGTGAAGGTAAGAATCAAATATAAGATAAAGTTAATCTTTATAAAGCTGAAATAATCGAATAGGATTGATCACTCCTCATCCTCATCCAGTGTTGTTGGAGAAGAAGAATTCTTCCATTAACTATTTATTTACCTTCGAACTTTGTTTACATGATATTTAAGTAAAAACATTAGAGGTGTAGAACTTTACAAATATAATTTTTTTTACTTTGCTTGTATACTACAATATTTTATTAAATTGTTTATTCTAAATAGCGTTTATTTTACCCCCCCCCATCCGTAATAAGCAATAATATTTAACACCTTTTTAGTTACATTTTAATACATTTGAAATAATAATTTTAATAAATTTTAGAATCAAAGTTATTGAGTATCTGTTGTAATCTGTCATTAGATTAGTAAATAGGCAAAACAAAATTTACAATTAAACTTATAGCGTTTTCGATTCACGTGCACCGGTTGCATTCAGTGTATTTGTATCTTCTTTTAACCTCATGTAATAACATGAGATGAAGATACTCTGAGTGCGTACTAAGGCGGTCAATCGAAAACGCTATTAAATATTTCGTTATTCGCGACCTAATTATCAACGGTAGAGGTCTCTGTTAATTGCAACATGGCCGATATTAAAAGGGTGAACAACATTGCGGCTGCGTTAAATATGAAATTGGTGCTTGTGTACTGATGATCTCAATATTAAACCAATCCGTGAAATGTTCACCATAGATTAGAGATTATTATATAGATATATATATATATAAACCAATTCTTAAATTATTTTTAACGGGGATTAACGGCTATTGTAAATAAAATATATTTTGTTGTTGGTCAATATTTCGTAATGTTTTTATTACTTCACCAGGACCAAAAATTGTGAAGGTGAAAATAATTTATTTCTCCTTTATTATTTGAAAATGTATTAGAAATTGAGAATTTTGAAGTTGATGTTTGAACAAAAATTATTTATTTATACAAATATTTAAATAACAAAAGGACGCTAGATGGCCTGACTTATTAGATTGAAATAAATATTGTTTAGTCCGTCAGTGTCAGATCTAAAATTGACAGTTACGTCATTATGTTTTTGAATACAAGACATTTCAAGAAAAATTCTGGTTTTATAAGAAGGTTCTTTTTCTAAAATTTTAACGTTATCAAAATTAAATCGATGGTCCTCATCGATTGTATGAATGGCTAATGCACAAGATCTTTTTCCAATCCTACAATCACTTTTATGTTGTGTAAGTCTGTTCTTGAGCCATTGGCGTGTTTGACCTATATAACATTTGTTACAGGTATCACAATTAATTTTATACACAACATTAGAGTTAAGCAAGAGAGGAGTTGGATTTTTTAAACTAGTATAAATTTGTTTAATAGTTATAGGATTGTAATAAGCTATTTTGATTGGAATTGTCTTTAATAAAGAAGTTATTCTTGGAGATACAGATACAGATACTCCTATGGGTTCACCTTTAAGTCCCATAGTCAATTTTAGATCTGACACTGACGGACTAAACAATATTTATTTCAATCTAATAAGTCAGGCCATCTAGCGTCCTTTTGTTATTTAAATATTTGTATAAATAAATAATTTTTGTTCAAACATCAACTTCAAAATTCTCAATTTCTAATACATTTTCAAATAATAAAGGAGAAATAAATTATTTTCACCTTCAGTAAGTAAATAATCAGCTTCAATTTTCATAAGTATACAATGTAATTTATTATTGTAGCAATTTTTGGTCCTGATGAAGTAATAAAAACATTACGAAATATTGACCAACAACAAAATATATTTTATTTACAATAGCCGTTAATCCCCGTTAAAAATAATTTAAGAATTGGTTTACCTAACAAGTACGGCATCAATTAACACACTGATTAAAATGACAACTGTTTATAAATGTGCATGAGAATTTTTTTTTATAATAATGGTCACCTTTTTTCATGAAACTAAAGGCTTTCACCACATAGATATATAGGGGTGAAATACGTATATTTTTTGCTTTTATATCAATTTTAAAAAACCAAAAATACACAAATCGTATCGATAAGTACTGATATAAGTCATCGATTAATTCACCGATTTAAATAGCAACAGTCGGCGAACATATATGAGAATTTTTTTATAAGAAAACTAAACGTTTTCACCAACCACATTGGGGTCTAGGGTAAAATATGTATAGCATCTGTCTTTATTGGAGTTTGCAGCTAAGCGTTCGCCACCTGGGGGGTTATTTTCAAACTGGGGAGCAGCGATCGCTCCCGAAAATGACGCATTTCTCAAAAATGTCACGTGTTTTTCGCACTGCCGGACGATTCCGATTGTCTGCGCTCGAGATTCGGAGACTTGTACTTTCCCTGCCGTTTCAAAATGACCGACGTTGCCCTGGAACCAATCATTTCCAAATCCATGAGCCCGACCTTGCTGGAATCGATCGAATGTGCGCACTTAACGCCGCCCAGGAAGAAACACAACTCGGATTATAAAATGATCGAAGAGACCATCGTGATACTGCGAGATGATGACAGCTTGGTGACCCCCTCCAAGACCCCGAACAAACCAACAAATGCAAGCTCCGCGATGAAAAGAAGTTGTATTCGACGCCGCCCGCGCAAGAAGGTTTGTTTCAAACGCAACTTGAACGATCGTTCGTTCAGCATTCGCAAGAGCGCAGTCTGCTTTTGAACTATTCCATAATCGAGCATTCGGATGGTGAAGATGAGGCGATTAAGTTGAAACTAAGGTCTCAAGCAAGCAGACTTCCAATAAGAAACAAGCGAGTAAGAACAAAGAGGTGGAATTAAATAATAGTGAGGGTGAAGGCGACGTAATTAAACTGAGGAAATCGTGTGCGACGCCTTCGAGGAAGTCCACTCGAGTTATAAAGCGAGTGTCTTACGCCGACTATACAATATCGCCGGTAAAGAGAACGCCGTCGAAACGGGGTAAAAGCCTCAGTACGAACAGCGAGTCTCGACTTCTACTTACAATACGACAGCCAAGCAAGCAAGAAAGAAGATGAAGAAAACATTCATTGCTTAAAGGTAGAGAAGGATTCACCCCTGAAAAGAAACAGAACCTTAAGTAAAAGTGATGAATCAATCCCGAGCCTTTCATTAATTAACATAAATGAAGACTACATGAGCAGGTGTGTGGTTAAATTACATAAAAGCGAGACTCCAATAAAAAACTCCAAAAGCTCGCCAAAGAAAGTGCGAAGAAGGACTCTCTCAAAAACCGATGTCAGTAGAAACATCGACGACCTGCTCCGAAACGAAGAAATTTCACCGACTGACTGCTCCCCTCGACATTTAACCGACGCAGTCTTTTCTGACCTGAAAACCGCCGTCTGCAAAGTCGAGCAATTGGATCTACATTTAAATGAAGCCCTGACCCCCAGGAACTCGTCCAAGCCTAAGGGGAACGACGACTGTGATAATAGCCCAACAATAAAAGCAAAGACACCGAGAGCCAAGATCAAATTATTAAGGGAAGGATTGATTACGCCGGCCATGCAAGCGCGTTCCACCCCGATTAAAGCGAACGCGACACCCCTGAACAAAGCCAGGACGCAGCTGTACGTTGCTTACGTGCCGAACGCGTTGCCCTGTCGGGAAACCGAATTCGGCGACGTTTTCAATTTCGTAGAGGGAAAGTTGTTGGATAAATGCGGGGGATAAGATCCCTATCGAGTATTTTCGCGACCGAAAGTAACGTTATGATTTTAGTTGCATGTACGTCTTTGGTGTGCCCGGTACGGGGAAGACGGCCACGGTTACCGAAGTCATCAAGCAATTGCAGGCCCTGGCGAAAACAAACGGCGTTCCTAGTTTTAGATATTTTGATATTTGAATTTAAATGGAATGAAGTTAACTGAACCTAGGTAGTCGTACGTCAAGGTAAGTATATATACACGAGGAGATCAAATAAATTTGTAATTGGAGTAGGCCATGATTTTAAGTTGGTAACATTTCGGAGGCAGCGTGTATAGGTCGGCGCCCCCTATGGGCAGGGGTTATGTACGGTCACTACTTCTGGGGCGGTGGCAACGGGTCTGCTGAACAGCAACGATTGTGTAACATACTTTTCGCGACTTGGTTTCAGTGACCCAGTGTCTGTGCCAAAAGGTGAGCGTTCTGACATTTTTCTAGGTCAACAAGTCATTACATGCACTCCTGTCACAGCCTTTCCTTTAAAAATTTTCAATATAAAAGTGTCGAGTATCGTCGGTATACGGCGATCAGCACATAGAAACACGTCACAAACACAGCAGTGACGTAAGACGACGGTAATTGGCCACAGCAATGATGTAAGACCACCGTTATTGCTCAGCCAATAACAGGAGAGGTGATGCGAAGCTTCTGATTGGTCGTCCAATAAAATCAGATGACGCCAAGTGTTACGTTTTCATTTTAATGCCCGAACTTCCAAATGTAATGTCTAATTTCGGTTTTGGTTCAGGCTCGGTCCTAGAATAGAAGTGTTTTTTTTTTTTGGAGGGGGGGGGGCAATTTGCTTTCGTGAGGGTTCAAGTACAATCGTATTCGACCACAGCAATGACGTAAGACAACCGCTATTGGTCAACCAATAACAGGAGAGATGACACGAAGCCTCTAATTGGTCCTCCAATAAAATCAGATGACGCCAAGAGTTACGTTTTCATTTTAATGCCCGAACTTCCAAATGTAATGTCTATTTTCGGTTTCGGTTCAGGCGCGGTCCTAAAATAAAAGTGCTTTTGAGAGGGGGGGCGATTTGCTTTCGTTAGAGTTCAAATACAATTTGGGGTTCAAATACAATCGTATTCGGTCACAGCAATGACGTAAAACAACCGCTATTGGTCAGCCAATAACAGGAGAAGTGACGCGAAGCCTTTGATTGGTCCTCCAATGGAATCAGAAAACGCCAAGTGTTACATTTTCATTTTAATCCCAGAACTTCCAAACATAATGTCTATTTTCGGTTTCGGTTCAGGCGCGGTCCTAGAAGTGCTTTTTGAGAGGGGCGATTTGCTTTCGTTAGGGTTCAAGTACCTACAATCGTAAAAATACACATCGAAAAAATCATTTGGTTTTAAACCAATTTGGTACAATAAAGAAAATTTTTATACAGAGTGTTCTTCAAGTTCGCACACAAAAAATTAATGGCGTATTTTGTAACTGATATTCTCACGAATGCACCAAAATTAAAACGAAAAAAAAAAATAAATAAAATTCATACCGACATCCGGGAATTCCTTGTAAAATGTTTAGTACCGCTAGACGCAACGGAGGGTGACCTTCAATCACAATAAGTGTTCGAAGTTCCCTCCCCCCTTCACGAGAAGTAAACATACCTACCGATTAAAGGGCCGTTTAACGTACCTGTCCAGAGATTGATAAAAAGGCGTTGTTGAAAACTACGGCGCCGCATTGCATGAGGAATTTCTTCTGCCTACACATGCGCGTTGTGAAAATTAAACATACCATCCCTTGTAAACATTGATTCGTCGGTGAAGAGAATGTTCGTCGCAGATAACAGCGACGAAGCGCAGTTGAGAACTGACCCACTTAAACAGCCGATGCTTCTCCGATTAGGTAATTACATAATTACTATCACAAAATCTTTAAACCGAGATTTAGTGTCCGGTTTAAAGATTTTGTGATACAAATTTCATCGGACAAGAACCAACTTTAAGTACATAATTACGTAATGAAAAAAGCCAGGGACTATCAAACTGTTTCATCGTTCGCCGGAAACATTTATCTCTAATATTTATTAATCAATTGTTATACAAAAACTGCTTCACTTTATCACTTTTAATGTCAATTTCACTAGTTTCATTTTTTGTATGAAGTTAAAAAACAGCCCGTATAAGTTCCGCACGATTCGGGAAAAGAAACTTGTAGACCACGTCTCTTTCGGTTGTTTCGCTCTATTTGTTTCTATACTCTAAGGTTAGTCTTTTACATACTTTCATAAAGTTGTTTTTAGTTCCTCTTCATAACAGTTGGGAACATTGTTATTTTCGAATTTGAGGTTAAATATTTGATTATTCTTTTGTTTGCTTGTTCTTTTTTTTCTGTTGGCAAGATTATCTCGGTACTCTACCAGAGAATCGTCGTCCTTATTTGTTTCTA
This sequence comes from Dorcus parallelipipedus, assembly GCA_958336345.1. Taxonomy (NCBI): domain Eukaryota; kingdom Metazoa; phylum Arthropoda; class Insecta; order Coleoptera; family Lucanidae; genus Dorcus; species Dorcus parallelipipedus. The sequence continues at coordinate 1,187,457 of OY284484.1, forward strand.
CCGTCCTTCTTCTTCGTATTTCTATGTTGTTTGTGTCTGTTCTCTTTGGAGAGCCATTTTGGCTGTCACGGTACATAAACGCAAATTGAAGATTTTTTTTATAGAAAAAAGCACCGAGTGATATTGCAGAGTTTCCAGCAAAAAGATTGCTCATCGCCGGTCATTCTTGGACATGGTGACAAATATTCTATTGTAAAATGGTTGTCATTGCAAAGTTACCAACCGGGTTGTAAAAATTCCGTTAAATTTCCCTGCAATATAAGTAAGCTGCGCTGCGTAGACGGTCGGTCAATTGCCGCTATTCTAATCGAATGGAGGTGTAGCGGGCAAGTTGGCAACACTGCGTGATTGTCATGCTTTATACAGCGACATCTATCTGTCAAATTGATTAGTATCTAACTTTTCTTTTTTGCTTGTGACTATATTTTCAAACAGTTTTTTTTACAAGGACGAAATGAAGACGTGAACGTGGAAATTTTCTTAAGAATTTAAACGTCGAAAATTTTAGGGCGCAAATAATCAACATAAATATTTAAGAGAGGTTATGTTCCACGTCAAGAAATTTTTCACGTTAGTCAATGTTGCCAACTGTGTTGCAACACGCTCTACTCTAATTACAAATTTATTTGATCCTCTGATGTTAAAAAAATTGTTTCTGCAGATTTTAAAGCAGTTAACTGGAAAGACTTTAGCTTGGGAGCAAGCACAAAATGCTTTAGACGTTAAATTCACCAAAGCTCAGAAAAAAAGTGAACCAATCGTTCTAGTCGTGGATGAGGTAATTTATTTTCGACAAAATTAATTTCCAATTTAATTATTACGTGTCGACAGCTCGATATTTTGTGCACGAAACGGCAAGACGTGGTGTACAACTTGCTTGACTGGCCGAGCAGAGCGAACATGCCCCTGATTATTATCATGATTGCCAACACCATGGATTTACCCGAACGGTAGCACAAGTCTTCCCGAGCTTTCGAACAAATGCGAATAAATCGTTTGCTTTTAGTTTACTCATGGGGCGAGTGACGAGCCGTTTAGGCCTGACTCGTTTGACCTTTCAGGCTTACACTCATAAACAATTGCAGGAGATTGTTATGAAACGACTGACGGGAACCAATGCGTTTAATACGGATGCGATTCAATTTGTCGCTAGCATTTATTATAAGAGTATATTAAGATACCCAGCCTTACGCCTTTAAGCGTGACCGCCGATGCAAGAGAGATATAGATGGCGCTGACGGTATTTTACAATTGAGGGATAGATGGCGTGAAACTTTAGCTAAAATGTGGCGATCTGTAATCTCTCTTGAAAATGGAACTTGTACAAGAGGTAAGCGGCCAAAAGCTCCAGACGATTGTGGGACCTGCCAGACGGTTTTTTAAAAATTTATTAATTCAATTCGATTAAAAGACTTAAAACGTCGAGTTTAAAATAACGAATAAAAACTATACTTTACATAAAGTGTTTTTAATGAGATTAGCTTTTATGTTTTAAATTACATTTGTGATGCCTATACCTAAATGAGTTTTGTATTAACATGTCGTAGTCCAAAAGTGATTGCATTAATTCAGTATTTTATGAAAATGACTAGAAAAAGTTTCCGAATTTTTAAAAGTTATTTTTATTCTTAGAATTTCGAAAAAATAATTTAACAGAAAAAATTTCTTCACATAGGAATAGTGTGGAATAGTGTAATAAGAGGCCTTTATCAATCTAACGGAGTTTAATGCGGAGAGAGCCCGAAAAGAGTTCGAAGTAAGATAGCGCCTTATACTGCTTACGTGGTACCATTGCTTATATATGTATACATAAACAATGGTGGTACGTGTCGCTAAATATGCCGACGTAGAGTACTTTCACAATAAGATAGGTGTAGGCGTGGCTATGTGCAGTAGACGAATTCGAGACAGACGAGTCCAATTTAGAGATGTTAGGTATATGGTCGGTAATTTATAGCGAAAGTTATTAAATAATTTCATTTTACATTTCAATATTTTTTAATTTTGCACTTTACATTTCTAATTTTTAAGATGGTTTTAATTTATACATGTAATTTAGTCCATTATCCCTTGAAAAGCATATTTGATAAAGAAAATATGTTTTAAACTGAAGTATTAAATCAAGTTATGTAACTAATTTGAACCAAACCATGTGGTATCGTATTGTGCCATCTTTATCACTCTTAGAGGATGCTCAGTCTATCTTTCTCTCTCTCTTTGCACTAATTTTCGTCACAGTATTCTTCAAAATCAAGTTGAAATAGACAGTTGAATTCGTGCAAGAAGCTATGTTGATTACTTCTTATTTTATTATTTATTGTGGACCAATTTTTTATTATTATGAGATTACAATTAATTCTAATAATACAATAGACGTATAAAATTAAAATTTTTAGATCTATGAATTACATACATAGGCACATACCGGTTGTCCACTTGACAATGAGACAAAAAGAAATCTGGGCTTCTAACCAAAATAATTTTTTTAAGGTTTTTACACGTATCTAGAAAAATAAGTAAAATTGTGACAATTTTTGAACAATTTTTCGTGATTTTTACATGCAACTAGAAAAATGAACATAAATTATGACTCTTTTTGTACATTTGTTTGTGGTTTTTACACGCATCCAGAAAAATGAACACAAATTATAACAATCTTTGTAATCTTTTCTAGATGCGTAAAAACCATTTTTTAGCTAGAAATAAACCACAAACTTCTAAAACAATACTCTGCTAACAGATTACGGAGATTTACAAATGTTTTGTTTCCAAAGCACAAGCACTTTTGATGATTTTGTAAAAATCAAAATAGCTTCTTTATTTATTAGTTTACGAAAAAATAACAAACGACAATTTTAATTAAGAATTTTATTTCTATAGATTGGTAAAGTACAGTAAAACTCGGATATAACGAGGGCTCGAGGGACCACTCTTATTGCTCGTTATATGCAAGTGCTCGTTATAAATGAAAAAAATATATGCATATGTGATATGTTCTATGAACACCAAAAGAATCTGGGACAACTGTACTCCTGCGTTTTTGTGTTTATTTAAAAAACTAGTAAGTTTGAATACAATTTTAAACAATTTATTTTGCTTGTTTTATGGTAACGTAAAAAATACGCAAAAAAACCAAAAAAAAATTAACAATTAATTCATCGTATTTAGATTTTTTGTCGGGCATAGTACGTACTTCTGCATCAAACAAAAATATTTTAAAATTTTTAGAAATTAAGCTCGCTATATGCAAGGTAAAACAAAAAAATTACAAAATTGGCCGTTATAAGCAAGTTATTACTAATCAAGTAAAGGCAACCCGCTTACTTGATTAGTAATAAGTAAAGGCAACCCGCTTACTTGATTTAAAAAAAAAATATTAAATTTTTTAAATAATTTTTTTTTTAGATATGGGTTGTGATACACGGTTGAAACGAGAAAAAAAAATGCTATTTAATCGTATAAAAATTCAATATGGCGTCCATTTAAAATAAGAAAGTTGCTATCAATATCTTGATAGCCGCCATCTTGAATTTTATTTTGACTGTATTTTCAGCTGTATTTTATCAAACATAGTAACTTTTATATGAAACATTTTTTCATATTTTTATAATTGCGAAGTTATTGGACATTAAAGAAAATAGCGATTTTCAGTTTTTCCGCGATAATATCTGAACTATTCGGAATTTTCAAATTTTCTCAACGGAATCTGAATCAGCACATAAAACTGCAAAATATTGCCTATTTAACCAAATCTCTATCTTCACTAATAAGAAAGTTACCCATGGTAGCCTACTCAATCTGGGACACACTGTATAGTGAGATTATTATAAAAAGAAATTTTGAGTCTCTATCTTGCGTAAATAATTCGTAAAAATTTAGTGATCTGTAACCAATTTCCATAGCGATGGGAGCGTTTTTACGAACGGCAAGGGAGTTAACTAAAATCTACAAAAAATTGTAGGAAGCTTCATTCATCTTTGGAAAGCATATAAAAGCCCCGTACTGAGTCGAAGTGGTGTTGGCGCGCATTTGTACATTTGTAATCAATTCATTTGATTAATCATTTGGTGGTATATTAGTTCTTAGGCCCATGGCGTCGAAACTGGCCGGCCAGTTTCATAATCAAATTTAAAGGAGACTTTAAAATTAAAGTCACATTCAGATGTGTAAACAAATGTGTTTTCATATTTGTTTTGACATCTGAAAGTGACTTTAAATTTACAGTCTCCTTTAAATTCGATTATGAAACTGGCCCTTAGTAAAATAACTTATAGATAATCAGAAATAATTATAGGGCCACGATCTTGTCGAAATGCGCTTTTCGCATAGTTGAATTAGCATTAATTTTATATTAAATTTTAATATCAGGTCAACAAGCGATCGAAAGATGTCACTACTTAAAGCTACCTACTCAGTTACGCGGATAGCGTTTTGCGACTCTCATGCGGCATTTGTGATTGGTGTTACTTGTTTCTTCTTTTCTGTGCTTGTTTATGCAAATAAAACACCAATTCCAACTAAACTGCGAGTCTGGGCAACAGCGGCCGCTCAATGGTAATGTAAACCTTTTGAAGTTTTTTCTGAATTATTTATTTATATATTTTACACTTGTGTCGCTGTTACCAGGCTAACGCATTTTATTTAACTTTAAAATATTCATATAACATGCATATAACTATCAACATATCAGTCTTTAACATGCCCCCCCGCCTTGGAATACCCCAGTACTTTCAACAACTTAATCTTCAGGCTCGGGAAGTGGACAAAGCTTGACGTAGGTCCTTTTAGTTTCTCCCGTTTGTGTTCTTACTGTGGTGACCCTTGCCTTGCCGTCCTTTCCGGAATGCAATTTAGTGACACGACCTAATTTCCAGCGAAGTGGAGGAGCGTTGTCATCCCTTAGCAACACCATTGAACCGATTTTGAGTTCTGCTTGACTTTTCTTCCATTTTACTCTTCGTTGCAACTCCGCGATATATTCTTTCTGCCAACGAGTCCAAAAATGTTGTTGACATTGCTGCAAGTGTTGAAAGCGAGACAATCTTCCTATCGGAATGTCTTGTACATTCGCGTCCGGAATGGCAGTTAAGGTTCTTCCAATCAAAAAATGAGCAGGAGTTAGGGGAGTTAGGTCATTAGGGTCAGTCGATAGAGGAAACAGAGGCCTAGAATTTACAGTAGCTTCTACTTGCACGATTACAGTATGCAACTCCTCATAAGTGAGATGAGCATTGCCTAAGACTCTCTTTAAATGAGCTTTACTGGCCTTGATACCAGCCTCCCACAAATCTCCAAAATGTGGTGAATACGGTGGTATAAATTTCCATTCTATGTTTTCCTGAGCACAATGATCTGTAATATCTTCCTCGTTTTTTCTTAAGAATTGTTTCAATTCAATATTGGCGGAAACAAAATTGGACCCATTATCAGAACAAATCCGATATGGTTTTCCGCGGCGCGCTACAAATCTCCTGAGAGCCATAATAAAGGAGTCTTTGCTCAGGTCGGAAATTAGCTCCAAATGCACTGCCTTAGTGCTAAAACAGATGAAAAGCCCAATGTAACATTTATTTAGCTTGGCGCCGCGACCTGCATAATCAACTCCCGTGACCGTAAAAGGTTGGCTTGGTTGAACACGAGCTTCTGGTAATTGCCCCATAATTGGTTGGACAAACCTGGGTCTGTTCTTAAAACAATTTAAGCATTCTCGAACAACACTTTTGCAAAGATTCCGTCCTCCGATTGGCCAAAACTCTTCTCTCGTTGATGCTAACAATTGCTGAGGGCCGGCGTGTAATAATTTAAGATGTTCGTTCTTTATTATAAGGCGAGTTAGTCGATGTTTTCCACTTAGTAAAATGGGATGTTTTTTCTGATAAGGAAATTTAGAGTTTTCCAAACGGCCACCAACTCGTAAAAACCCTTCTTCGTCTAGAAATGGGTTTAAATGCAATATTTTGCTCGTAACGTGGACTTGTTCATGATTACGCAGAGTTTTAATTTCATTGCTAAAACTTTCATGTTGTGCTAATTTTACGAGTATTTTTAATGCTTTATTTATTTCATATACCGAAAGACACTTGCAATAAATTCGATTTGTTTTGTCTCTACAATTGTTCGAGAATCTCAAAATCCATGAAACTACACTTTTAAGTCGAAGCAAACTTGAAAAGTTTTTGAACGGAAACCTTTCTTCGTTTTGGATCGTGAGTGAATAAATGATACTTTTAACATCAGGTAAGTTATTGTTGACGTTACAGTATTTTGTCGATTGTATTGGCCAATGATCTTCTTTCTCATTTAACCAATGAGGTCCATGCCACCAAAAATTAGATTCCTTGATCTCATTTGGCATCAATCCTCTGGACAAGATATCGGCTGGATTATCTTTGCTTGACACATGGCGCCAATCATCGCGAGAAGTTAATTCTTGAATTTCCGTTACTTTGTTGCTAACGAAAGTTTTCAGTTTATTTGGTGGTAGTTTTAACCAACTAAGTACTATAGTAGAATCGCACCAAAACGTGCGTTTGCATGCTCCTATACGCAAAGAGTCAGACACTTTCTGTGCAAGTTTTGTTGAAATTAATGCGCCTAGTAGTTCTAATCGAGGTAATGTGATAACTTTTAAAGGAGCAACCTTAGTTTTGGCGCATAACAAATTGACATGTACCTTGCCATTTTGATCTACAGATCTTACAAATACGCAACCTCCATATGCCTTTTCGGAGGCGTCAGAGAATGCATGTATTTCTATTTGTTTAGGATTTTCGCAAATTACGTGACGTTTAATTCGAAGTTCGTTTAAAGTGTGTAGTTTATTTTGATAATCGTTCCAGAAAGAATGCATATGCGACGGCAATCCTTCATCCCAAGACAACTTTTCCAACCATAGTTGTTGTAACATAAATTTTGCTTTTATGGTGCAAGGACTAAGCAAACCGAGAGGATCAAATATCTGCGAAATGGAAGATAGAATGGTCCGTTTTGTGATTTTTCTATTCTGAGGAATTTCACCAATCTTATACATTAATATGTCGGCCACTGAAGACCAAGTAAGACCTAGGGTTCTTGCATTTTCATTTACTCCAAAGTGCACTGTTTTCGTTGGGCAATCACTTTCGGAGACATATTTAAGTACTTCCGGCTCATTAGAATAAAATTTTCGAAGTTCAAATCGTCCCTGCTTCAAAATGTCTGAAACATTCCGTGCTATTGAAGCTGCTTCATCTATGGATTCAGATCCAGTCAATAGGTCATCCAAATAAAAATCCGACTTGATAATTTCAGAGCAATGCGGCTGTTTTGCGTTGTTTTCTTCTGCTAGTTGAAATAAACAACGGACCGCAAGAAATGAAGCAGCTCTAGTTCCGTAAGTGACAGTGTTTAATTCGAATACTTCCATTGGCTTCTCTCCACTCTCACGCCATAATATTCTTTGCAAGCAACGTTGTTCAGGTACGATTAGTATCTGACGGTACATTTTCTCAACATCTGCTGCTACTACGTATCGATATTGGCGAAATCGTAATAATATGGCTAAAAGATCGCTTTGCAAGGTAGGTCCTACCATTTGTATGTTATTTAGAGAAATACCACTGCTAGTGGGAGACGATGCATCGAACACCACTCGTAGCTTTGTGGTGAGACTCTCCTCTCGTATAACGCCGTGATGAGGCAAGTAATAACAAATTTTATCTCCACCGGCATTTTCTACCTTAGCCATGTGGCCTAAATTTTGGTATTCACTCATAAAATCTGTATAACGCCCTTTTAATTCAGATTTAGTTTCAAGCTTTCTCTCCAAAGCCAGCAATCTGCGACGTGCGTGCTCGTATGAATCACCTAATCTTTCAACAGAGTCCTTGAATGGGAGTGCGACAATAAATCTGCCGTCTTTAGCTCTTTTAACATTTTCTTTAAAATGATTTTCACATAAGATTTCTTCTTTAGTTCTTGACTTACTGTTGGTTGAGAAATTATTCTCGACCTCCCAAAATCGTGACAATTGGGTTTGTATATCTAAGCCCTTGCTGAAATGGCACACAGTCGTTGAGTTCTCTACACCACCTGTAGGTCCGGAGACAACCCAACCAAGTCGCGTTTTTTGTAAAATAGGTTTATTGACCCCTAAGGACAGCTGACCTATGCTTAGGATACTCCAAAATAAGTTTGCACCAATTAACATTTCTACCTTCTTAGGTTTAAAGAATAATGGGTCGGCCAGCTTTATATTTTTGGGTATTTTAATTTCCGAAACATCTACAGACATGCTTGGCAGATTTCCTGCGATTTGAGGAATAACAAGGCATTTGATATCGGCTTTGAAATTGTTATGCAGCGATTGTACGGTAATTTTACAAGAACTTTCAATGTTAGATGTTGTATGGTTCAACCCAAGAATTGTAATATTCGTCTTTGACTTACTCAATTGCAGACGGTCACATAAACCCGTAGTAATATAACTTGACTGCGAGCCAGAATCAAGTAGTCCTCTTACTGTGTGTGTTTCTTTATGCGAGTCTAAAACTTGTACATACACGGTGGAAAGAAGTACATAATCTTCAGAGATGCATGATGAAAGCGTTGTAGCAGTATTTGAATTTACTTCTTTTGATTGGGCTTTGACATTGTGCAGTAGTGTGTGATGCTTGGCCCCACATTTTTTACATGTGCCCCTGCGACACACCTTATTGAAGTGTCCAGGTCTTAAACAATTCAGACAAAGTTTAAGATTTAAGATCTTCTCAATTCTTGCATCAGTTTGCAAATTCAAGAAGTGAACAATTTTGTATGTAATGATCTTTGTTGCAAACCTTGCATTTAACATCAAATGGTTTACTATCAGTAGCTAAAAAACCCTTAACATTAGTCTTTTGTTGTCTTTTATCTGCTTGATTTATTTGCAAAGTTTCCAACAAGTCGGCTCTAGAATTTAAAAACAATTTTAGATCATCAAATGATGGTATATTTTTGTCGGTTTTAAATTTTTCCCATTCTCTTAAAGTTGTAATATCTAACTTTGAAGTTATCATATAAACGATTAACGTATCCCAATTTTCGGTCGGTTGATTTAATTGGTCTAATGCACGCAAATTTTTTGAAACAGAATCGATAACTCTCCTCAAATTTTCTGCGGATTCTTTAAATAACGGTTCTAAGTTAAATAGAGCCTTTACGTGATTTTGAACGAGCAAACGATTATTATTGTAACGATCAACTAATGTATTCCAGGCTACAATGTAATTTCTGGATGTAAACTCCAACGATTTTATTACTTGAGCTGCTCCGCCTTCAAGTGACGCTCGTAGGTAGTGAAACTTTTGAATTTCGTTAATGTCTCTATTGTTATGAATTAGAGATTCGTAGGTATCACGAAACTCTAACCAATTCGCATATTCTCCATTGAATTTAGGCAGTTGTATTGTAGGCAATTTCACGTGACCACCAGCAAATTGTGAATGAATTTGAGTAACTACATTGCTTTTGCCTGAACTCTTCGAGGATGTGGAAGATTTTTCATCGTTTGATTGTTTATTGTAATCTTTAATAATCTTTTTAGCTAATGATATTTGAAGATAGTAATTATTTTCAAACGTTTGTCGTTCTTTTAATTCAGTTTCTAAGTCTCCCGTCGTGCTCTCTATAACGTTTTGTACTTCATCAAATTCATGTATTAAAAGTTCGATTTTATTTAATCGTTCATTCAATTGAATAAAATCTAGTTCTGTCAAATCTGATTTCGCATGCACCTCACTTACATACTTAGCAAAAAATGTAAGCTTTGTCTTAAGAGTGGCTCTTTTTCGGACAGATTCTTGTGCATTAGCCATTTTTATTTATTAAATGTAAAGGAGGCATACTTCTGAAGATACAAGAAAAGGATTGACTCACTTTTTTATTGATGACTTATGTTGTTGCGTTCCGCTTACTGACGCGTCGGGACGTCGGGAGACAACTTAATAACTTGATGTAAATTAACCACGCTCTGCTACCAATTTATGTTACTTGTTTCTTCTTTTCTGTGCTTGTTTATGCAAATAAAACACCAATTCCAACTAAACTGCGAGTCTGGGCAACAGCGGCCGCTCAATGGTAATGTAAACCTTTTGAAGTTTTTTCTGAATTATTTATTTATATATTTGACACTTGTGTCGCTGTTACCAGGCTAACGCATTTTATTTAACTTCAAAATATTCATATAACAAGCATATAACTATCAACATATCAGTCTTTAACAATTGGCTCATTCAAAATCGTTTAAAATTATAGCCAATCACAAATGCTGCACGAAAGCCGCTATCCGCTTAACTGAGTAGGTAGCTTTTATTAAGCGCTTTCTATTTACGCAAAATCTCACTTAATCTCAGTGTAGTGAAGTTAATTAAATTTTATACACCAAAAGATTGGTTTTATTTAACGGAATTATGCACAATATAATAATAAACAATTAATGTTTTATAAACATAATTTTGACAATAACAAGTACTAACTAACTAGATCATTTATATTACAATCTCCCCATCGTAAAACAAGAGTAATCCTGAAGCCATTTCGGACGTTGGGGAACACGGTTAGATCGACGAGGACAAAGGTTGGTATCGCGTTCTTGATTTGATAGAAGCAGGTTGGTATCGTCAACGTCACTTTGTGCTTCATCTTGAGTGTTGCTATCTTCATGAGTCTTAGGAGTTGTAAGTTCTTGTGGTTGTAAATTAATTTCATTTTCTCCAAATTGAGCTGATTTAGATATTTGCGGAGCTGGAGTTACAGGAGTTGGAGCTACATCATCAGCAAGAATTGGAATTATGTTATCCTCACTTTCGCCGAGAGGTGCTAAATATCGGTTGGATATACTAGTTTCTCGGCCATCAGGTAAGCGGATAAATGAATAATTTGGATTAGCTTGTAAGAGTTCTACTTTTTCCACCAAAGGTTCAAATTTACTCCTGCGAACTGGTCTTTTCATGAGAACTACACCAGGCGAAGATAACCACGTCGGCGTAGATTGTCCACTTGTTGACCTACGATTATGGTAAAACATGCGTTCGTGCGGAGTAACATTAGTAGCAGTACAAAGTAAAGATCTAATTGAATGTAGTGCTTCTTGGAGAACAGATTCCCACTGTGTCTCTCTCAAATTTTTAGAGCGAAGAGTTAATTGTATGGTTCTCCAGAGAGTTCCGTTCAGTTTTTCTACTTGTCCATTTCCTTTAGGATTGTAAGCAGTGCTATGACTTGTAGCGATTCCTTTTGAATAAAAATATGTTTTCAGTTCGGAAGACATAAAGGATGAACCACGATCAGAATGTATATATTCAGGCATGCCAAATAACGAGAAAAGATTATTGAGATGCTTAATGACAGTTTCTGTAGATAAATCTGAGCAAGGAAAAGCGAAGGGAAATCTTGAGTATTCGTCAATTATTGTGAGCATATATCGATTATGAGAACAAGTGGGTAAAGGGCCTTTGAAATCCATAGCTAATCTTTCAAAGGGGTGAGTAGCTTTAATTAAGTTTCCTTGAGTTTTACAAAAACGTGGCTTTACTTCAGAACAGATCAAACAGGAATTTGTCATTCTTTTAATTTCATCGACGGAATAAGGCAGGTTTTTGGAACGAACCCAGTGGATCATTCGAGTTATACCAGGATGACATAAACTTCGATGTAAGTTGTAAAGTTTTAAGTCTGATACAGAACTAGCACATATTCTGGATAATGTATCTGCAACTGTGTTTTCTTTCCCAGGACGATATATAACATCGTACTTATAATTTGAAAGTTCCAATCGCCAACGCTGGATTTTGTCATTTTTTATTTTACTGATTTGCTTGTTATTAAACATGAAAGAAACTGACTTTTGATCAGTAATGAGTCTGAAATGTCGACCAATTAAATAGTGTCGCCATTTACGAAGAGATTCAACAATAGCATAAGCTTCTTTCTCTACGGCAGAATGTTTTCTTTCACTATTTGACAGAGTTCTAGAATAAAAGGCAACAGGTCTTCCACCCTGTGACAGTGTGGCAGCAATTGCAAAATCAGAAGCATCAGTTTCTACTGTAAAAGGTAAATCATTTTCTATTGTATTAACAAGAGATTTGGCAATATCTGCCTTAAGAACTTCAAAAGCATTAGCTCCTTCAGAAGTAATGGGAAAACAATTACAGTGAATAAGTGGATGAATTTTCTCAGAATATTTAGGAATCCACTTAGCGTAGTGAGAAAATAAACCAATACTTCGTTTGAGAGATGAAGCAGTAGTTGGCAATGGGAGTCCTAACAATGGTTTAAGACGTTCTGGATCTGGTCTTATTGTCTTATCTTTGATCCTGTACCCTAATATATTTATCTCCTTCTTAGAAAATAAGCATTTTGTTTTATTGAGAGTTAAGTTATATTTCTTTACGATTTCAAGAAACCGATTTAAGTTTTTATCGTGTTCGTTTTGATTTCTACCGCAAACAGTGATATCATCTAGGTAAGCAAACGTTCCTTCAAGCTGTTCATTTTTGATGATAGAATCTATAACTCGCTGAAAACTAGCTACACCATTAGTTACTCCAAAAGGAATTCTTTTAAATTGATAAAGATTTCCTCCAGCTTCAAATCCTGTATAAGGTTTTTCTGAGGATTTGATGGGAATCTGATGATAGGCACTTTTGAGATCTATTGTACTAAATATAGAAAATTGGGCAATTCGAGATATAATTCCTTCTATATTAGGAAGTGGATATGCATCTAGCTCAGTGAATCTATTGATTGTTTGAGAATAATCAATTACCATTCTACGTTTATTATTTGTATTAGAAATTACTAAAACTTGTGCTCTCCATGGAGACATACTTTCTTCTATAATACCTTCTTTTAAAAGTCTTTTAATTTCAAAATTAATAAAGTTTTCATCATCTTGAGAATATTTACGAGATTTAATTGCAACAGGCTTGCAATTTAGACTAAGATTAGAGAAAAGTGAAACAGGAGGTATGGATGATTGAGCTAAGCTACAAATTTTAAGGGCAGATCTTGAACCACCAAATGTAACTTGAAGAGCAGAGTGTTTTTCTAATATATCATGACCTATGATTACATCTGCACAAAGGTTTTTCATAATTAGTAGCTTTACATCAGAATAAACATGATTATCTATATTAACCGACACAGTACAACAGTCTTCAACATTTGAAATATATGTTAAACTTGCCATAGTAATTTTATCAGAACATGACAGTTTTCGAATGTTATATTTATCAACTAGTGCAGCATTTATAAAACTCACGGTACTTCCTGTGTCAATAAGGGCCTCCATTTTGAAGTTATTAATGTAGATGGGGACTTTAGTCTTCTCAAGAGGTGAAGAAGAAGCAGCGATGATATGTGAGATAACTTCTGTAGCAGCAAAGGTATTCTTCTCACTCTTACAGACCTTCGCAAAATGTCCTTTCTTATTACAATTTTTGCAGGTAACATTCGATGCCGGACACAAGTATCTAGGATGTAATTTATTTCCACAAAAGAAACATCTACGTTTATCATTTCCAGATTTGACTGAAACTGCAACATGATCTGATATATGAGAAGTATTATTTGAAACAATTTCTTCATTAAAATTTTTAGAAACGGCATTAATTAGATTGTCAGAAGTAGTGAAACTTACAGATTGTAGATGAGCCATTTCCAAAGAACGTGCCTGGTTAAAAGCTTCTTCTAATTGTAGAGAAGTATTTTCTAAGAGACGTTGTCTGATAGGAACTGATAAAAGACCAGATATGAAAGCATCTCGAATATAATCATTTTTATTCTGTTCAGCTGTCACAGCTTTGAAGTTGCAATCTTTTGCTAATTGTTTTAATATTTGCAAATATTGGTCAATGGAATCTCCTACCTGTTGTTTTTGTGTAGCAAGACGATGTCTAGCATAAATTTCATTTTCAGGTTTTACATAAATTCCATCTAAAGTATTTAGAGCTTCGTCAAAACTCCCTGAGTCATTGATATAGGCAAAAACATTAGGTCCAATATGGTTATGTAAAAGTTGTAGTTTAGTTTCATTACGCACTTGAGTTTGAGCTTCTAGAAAATTATTGAAAGTTCTTTTCCAATGGATCCATTCATGTTTAGCGGAGCTTGAAACAGGGTCAGTACAAAATCGATTGGGACGAAGAAAATTATCAACGTGAGTATTTTCCATTCCGTTAAATAAATTGTAGTGAAGTTAATTAAATTTTATACACCAAAAGATTGGTTTTATTTAACGGAATTATGCACAATATAATAATAAACAATTAATGTTTTATAAACATAATTTTGACAATAACAAGTACTAACTAACTAGATCATTTATATTACACTCAGTTGCCTCACTTCGACTCAGAAAAAATGTATTGTTCTATTTGGAAGTTAAGAAGTGAGCCAAACTGAGATTTTTACCTCCCCCTTACCCCAACTGCACAACCTCGGTAGGTACTTCACTTGGCTCAGTTTGTTGGTGGGGTGAAGATAAACGAATCAAAATATTAGACACTACCAAACGAAAAACGTTTTATGAATGACGGTTTTATAAACATAAAGGTTTAAAAGGTAAGGTTAAGTACGTGCTGTTATACGTGCGAACGATAAATTTGCATAAGTTCTAGTCTGTGGTTCTAGTATAATAAAAAATGTCCCAAATAAATTATACAACAGGAGACCAATGGATATTAAACGATCAGGGTAATCAGGGTATGATAAAAAATGTTGTATACTACAAAGGTAAACTTATTATTTATTTACACTTACCCTGATAACATTAATTTTTGACGAACTTATGAAATCGCTAGCCATTTTAAGGTTATTGAGACTTGAGACTCACTAACAACTGAGCATCGCGTTCTTTTTGACACTGCAAATCCAAGTGAGATTTAAGTGAAACAAGTAAGTTATCTCACTTCGGCTCAGCTCAGTTCAATGCTAAATAGAAAGCCCTTATTGTTTCGTATGAATTTTGTTACGTAGGTAGTTTCAAGATTGGCAACCATGCAGTTAGTTATGTTGGTAACATAAGATGCGACATGTAATAATCAACATGTACTAGTTATTGTATTAATAAATACTTATATACATGTGTGCTTTGCTTTAAATACATAACATGGTGTCAGGTGATATCGAACCAAGAAAGGCATAAGATTTAAAGTCAGAAGATAGTGAGAAAGTAAGAACCAAAAAGTGACCAAGTGTAAAAATGGAGGGAACGTTCAAGCCACCGAAGGAACTGGTTCTGGACGGAAGTGCAGCAAATTGGAACAGGTTTAATCAACAATTTAAAATTTATATGAAGGCAATAACTTTAGACCAAAAGGATGACGAAACAAAAATAGCTATTTTTCTAAATTTGGCTGGAGAAGAAGCTGTCGATGTGTTCAACACTTTTAAGTTAAACGAAGAATAAAAGAAAAATTATGAAACTGTAATCAAGACGTTTGAAGAATATTGTGTTCCACGGAAAAATGAAATTTATGAAAGATTCAAATTCTTTTCAAGAATACAGAAACAAGAAGAAAGTTTCGATCACTTTTTAACTGACATAAGGATGCTTTCAAGGGAGAGTAACTTTGGAAATCAAGAAGAATTACTAATAAGAGACAGAGTTGTAATAGGAATTATGGACACTGCACTGCAAGAAAGGTTACTTCAAAGTGCAGATTTATCACTCGCTACTGCAATTAATCAGTGTAGAGCTGCTGAAGCAGGCCGCATGCAAGCTAAGACGTTGCAAGAGAAATCGTTAGAGGTTTCAATATTTAAGAAAAAGAACACGAAGAAGGAAATGGGAGAAAGAACAATAAATACCAAGATAAGTAAGCAAGAAGTTGGATATAACTGTAAGAAGTGTGGAAAGAAGCACAAACGAAGAGAATGTCCAGCTTATGGGAAAATCTGTAGTGCTTGTGGAAACAAGAATCATTTTGCTGTAGGGTGCTGGTTAAAGAGAAAGCCTCAAGAAAATTGATCAGTTCGCACAAGAAAAGTGGATGAAGTTAACGCCGAGAAGGATGTGATGTATGAAGAGGAGGACGACTTTAGACTAGATGAAATCTTTTGCATGGATGAAACTGAAAGTAAGTGTAATGATAAAATAGTATGTATGAAAGATAAGCAGTGGACAGAAAAAGTAAAGATAGGTGAGACAGAGATTAATTTTAAGATAGATACAGGGGCAGAATGTAATATCTTGCCATTAAGTAATTTTAATGAAATTAAAAATAAAAATGGTAGGCTAATAGAAGTAAGCAATACTAATGTAATGTTAATGCTATATGGAAGTAAAAAGATAAAGCCAATAGGAACAGTTTCTTTGTTGTGTACAGTGAAACATATTACTAAAAATGTAAATTTTGTAGTTGTTAGTACTAATAGTAAGCCGATATTAGGTTTAAGAGATAGTGTACAGTTTAACCTAATTAAAAGAGTAGAGGAAATTTGCAAAGATTACGATAATATAAAAAATAATTTCATAGAAAAGAATACAGATATATTTTTGGGTTTAGGAAAAATAGGTAAATGCAAAATTAAATTGAAAATCTGTGTTATCTTCTCTACATTTCTTCATTATTTTTTTCACTATACCAACAGCCTTCAAAATTAAATTGAAAACAGATGCCCAACCAGTTATAAAACCGTTAAGGAGAATACCAGAAAAAATAAAAGAAAATTAGAAGCAAACATTAGAAAATTATGAGAAAAAAGAAATAATAAGGGAAGTTAGTACACCCGTTGAATGGTGTCATAACTTAATAATAGTAGAAAAACCAAACAAGACTTTGAGAATATGCCTAGATCCGAAAGAATTAAATGACTGCATAATGAGAGAACAATTTCAGATTTCCTCTCCTGAGGAAATTAGTAACAGATTAGCAGGTAAAGAAATTTTCACAGTCTTGGATATGAAGGATGGGTTTTTCCAAGTATAATTAGATGAACAGAGCAGTTATATTTGTACGTTTGGAACTCCTTACGGGAGGTATCGTTTTAAAAGGTTACCTTTTGGGTTAACATCAGCGCCGGAAATTTTTCAAAAATTAAATTATAAAATATTTGGGAACATAAGCGGTGTAGAAATATACTTTGATGATATTATAATTGCGGGAAAAAATAATGAGGATCATGATAGAATACTAGAGAAGGTATTAAGAAAAGCTAGAGAATTCAATGTTAAATTTAATGTTAACAAACTACAATATAAAATAAAAGAAGTTAAATATGTAGGTATGATAATATCAAAACAGGGTATAAAACCAGATCCATCACAAGTGGAAGCAATATGTAGTGTAAAAGAACCAAGCAGTGCGAAAGAATTACAAAAATTTTTAGGTATGTCAAATTACTTAAGTAAATTTATACCACATTATTCAGATTCTACAAGCTCACTTAGGAGTTTATTGAAAAAAGATACCCTTTGGGAATGGAATAGTGTACATCAGAAGGCTTTTGACGAATTAAAATCAAACGTTGAAAATAATGAATACAAGGGATCCAATAACATTACAATCAGATAGCTCCAAATATGGTATAGGTGCCTGTCTTATGCAAAATTTGCATTGATAAGGAGCATGATATAAAAGACGGAAGATATCGTAAAGGATTTGACAGTTTGACTGATATAAGCATCGCCGCATCCAGGCAACTAAAACAGCATCGAAACAGCTTTACAACCGGTAGCTGATCGGTAGAACAACTGCTCGGAAACGGTGGAAGAACTGGGCCCGGACAACTAAAACAGCTTTACAACTGGTTTTAACTGCTCGGAAACCGGCCAATTGGTTTAAGAATGGACAAAAAGAAGAAAATGAAATTAGAAATTATCAAAGCAAGTAAAGCAATAAGAAGCAAGTATCTGGCTTTGAAAAGAGGTAAATTGGAACGAGACTATGAGCTGGCGCAAAAGTATAAACCGATCACCAAGTCTCTCAAAGAGCTTGAGCGAACGGTAAAAACTGAAAAAGATTCCGCTAATTACTTACCTGTAAAGAAATCTGCCGACGATAGCTTGGCGGAACCAGAAAGAAAACTGCAAAAGCAAATCGGTCTTCCACAACCCAGTTTTGTTGAATCGGAAGCTGCTGCCGGATATAGTCCGCTTTCGGACGTTGTTCCGCTTTCTTCGGACGTCCAAGAACGACCCAGTTTTGTTGCCGGACAACAACAACAACGACGATTCAGTCTTCCACAACCCAGTTTTGTTCAATCGGAAGATGTTGCCGGATATGATCCGTTTTCGTCCGAGGAGGAAGAAGAAATCGATGAAGAGAGAAGACTTTCCGATTACCAAAATTTATATCAAATAATGTCTCCCACTCCTAGAGACGAATACCTTAAGATGTACGATCCACTTCCCAGAGGATACATTGATGGTTTATTACAAGACGTCAATAATGAGTACGACAATGTGTACGGCATTCGCTATAATCCTGTTACGGACGCTTGGCGAATCGGCGATAGCGACGTGCAACTAAAAAAAAAATATTTGATAATTAAAGGTGTTACATATATTGGCACACCGGGGCTTTATGAATTACTCTTTAAAAAGCAACGGATCGGTCATAAGAACGAAGATCTCGAGAACTATCATCATATACTAGATCGCACGCACTGTCACCCAAGTTTAAATTAAATCTACTTGTCTCTACCTACCACGACTCCTGGTGACAAGTCTGCCGATTCTAAATCAGCTGTGCCCCAGCTAGCAACAGTGGAAAATGGGGGCAGTTTTCCCTGAAAGGAAAAATTTCAGAAACTTGGGCAAGTTGGAAGAGCCCAGCGAAGATTTAGTGGAACACCTACATGAGCGATCATAAGACAGAAGGGAGAAGAAGAAGACAGAAGAAGGGGAAGGAAAAACCTAGTCGGAACACACCATACCGCAGCCTAGGGACGTAAGACGTTTTACGCATGACTCACTAGTAGAGAGGGCAGGAAGTGCCTTCACGTGATCCAGCACGCCTGGTAATCCCACAATACTCGTAATCTGCGAATAAACATCTCCCGGCCATCAAGGCTGAGCTGATCAATCCAACGAGGAAGAGAAAAAAGAACAGTGGAGTACGTAAAGAAAATGGTATGAAGAAGAGATCTTACAATTTGGGTTTGGCAAGCGAAATCGGCTATAATGAAATAATGATACTAAACGATAAATATAAACCGGACGAAAACTTCAGTCAAGGACCGCGAAAAAAAACAAATTAAATAATTTACCCCCCCAAAAAAAATTATCCAGTCGATCACTGGGAGCCATTACTCTGTTCTCAACACACACACGGTGGTAAAACATCCGACCTTTAAATCACCCACAAAAGGTCCTTCGGCAGTCAGCCGGCCTTGGAAAATCGAAAAATAAAAACAACAAAAAAAACAAAAGTGAACGTTTGAAGGATACGATTCGTTCGGACCGCTGCTACATGTTGCTTCACCACTGTCAATCCCCAGCAACAAAAGAAGAACGTTAAATAGGCGAGAGCGCAAAAAGGATTAACGTATTGGCTCAGGAGTTACTAGCAACACAGTATGATGCCGAGCTTCCACGGGGGGTCAGTCCGCAGGAGACACCACCCATGTCGTCTTATTGCCTGAGTCAAGAAGAGTGCCAAGATTAGGCGAAAACAGGAGAAATGAAGCAAACAAAAAAACAAAATAAACTAATAAGCAAAATCAAACAAAAACGAACACAGAAAAAACTAAAACGCTGGCGACCATCAGGGCCATTCAACATCCAGCCCGCAATTATCAAACAACTCACATCCAACAAACTCACGCGAAAAGTTAACACCTTCGTGAAGCGAAGTGTAACCCAAAACTAAGGACAACAAAAAGGTTTATCACTAACATTGGGATTTCAAATTGGAGTAGGAAATGACTGGAACACAGGGTAAGGATGTCACCACCCAACACAACGAACATGTAATGTACTCCCAAATGCTCGACAAAGAACGCCTCTTAAAACTAGGTAAAGCACCGTGTACGCTCGGCGAAACGTACGTAGTGAAACAAAATGTCGAAGGTCATATCCCAAAACCAGATCAAAGAAACAAAAAAAAATTAAGCTACACGTAGAAGGATGCTGGCGTTCATCCTCAGAAGAAAGATAGATACTCAACCAGATATTAAGAGGTCCAACAGATGTTTGTGACCCATAACCTAGCACTACGTAAGGCCAGCTCAAGCAGGGCTGCCTGATAATAAAGAGAGAAAACCCCCTTTACAGTGCAAGTGGTCCGTCAGCCATCTGGTTCCAGTATCAAACTCCTGTTTAGTGACGTTCGTCACGTTCAACAAAAATAAGTCACATCCGATAATTGTTATAAAATTTACGCAGTCAAATCCAAAGAGAAGTTGCGTCTTGATGTAGAGACGACTCAGGCGTAATTTGCCTCAATAAAATGATTCATCCCCGGGGAAAATTGCGTCCTGACGTAGAGACGACTTATGGGGGTGAATCTACATTCTCCAATAATAATAAAAGTCCGAAATACGAAATACGAAAATGTAATATGGATCCCATTTTCATTGGGTTGAGGCACAAACGTGCCTAGAGAGACCCCCAATGAAAAGTAATCGCTAGCCCAGCCAAAAAAAATATATACAGTGTGTCCCAGATTGAGTAGGCTACCATGGGTAACTTTCTTATTAGTGAAGATAGAGATTTGGTTAAATGGGCAATATTTTGCAGTTTTATGTGCTGATTCAGATTCCGTTGAGAAAATTTGAAAATTCCGAATAGTTCAGATATTATCACAGAAAAACTGAAAATCGCTATTTTCTTTAATGTCCAATAACTTCGCAATTATAAAAATATGAAAAAATGTTTCATATAAAAGTTACTATGTTTGATAAAATACAGCTGAAAATACAGTCAAAATAAAATTCAAGATGGCGGCTGTCAAGATATTGATAGTAACTTTCTTATTTTAAATGGACGCCATATTGAATTTTTGTACGATTAAATAGCATTTTTTTTTCTCGTTTCAACCGTGTATCACAACCCATATCTAAAAAAAAATTATTTAAAAAATTTTATATATTTTTTTTAAATCAAGTAAGCGGCTTGCCTTTACTTATTACTAATCAAGTAAGCGGGTTGCCTTTACTTGATTAGTAATAAGTAAAGGCAACCCGCTTACTTGATTAAAAAAAAAATATTAAATTTTTTAAATAATTTTTTTTTTAGATATGGGTTGTGATACACGGTTGAAACGAGAAAAAAAAATGCTATTTAATCGTACAAAAATTCAATATGGCGTCCATTTAAAATAAGAAAGTTACTATCAATATCTTGACAGCCGCCATCTTGAATTTTATTTTGACTGTATTTTCAGCTGTATTTTATCAAACATAGTAACTTTCATATGAAACATTTTTTCATATTTTTATAATTGCGAAGTTATTGGACATTAAAGAAAATAGCGATTTTCAGTTTTTCTGCGATAATATCTGAACTATTCGGAATTTTCAAATTTTCTCAACGGAATCTGAATCAGCACATAAAACTGCAAAATATTGCCCATTTAACCAAATCTCTATCTTCACTAATAAGAAAGTTACCCATGGTAGCCTACTCAATCTGGGACACACTGTATAAGAAAATAAAATGGCAATATATGTATATAACAAATGATATGGGATTGGGGTCCAAATGGACAGCCACGTAAATAGGGGAGTCGGTAAATTGAATACGTAACTTCGGGTTAAGGAATGGCGTCGTATGAAACCATGACACCTACAGTTGAGAGGACTTGTATAGTCGGTAGAACCTGCAGCGATGTAGAACAGAAATTTTATTTTAATTAATTTAATTTAATTTTATTTTAATTTATTTATTTCAATTTATTTATTTTAATTTATTTAATTTAATTTAATTTAATTTAATTTTATGAGATCCCCCGTAATTGGTGGGGTTTTCCAAGTTGACGGAACAGCAATGCCTTAAAAGCAAAAGGGAAGGAAAAGTTAGCACCCTAGTTCCAATTGGGTCATGCCCGCGACCAATGTTGGTGTGTTTCGAGAACGCGGAAAACCGCAATGTGTCAAAGACACCGATACAACCACAAAACCAAAATATGTCTCAAGGACATCGATATAAACGCAAAACGAAAATATGTCCAAAGACATCGATATAAACACGAAACCACAATAAACACAGCCAACACCAACGCAGACACAACCGCAAGGTAATATATACAGGGTGTGTTTCCCGAGATGTTAAGCGGAAACCAGAATCTCTTAGGGGGCTTCTACCCCACGCAGAATTTTACGGCGGAAGAATTCTAAGAGGCCACTAACCCGCAGGCCGATAGTATTAATTTTCCACAGGTGTTAAAAGGAAAAACTGTATCTTTTAGGAGCCTTTTACTCCACGCAGAATTTTACGTCGGGAGCATTCTAAGAGACCCATCCCGCAGGCCGATACGAGAAGAAAGAATGGAGGGAAAGAGAAAAAAAAAATTTAAGCACGAAACAATTATTCAACTGGGCTAGGTTTAAGTTGTGAACTGTGCCAAGTTCCGGGTAAAACTTTGTCGTCACAATCTCTCAATTCATAAATGTCTGTGGAAATTCGTCGATTAATAATAAAAGGTCCGACAAACCTATCAGCCAGTTTGGCTGCGAAATGTTTGGAAGCGTCAGACAAAACGAAATTTTTACGCCATACCAACTGATCTTGTTCGAAATCAACTTTGCGCCTACGCAAGTCATAACGACACTTTGACTTCTCATAGGACTTTTGGAGACGTTCTTGAACATCTTGGTATAATCTAGCAAACTTGCTAGAACGGGATTGAAAATCAGTCGGATTTTGCTCAATTTCCACATCAATTACGTCAGAATCAGGGGTTTTATCAGAGTTAAGACTACCTTTGAGACACATCTCTCTGCCGAAATTTAAGAAATACGGAGTCAATTTAGTAACCTCATGACGCGCAGTCCTCAACGCACAAGCAACCTTTGGTAAAAATAGATCCCACTTACGATGGTCTTGGGAAACATAAGAGATCAACATGGTTTTAATAACACGGTTGACCCGTTCAACAGGGTTTGCCTGAGCGTGATAGTATGAAGTGTACGAGGGTCGAACCTGATACGACGTCAAAAGATTTCGATATTCACGGGACCTAAACTGTACTCCGTTATCCGATATTACGATACGAGGGACTCCAAAAAGTAGAAAGATGTTCTCCTCCAAATGTTGAACAATCTTCGGGGTGGTAGCTTTACGAAGAGGAAAACACATTGTAAACTTACTAAAACAGTCCGTTACTACAAAAATATATTGGTTTCCTTTCGTCGAACGAGGAAGAGGTCCGATAAGGTCGATGCTAATGACCTCCCAAGGTCTAGAAATTTTTGAATGGCCACCCATGCGTCCAGCAGGAGCCTTTTGCTCGGGTTTGGCTCGGATACAAGTCTCGCACCGACGAATGTGCTTGATAACATCCGAACGCATTTTTGGCCAATGATAATCTTGGGCGATTCGATTGTACGTTTTGTAAACGCCTAAGTGCCCACTCGTAGGAGAATCATGGCATTGACGCAAGATGTCGAAACGTTTTTCTTTTGGAACGACCTGCTTCGATGAGATGGTAGTATGTACATTTAACGAACTTATATAGGGTGTTTCCCTCAACACGATAATCCGGAAAGTTCAACGGGTTAGCCTTAACTTTATTTAAAAGATCTAAGTATCGTTTATCTTTTACTTCAGAACAGTCGATAGAATCAATAATGGGTACGGCTCGAGAAAGGGCATCAGGGACGATGATCTTTACCCTTACGATGGATGACAGTGAAATCGTATTGCTGAAGTCGAACACTCCATCTATATAAACGTCCAGAAGGATTCTGCAATCGATTCAGCCACAACAAGGAGTGATGGTCAGTGATCACTTGAAAGTGTGTGCCTTCGATATAGGGTCTGAGCTTTTCTATGGCCCAAAGCATTGCCAACAGTTCCTTCTCGCAGGTGGAATATTTACGTTCTGCTCTGGAGAGTGAGCGACTCAAATAGCAGATGACTTTCTCACCATCAGCCTGTTGTTGCGTAAGCACCGCACCGACACCGTAATCTGAAGCATCAGTCTGTATAGTGAACTCCTTGGTGAAGTCGGGACACGAAAGAACAGGAGCAGACACTAAGTGCTCACGAATTTTTTCCCAAGCTTCATCACAGGTTTCATCCCAACGATACTTGGTGTTTTTGCGCAAAAGATTTGAAAGGGGCGCGAGAATCGAAGAGAAATTCGGAATGAAACGTCGATACCAACTCGCCATTCCGATAAGTCGTCGAACCCCTGAGACCGTGGTAGGCTTAGGGATTTTAAGAATAGCCTCAACTTTCTCAGGGTCAACACGAAGTCCGTTACGGTCGACAACATAGCCCAAATACTTTAACTCATTCCGGCAAAAATGACATTTGTCCTTGCCAAGAGTTAATCCAGCAGATACCAAACGTTTATGCACCTCTTCGAGGATCTCGAGGTGTTTCTCGAAGGTCTGAGTGACAATTATGATGTCATCAAGGTAGACAAACACATGGGGTTCCGAATCTGCACCAATAACACGGTCAATAAACCTCTGCCACGTGGCAGGTGCGTTATGCAACCCAAAGGGCATATGACAAAATTGAAATAACCCTCGATTCGGGACGGTAAAAGCGGTATATTGACGAGACTCTTTGGCAACAGGTATTTGCCAATAAGCAGACTTGATATCCAGTGACGTCAGATACTTTGCGTCACGCAGTTTGTCTAAAGTGGCAGAAACGTAAGGCAAGGGGTATGCATCTTTGGTGGTAACCTGATTGAGTTTACGGAAATCCACGCAAAATCGAACTGTACCATCTTTCTTTGGCACCAGGAGTATTGGAGATGACCACGCAGAGTTAGAACGTTCCACGATTCCTAATTCTATCATCTTATCTAACTCTTGATTGACAAGGGTCTGTCTTGCAGGTGAGATGCGGTAATATCGTTGTTTAATAGGAGCGCTTTCTGTTTTGATGACGTGCTCGACCAAGTTGGTGCACCCTAATTTTGTTTCGTCGATATTTTGAAACAATTTTGAAACGGTGGCATCAAGCTGACATTGTTGGAAATAGTCAAGGTCAGAGCGTGCAGTGACATGTTCTACAGAACAGATGGCTTCACTACGAAAACTCCATTCACCAGATCTTAAGTCGGGAACAATCTCCATCACTCGCCAAAAATCAGCACCTAAGATTAAAGTGTGTGGGAGGTCAGGTACAACAAGAATGTCGATAATTTTTACTCGATCTCTTAATCGAACAGGAGTAGTAACACTTCCAGGACTCAAACAGGGTTGTCCATTGGCAACAGTGCAAGTTGTCTGATGTTTGACAAAAGGAAGTCCGAACGTTTTAAGAATTTCCCATCCAGGTCCACCGATAATCGTGCAGGAAGCACCTGAATCTAAAAGTCCTAAAAACTTAGTATCAAAAATTGTGATCTCTAGATAAGGACGTTCGTCACCTTGAGCACTGGCCAAAACAAAGTCAAGGCAGGTTTGTATATGCTATCGATTCGCTGGTTGCTTAGGACTTGGGGCAACCGTATTGCACTCGGCAAGATTGGAAGAGCTAGTGCCGATGTAAGCTAGGTCAGGCTCTAAAGAATGTACGCGACGTGGAGGTGGTACATACGATTCGACTGCGGATTTACTCGCTTCTAATTGTCTACCTAACTTTAATAATTGCTCAATCGAAAAAATTTTTACCAATCCTAACTGGTTTTGATAAAAAGGGGCGAGATTCTTTACAAGGATTTTAATCTGGACAGACTCCGGTACGTCAGCGTTCAATCGATTAAAAAGGTTCGTCATAACCGAAACATAAATACCGATAGATTCGTCCGGACCCTGGGTGCGACGTTTTATTTCATCAAAAAGTTTTTCATCAAAATCTGGAGCTTGGAATTCCTCCCGTAAAAGATTAACCAAATCGTTCCATGTTCGACAGCGACGTCTATTAGCACGGAACCATATGAGAGCTTTGCCGCGAAACAGATCAGATGCAGACATCAGCAAAGTTGCTTCGGAGACGTTACGAGAAATGCAAAGTTCATCTACTCTTTCTAAAAAGGCATTAAGCGACATGATTTTATTATCGCCGGAATAAAACAAATTCGATTTCGAAACCGGAACTGGCTTTACGTCAAACTGTCTTACAGGGGTATTCTCGAAAGTTGACAACCGTTTAGGGGTCCTATCATTCCGATTAGTTTGAAGAAATAAAGTGCTTGGGGCCGGAGCCGCAACTACTGATTGAACAGATTCGGCATCGTCATCATCCGTCACGTCATTGTCATTATTCGTCTCGTCCTCGTCTCGCAAGTTCAATAACGAAACGTCATTAGCGATTGCGTTTGCATTCGACGGAGGCGAATCAACAATTTCGGCCTTATTAATTCTAGGCGCATTAGCTTTTGTCTTAAATTGCATACTTAATTTACTAAGTTCGGTTTGAATTTGATTGCGTGTCTCGATTTCGGATTCCGAGACAGCTAGACATCTCTCGGCACGAGCCAAGGCATGAGCGAGCTTTGAAGAAGCCTTTTCATAAAAATATTTAGTCGAGGTCTGCGACAAGGTTTCGACCAACGCACGAATTTCAATGACCTTGGTTTGTAAAGCTATGAGGTCATCGACAACCGGCACTTGATAAGGTACAGGCGTGAGGCGAGCCTCTTTTTCTGCATGCAAAAGGTCTTTTAACAGTTCGGCCTTCTGAGCCGCAGTACCATCGTCACAAATTCCACGAACAAGTAATTCATATGACAGTTCATCGCCACTTAATCTATCAGACCGCAATCTTAAATCCATATTAATTTATTTCTACCTTCACACACCAGCTCAAGTGAGTTTTCAAACAAAAAGGCCACACGTCGGGGCGTCAAATCTTGTCACCCAAGTTTAAATTAAATCTACTCGTCTCTACTTACCACGACTCCTGGTGACAAGTCTGCCGATTCTAAATCAGCTGTGCCCCAGCTAGCAACAGTGGAAAATGGGGGCAGGTTATCTCAACGATGGTAAGTTATAACGGGCGCCAGAAGACGATTTAAAAAAAACAACTAATCGAAATTCGACTGGCCGACGTCTCCAATCGGCCAAGTCGTGCAGAAAGGAAACTACTAAATAGAGACGAGACTTATTACTCACTGTGTGTATGAAAGTAGTTAAAATTAAAATCGTACTCAAGTTAATACAATTTATTAATCAATTAAACTAATAGAAATAAGAGAAACAGTATTACAGTTACACTAATACGTTTACTTTCTAGCGTACCGTTTCTTTAAATTAAATCCGCACGAAGAATGCATGCGCAACAAACAAAAAAAAGAAGGTTACCTCGCGACCGATGTCATATACCGTCTGAAGTTGGCTGTCACTACGTCATCTAGTGGTCTTGTCAAAGTCGATGACTTCACAATGGCGTACTCACACGACGGGGGGAAACAACAGACGGGCAACAAGAATTGTCGGGGCACCAACACGCGATGTACTGGGAAATCCCTCGCGTATACGCTTGCGGGGATGACCTGGGCCTGCGCTGTAACTTGCGAAAAGCCAAGCAGCAAAGGAACAAGCCCGAACTAAAAAGCCTACGTGGAAAAACGATATGCGTTAGCGGCCATTTTGATGGTGATATGCGTCGTTACATATTACCTGAGCGAACAGGAGCTTCAGGCTTGGTACGGAGATTAAAGTTATCTCCGATCGGTGTTCGGCAGTGTCGAATGAATTTCCAGCCAAGCTGCGATTGATTTCTTCTCCAAAAGAGCAAGGAATCCGACAATTTTAACACACGCGAAAAGATACGTCCTTACGGCACAATGCACAAACAACAAGAGAGGACGACCAAGCCGCTCGATTACGCAGATCGCCTTGAGGCAAGGGAATTACCAATGGTAGGCACAGAAAGTCACATGGACCCCCAGAACCTATCAGAAATTAATGATCGCAGCGTGCAGGCTTTCCCCCATAGCGCTGTAAAGGAGGGGTACCAGGGTTGCCACGGCGCGAAAACGAAATTATTAGTCGCTACTTTTTAGCGCCAAATTTAAAACGTAACAGCACGCTCACAGAAGAGGCAATGATCCAGCAGGGCAAATAAAGGGAAGTCGAAGTGAAAAATACAGAAGTATAATTCAACCGTTGTTCGAAAGAAGATCTCGCGCTAAAACTTGGAGCGGTAAAGGATTAGAAATTGAAAATAAACCGTTTCAGTATATATACTGGGATAACATCAACGAGCTGGTGGATTGTCTGAAATTGTTGAAGGCTTCTCAACAGGCGGGACACACGGGCCATAATAACGAGATTATTGCGATCATCGAAGAACTGAAAGAAGCCGATGTAATAGAATGAGCGTCGATAAATTCGGCAGATATTTACGCAAAACGAAAACAACTCGAGGACCTCCCGGTTTAGGATTTTCTCTCACAAGTGATAAACATTATGATATCGGGAACAAACGACTGTGCAACGTCGGCTCGAGCATCAATCCAAGAGACGCGACCAATAAAAAATACGTGGACGAGATAAAGGAAAAAATCAAAAACGATTCTAGGGCCATACAAAATCAAGTTACGGACGTGAAATCGAAAATCGAAGGAATATTTCGTTCGCAAGCTCTCTATCTCGGCGATCTGAAACGAGAGCTAAACGTATTTCAAGAACAAGTGAAGCTGATTAATGTTAGATTAGATATGTTGGAGCAGCGATTCGGTGAAGGGCACAGCAATGAGCCAAATTAAACGTGACGTCGTCAATGAGTTACACAAACCTGCGAGGAAAATTTTTTCGAGGAGATCCATAATTGTAAAGTCTGTGGACGATCTTTGGCAAGCTGATCTGTGCGAATTTATTCCTTATGCGCGTGAAAATAAAGGTTATAATTACATTTTAGTTGTCATAGATTGCTTTTCTAAGTATTTGTGGGCGCGACCGGTGAAAAGGAAGACAGGCGAGCTCGTAACTCAAGCTATGCTCGAAATATTGACGAGGGAAAAGAGTTCTACAACCAAAAGTTTAAAGATTTGACAAATAGATACGGAATAAATCATTACTCAACATTTTCTCCGATAAAGGCCGCCATGGTAGAGAGAGTTATACGGACAATTAAAGAAAATCTGTACAGAGAAATCAGTATGCGCGGCAAATTTAAATGGTTCGATTTATTGCAAACGATTGTGGACAAATACAATGCGAGCGTGCACAGAACAATAGGCATGGCTTCTAAAGATGTGAACAAGACAAATGAAAAGACACTTTTAGAAACGGTATACAATAAGATTAAAATTGCGGGCAAAGCGACATTTCGTGTCGGTGATGTCGTTCGCATCAGCAAATATAAAGGAGTATTCGAAAAGGAGTTTACACCGTCGTGGTCCACGGAACTGTTCAAAATCGCTAAAATTCAAGTTACTAATCCCGTTACTTACCTGCTAGAAGACATGTCGAAGCAACCGATTTTGGGCGCCTTCTATAACGAAGAACTCCAACGAGCTAAACACGAAAATGTTTATTTGGTGGAAAAAAATTTGAGAAAAAAAGGAGGAAAAGCCTACGTGAAATGGTTGGGCATTCCTGAAAAATCTTGGGTTAAATTGTCAAATATTGTTTAATTGCATGAACTTATAGAAATAAATTGATTTGCTTTTTTTAAAGAAAAATAGTTTTATTAATTCGTCTTATTTAAAAAACACATTTTATATGGCACATACAAATTATCGTTAACAATATATTGAAAAACAGTGCGATACAACTTACAAAAAAAGCATGCGAACAATAACTATTTTCATTATCGTTATACAAAAATAAATTATGGTTGAAATCAATTTGCGTTAAGTTTGAACATGTTTGAACCTTTCCATGCAAGCTGAATCCAATTCTCAGGCCAAACGCTATTTTCATAATCTGTACACACGTAACACTCAGTTATGTTCGAATTATTAATGTTTATATAAAACGTATTGTTCGCAATTACCGCGAAAACAATCGCGGCAGCAAGGAGACCCATTTTCACACGGACGCACTCTCGCCGTTGTTTAGGCACACAGGGCACAAATGCAGAGAAATCGGAGGTCCGTCCCACTGCGTTTCGCCGGTGTTATAATGTAAATAACAAGGTAATTTACGCTGCAGCTCTTTATCTTGCTTCAAACGATCGGGTAATCGCTCCCAAATATCAATTAAATTTAACGTAGATTGTTGCAGTAAAATGTATCTGGGAATGTAGGGAATTAGATCCGTATCGATATTGCTCAAACCGAAATTTTGATTGTTATATTCCAATATTTTATCCACGATTTCAAGTATCTCTTCTAACGTTTTCATTGCGACTGACCGACGACGGTTGATCCCATTAAAATCGAGTTTTTATATCTTCCCACGTCGAGTTTTATTTTGTCCTCGTGATTTGCCAACAATTCAAGCAAACAATCGATACTTTCTGAATACCATTGCACATTTCCGTCCTCTGCTTTTGGGATTCCGATAATAAAATTACGGGCATACGAAATTAAGTTTTCATTATCCGGGAGATAAGTGGCGATTAAATCTATAATTTTATTGTAGTAGCCGTTGAACGTAAGTTTTTCGAGCCTTTTGATGCGGTAATCGAGACATGTAATAATTTACTTAATATTTTAAACATAGATTTATCCAATTCTATTTCTGTTTCGCCTTTAATAATTTTCACTTTAAATTTACCTTTGGACTCGATAAAAAATAATTTGATATCACTGTCGCAAAGCTCGAAATTGGAATCGTGTCCGCACATTGTTGGCACCTCGTACTTTTTAATTTCAGATGATCTTCGATGCGAGGAAAGTATTCGATGAATTGATTCCACTCGTTGTCGTTAAACGTTAAACATTTTGGTTTTGAGCTGTACGTTAGTTTTACCAACGGTTCAAAATTATTCATTACAGTGAGTCCCGTTGAAATTTTTGTGGATCTGCTTAGCTTGTAAGACACCTCGCTAACAAAACGAAAATCACTACTTCGTCTGCATTCTTGCAGGAAACTTTCCAGAAACTCTAACGACGACGATGATGCCATTTTCAGATATATACTTGCACTTATTTACGACGCTGCGAGACTAAACGATCGAAAGCAAACTTGCGCTCTTAAATAAGGAGGAGAGGAAAAAATGTGAGCGTAATTTATTTTAAACCAATAAAAAAAAGACGTATTATACACGATGTTTCATAACTCGAAGTGAAGAATTAAGGAACGTGTACGCGGTGATAAAAAATGTTAAATATTTTTGTAAGTTATGAAATAAATATTTAACTTTTTTTATCACCCCGTATACGTTCCTTAATTCTACGCCGCGAGTTATGAAACATCCTGTATTTTTAATTTTAAATCTAATGCGCACACGTAGATTACTCAATGCATAGCAATTTACTGATAAGAAAATTGCGCTGCGAACTGCAGCACAGCACTTTAGTTTGCATCATCTGTCCCTACAGAAAAGAGTTCATTTTACGTTTTCTCTGTGCGCGTTAATTATGGATACCATTTCGAATATAAATAGTGCTACTTCGTTAAAATCATTGCCTATTAAGAAGTTGTCGGAGCTGGAAATCGACCGCAAGTATCCGTTGTCCGATTTAAAATATGTAAAAACGAAATTTGGAGAATCATTGCTGGCGGAACTCGATCAAGAGTTTGTCGTGTTTCTGCCTCGTCAATTTAACAAAGCCATACCCGAAGATAAGATAGGTGACGTGTTGTCTTCACAATGCGGCTTGATTTACAAAGGATTGGTGAAATTAGCCAGTAAACCGCAGCCGGCTTATGACCTTGAATTTGAGAAATATTAAAAATACAAGTAAGTACAAAATTTATTATCTTATTTCAAGTCACTAGAATTAGTCTCTCTTTTTTTTTCAGCTCGTTAACGTAAAAAAATATTAGCTTAGTTATAAACATAATTTTAAAATTAGATTATTATTAAACATTGAAATGGATTTACGAGAATATTTAAATGTGTTTCGTTTATTGGATGAGTGCGCCGATAAATCAGATGCTTATAAAATTGCAAAACTAAACAAAAAAAAAATATTAAAACATTAAACGGGCTAATGAGAAATTGTCCGTCGGTGCACGATAAGAAACAAATTGAAAGCTTAATTGCAAAATTACATTCATTCGACGTAAAACTGGAATTAAAAATTAAAACGTTGCCGATTGGTCGAGGTTTAAGAACAAGTCGTCGTCCCGGAACAGAACGGAGAATTAATAAAATCAACCGAATTCAATGGAAGGATGTAAGTTTTAAATTAAATGCGTAAGTATTTTTTCTAATTTGTTTTTTTTTTAATTTACAGCTGCAATCTGCATTTAAAAGCAGAATTCGTACCGGAGTAATAATCAATAAAACTCATACACAACCACAAAGCTTTTTCCTAGACGCCTCTTCTCTGATTAGAACTAGAATCGGAAATCAATTGGTGAAAACGCCTTCGATGAAGATAAATTTGGTATTTTGCGGTGAATTTGTAAAACCTCAAACCGATGTCTCGGAATATAAGTTTTTCAATACCAAAAATCACGTGATCAACATTGGAGTAAATCTAGACGAAATTTTAAACGAATTGTTTAACGAAATCATGGTGCAGGTAAGTTTAAAACGAAATAAGCTGCCACATATTAATTTTCTTTTTTTCACTTTCTTATCAGCTTTCAGAATTTCAAGAGAGACAGAGCGGCTGGGCGTTATCGGCAATCGTGAACCTGGTCGTGGTGTTTTGCAAGTACACGCCGTTGAGAGGAGGAGGAAAGAAAGATAACGGTAGCACTTACGTGGATCTGCCGGACGAACTTCGGCGAAAAAGTAACGTCATATTGAACATCAAAAATCGAGACCGACGATGCTTCGCGTATTGCCTTTTGGCGCACCTATTTCCGGCGAGAAACGGTCAAGATGCGTGCGATCCTTCTACGTATCATCAAAATATATACGATTTTTTTAATTTTAAAGGTATATGTTTTCCTGTAAATCTGTGCGACTTACAGAAATTCGAAAACGTCAATAAATTTATTTCAATTAACGTATACGGTTATGAAAACAAGAGCATCGTGGGTCCGCTTTATCATACAAGAAATGTCAAAAACTGTCACGTAAATTTATTATACTTGAAGAAAAGTCAACGCGTAGGTCATTTTTGTCTCATTAAAAATTTATCAGAACTGTGCAGGTATCAAATTTCATCAAATATGCGTGTCAAGTTCATTTGCGATCGCTGCTTGTGTTATTTTTCATCCAAGGACAAATTAAATCGTCATGTGTCAGATTGCTCGCGTCACGAGGCCGTAAAAATTGAATTACCTAAAGACGGAGAAAACATTGTTAAATTCAAACAATTTGGAGCCACCATGCCTTTGCCGTTTGTCATTTACGCGGACTTCGAAGCTCTAACGAAACCTATTCATTCCTGTGACGATACTTTAGAAAAAGCATTCACGAACGCCTATCAACGGCACGAAGCCTTTAGCGTTGCATATTTAACAGTCTGTTCTTACGACGATCGACTAAATCATTTTGAAATTTACCGCGGCGAAAACCCTGCTGAGTGGTTCGTAAATAAATTATTAGGAGAAGCAACAAATGTTCAAGAAATATTAAAAAATCACGTTACCGTTCCTATGAAAGATTTAACGTTTGAAGAATCTACGGCACATGCAAATGCCGAAAAGTGTGAGATTTGTGATTCTAATTTTAACGAAAATAATGCTAAAACTTATCACCACGACCATTTTACCGGGAACTATATTGCAGCTTTGTGCAATAATTGTAATTTACAATGTCGCGTTAAGAATATTATTCCCGTGATTTTACACAATTTATCTCATTACGATAGTCACTTTATAATAGAAGCTCTGGCAAACGTAAACGACGAAAATGTCGAAATTTTAGCAAACACAACTGAAACTTACATATCGTTCTCGAAAAGGGTAGGCGATGTGAAGTTACGTTTCTTAGATTCGTTTCGTTTCATGCCCTCGTCTCTTGAAACATTAGCGAAAAATTTGAAACCAGAACAAATAAAGTTCGTACAAAAAGCGTTTCCGAATCCGGATTCTTATAAATTAGCAACTCGTAAAGGATGTTTTCCCTATGATTACGTGAAATCTGTTGATAAATTGGAGGAGACAAGTCTTCCCGATAAATCGCTATTTTATAATAAATTACATGGCGAAAACGTCAACGATGATGATTACCAGCACGCCGTAAACGTTTGGCAACATTTTCAATGTAAAACTCTCGGTGAATACTCGGACTTGTATTTAAAAATTGACGTATTTCTATTGGCAGGCATTTTTGAAAATTTTAGAAAATTGACGTTCAAAACTTACGGGTTAGATGCGTGTGGATTTTTCACAGCTCCGGGCCTATCATTTTCGGCGGCTCTTAAAACAACAAAAATTGAACTTCCCCTTTTACAAGACATCGATATGATTTTATTCATAGAAAAAGGTTTACGCGGCGGTATAACTCAAGTTAGTTCCCGATATGCAAAAGCGAATTCTGTACACATGGGAACCGATTTCGACCCCGATAAGGAAATTAGCGAAATTATTTACGTAGACGCGAACGGACTATATTCTTACGCGATGACGACAAAATTACCGTGCGACAACTTCAACTGGGTAAGTGACGAAAAATTAACGAATCTTTTAGAAATGCTCAGTACGACCGACATTGATTGTTCGATGTATTACGGGGATGAAACGGGTAAATCTTGTATTTTAGAAGTTGACTTAGAATATCCTGAAGATTTGCACGATTCCCATATATTTTTTCCATTTTGTCCGGAACACATATCCACCACAGGTAAAAAGGACGACAAAAAATTAATGCTAACTTTATGTAATAAAGAGAAGTACGTCCTCCATTTACGCGTTTTACTTCAAAGTTTAAAACACGGCTTAAAATTAAAAACAATTCATCGTGCGATAGAATTTGACGAGAGCAATTGGTTAGAAAAATACATTAAATTAAATAGCGATCTGAGGGCAAAATCTACGAACGCTTTCGATAAAGATTTTTACAAGGGCATGTCGAATATGGTTTTCGGAAAACTTATGGAATCTGTACGCAAATACAGAAATATCGTGTTGACAAAGAAATGGAAATCTGCTGAAAAATATATTAGTCAACCAAATTTCAAGAAAGCTACGATTTTCAATGAGAATCTGGTCGCAATTGAACTGAACAAATTATCTGTGAAATTTGATAAACCGATCTACGTTGGTATGGCAGTCCTTGACATTTCAAAAACAGTCGTGTATAGTTTTTTTTATGATTACATCAGAGAAAATGTGGAGCCATTTAATGTCACAGTATGTTACACGGACACGGACAGTTTTATTTTTAAATTCTCTCCAAAACATCCCGAACGCGTCTCGAGTATTTATGAAATTATAAAACGGGATGCAAATAAAATTTTTGACACTTCAGATTACGCCGCAGATAACCCTTTCGGAATACCTTTGGTTAATAAGAAAGTTATCGGCAAATTTAAAGACGAACTGTGCGGACAGATAATAACTGAGTTCATTGGAATTAGAGCTAAAGTTTACACCATCAGAGTGGGAAAAGAAGTAAAATTTAAAAAATTGAAGGGCGTAGGTCGTTCGGGAATTAAAAAAATAACTTTTCAGGATTATTATGACTGTTTGTTTGATAATTCAAAATTCAATAGCATTAGGTCAATAAATCATCAATTATTAACCGTTACCATAAATAAAACTGCCTTAGATGCTCAAGATGACAAACGACATTACCATCTTGTAACGGACATTCATTCGTTGCCGTTGGGACATTATAAATTAAAATGAAATTGTATGTAATTTTGTAATTATGTATTAAAATTAAATTATATGTAATTTGTAATTATATTGTGTGTTAATAAAGCATTTTGTAACATACATCCGTAAGTAAAACGTATTTTTAATTTTTAGAATTTTATTTAAGACGTTTTACAATTAGACAGGCATCGTTTTCGTCCGCCTCCGCTCGCGGAAATGCGCACGCCCCGAGGACCCATTTTTTCGAAATTGCCGCCGCCCGCGCGCGCGGAATTCTTTTTACAGAAACCCACCGACCGACGACGCGACGTCTCCGAGATGGACGCCGGCGATCGTCCTTTCGCAATTCGTCAGCAGATGGACACCGCCGGACGCAACCAACATCGCATCCGTGTTCGACGAAAAAAAAACGACATCCTTCGCCGCGCGTCGTTATTATTACACATCTCGAACCGATACGAGCAACCGACCCAACGGCCGAGCGGCTTAGGTGGACGCCTCACGAACGCAGAGGAACGGGTTCGAATCTCTCTCCGGACGGAGGAAAAAAATTGACGCAACCAGCATCGCATCCGTGTTCGACGAAAAAAAATGATTCCTGAGTGCACACCGGTGCAGCCAGTGGAAAACGCTATCAGTTTCTTCAGGATAGCGAAACGCTAGTGACTTTTAAGCTGCTCGTGAAATTTTTGTACGCATTTACTTATGAAAAGAAACTTCATTCCGTATCGTTTTATCTACTTATTTATTTAAAACTCGAATAAATTGGTATGTATTTAATTTAGAAACAATTGAACAGTGTTTTTCGTTTTTAGAAATTGAAGGAATTTTTCGCGACATACTTGCTTCTTTCCATTTACATATCAAGTAAGGAAAAATGATCTGATGTACGATATTCAACCTCACTTTACATCAATAGCGTTTACACGTTTGGCGCAAAATGTCACATTCAAATCAAAGATAAATGTAGGTTATAAAACGCGAACTCAGACAAGTGAGGACGAATAAAAGTTAGCGCACGAAGAAGAAAGGGGGCGGTAAATTCCTCAGATCATTTTCCTTAGCAGTTTTAACACGCAAATGAGTGAGGTGAGGTGAGGTCATCTGATAAAAAGGGTAAAAGGAAAACAGTTACTATTTAGTATGATCTAGTATCTAGTGGTTACCTGCCCCTTCACATACCAGAAGCAACAGCGCGAAAATGAAAATGGTATGTCAAGTCTGGTTTTTTGTTTTTGTAGAAAAAGGCATAACCTCAGTCAGCGTTGTTCTTGTCATTACGAGCGTAATAGATTTATTACTTTTTATCAGATTTTTATGTTGCTTGTTACGCTATTACTCGACTATAATAGTATATTATTATACAAGTTTCACAAGAAGGCTTATTGTAACACGAGTGGGGATGGGGCACGACTAACGAAGCGTAGCGTGGAGTGGCCCAACGGAACGAGTGTTACAATGCCTTTTGTGAAACGTGTATAATATACTATATTTTCACTTATTGAACAAAAATATGAAAAATATTGGATCTTCTTAGTATATGGGGAATTTTAGTTGTAATGCGTGGCAACACTGAAAACCTTTCGTTTTAATCAAAAGTCACATTAACAAGTTATTAATTTTTCGTATCCAGCTTCATTGTGAGTATATTGTTAAGTAACAAATAAATACTGAGTTATTTTGTAAAATCTATTAAATATTTTCAATTAAAAATGACTAAAATTTCCCCAAAAACAGTGTCACAATGAGCTTCATTGTGAAACTGTTTTTGGTGTCACAATGAGTTCATTGTGAACGCAAAGTAGAAAAAATCTATTACATTTCGTTTTATCTGCAACTTCCAAAGTCGAATTTGTGAAGTTTATTTTTTATGTTAGAAATATGTATATTATAATGTTTAAAATGTGTTACGAATTTAAATTAATGTTCTAAAGAATTTAAAGGAATATTTTCGCGACGGATGAAAGACGGCGTGTTTTAAACAACAACGTTTTCGTGAGTAACTGTGACGTCATGGTTACAATTTTTGAATGTGGTTACTGTAACACATGGATGAACCTTTCGACCTGTGTACATTTTCTGCATCCATGGTTCCATTATTTTCGACTGGTAATCGTTGTAATCCGGTTTACATGTTAAATGCACGCGCGTGCAGTAAATTTGTCATCTGTCGACCTTTATAAGCATATTGTTATATTATGAGAAGCAGACTATATTTTTATATACTGGTAGCGCCACCTATGCCGCAGACAGGATTCTAATCTATTCTAGACACGCACCGAATTTACTGGAAAAATCTAGCAAGTTTTTCGACGTTATTCTCGACGAAGCGCTGGCTGCTATAAAGAGGAGCCGGAGCGCGGTTTTTAAATCAGTCTTATTTAGGAAGCGATGTGTAGCAAGCGAATTTAATAATGTTGAAGTGTTATTTTGTTAGATAAGTGTACAGCTCGATATTATTGTAATTTTATTGTGTGTAATGATAATAAATAACGTTTAAATTTGTGAACCCGAAGTCGTAACAAATTGGTGCCAGAAGCGGAAATTTTCAAAAAATCGAAAATGAAGCTAGTTGAATTAAAAGTGAAGGAGCTGCGTGATGAATTGGACGAGAGAGGGCTTGAAAATTCTGGAAAAAAAGCCGTTTTACAAGAACGGCTTGAACGAGCTCTCCGAGAAGAAGGAAGAGATCCGAAATTATTTGAATTCGAAATTGAAAATACCGCAGCTCTACTTAGAGAAATGAAAGAAAAAATGGAGAAAGTCGATGAAAAAATGGAACTTTCTAGAAAACAAATAGAAAGCTTGGAAACAAAAATTGAAACATCCAGTTTAAACACCGATCTGAAATTACAGGAGGTGAAAATTCAAATCGATGAAAAGATCGAAGGTCTTAAAACACAATTCGGTGAGGAAACTGATGGGAAGATTGAAAATGTGAAGAGACAATTTGAACACACAATTTTTTATCAAATTGAAGATGTAAAAACTCATATTGGTGACGTAAAAACTGAATTTGACTGCAAACTTGATGAGAAAATCGGAGGAATAGAAATTCAGTTCCACGATAAATTTGAAGACTTAACCAAACAACTGCATAAAGGAGGACTTGGTCGTTCTATTACACCATCTGTGTCGTCAAGCCAAAAAATGAAACCACCCAAATTTGAAGGGGACTTACCATGGTCTACTTTTATTAGACAATTCAAAATCGCAGCTGATGTAAATGGTTGGAATGATCGCGATAAGGCTGCAGCCCTCGTGTTGGCTTTGCGGGCCCAGCATTGAGTGCATTACAATCAATTCCCGAAGAGGTTCAGAACAACTTTGATCAACTAGTAGAACACTTGGACATGCGATTTGGTGACGCACACATGAAGCAACTCCATGCTATCCAACTGAAAACTCGTACCCAGAAGAATGGTGAGTCATTACAGGAATTTGAACTCGATGTCGAGAGATTGGTCCGAATGGCGTACGGAGACTTCCTGCCTGAACCTGTTTTCCACCGGTTGGCCATACAAGCATTCATTTACGGTACTAGGGACCAAGAGATGCAGCAAGTCTTGCGACTGGGTAACTTCTCCAAGTGCACAGATGTACTGGCCCGTGCTCTGGAATTC
The DNA here is from genome assembly GCA_958336345.1 of Dorcus parallelipipedus. Classification (NCBI taxonomy): domain Eukaryota; kingdom Metazoa; phylum Arthropoda; class Insecta; order Coleoptera; family Lucanidae; genus Dorcus; species Dorcus parallelipipedus. The sequence continues at coordinate 1,226,951 of OY284484.1, forward strand.
GAGGCAGCCAAGCAAGCCTCTAGAAGCCTAGTGCGAGTGCGAGAAGTGAAAGCTCCCGACGACAACGCACTGACAGATATTTTGGATAGACTAAAACAGTTGGAAGAAAAGAAAACCACAAGCAATGTCATGCGAATAATAAGTTGCTGGAACTGTGGTCAGCAAGGTCATCTGCGCTCCAACTGTAGGCGCAAGCGACCGCGCCTTTACAATGATAGTGATGCGCTAATTCCAGTCAACAAGAAGGGGCGCATGCTGACTGATTCTACGGATAACCCCAAGATTGTCTCTATTTCTAGAATAAGAAATAATGAAAATAGCTTGATAGCAAATGGACAAATTGGCAAGAGATCCTTCCAATTCACAATCGATACTGGTGCAAATGCGTGCATAGTAAGAACAGATCTCTTACCAAAATGGAAACTAATAAATACTGAAAGAAGGTATCACATCCAGACAGCTATTGGAGAGGTTACTCCTGTTTGTGGGGAAGCCGAAATTGAATTGAAGATTGGAAGTATGAAATTTAGTCACAGGGTTTTAGTGGCTGCTATCGTTGATGATTTCATACTTGGAGTGGATTTCATGAAGAAAAACGGCTTGGTTGTAGATCTAAAGGATAAAGTTCTACGCATTGGAACAGAAGAAATACCTCTCCATATCCCTGGAAATTCACCTACCGTATTGAGAATAAAACTGAAAGAAAGTGTGAACATTCCCGCCTTAACCGACAAGATAATCTTGGCAAAAATGGAAGGCAATCTTGGTAGCTATCCTACTGGGATCATAGAACCAATTGAAACTAACTGCGCCAAGAAGGGATCTGGCTGGAACTCTGGTGAAGATTCAAGAAACAGTTCCTATCCGTCTTGCAAATGTCAACAGTTACCCAGTTACCATACCCGGCGGAACTGTAGTGGGCAAGTGTGAAGCAATTGTTTCTGTAAACCATATTGAAGTGAACGATGCATCCGCTCGGCATCAGTCTGACACGCTACCACCACTACTAGAGAAATTGCTGGCTGGTACATCAACATTGCTGAAACCCAAAGAAACAGAAGACGTACGAGAGCTGTTTCGAAAATTTAAAGGAATCTTTGCTTATACTGATGATGACTTAACCCGGACAGACATTGTACATCACAGAATAAACACTGGCGACTCGAATCCAATTCGACAACCCGCGTGTCGACTGCCGTTGGCAAAAAGAGAAGAAGCCGAAAATTGAATTAAGAAGATGCAAGACCAAGACGTTATAGAACCGTCGCAAAGTCCATGGGCATCTCCCGTTGTACTGGTGACTAAGAAGGATGGCAGCACGCGTTTTTGTGTGGACTATAGACGATTAAATGATGTCACGAAAAAGGACAGTTATCCCTTGCCCAGGATCGATGACACAATAGACACCTTATCCGGTGCGAAATGGTTTTCGACCTTAGACTTGAAAAGTGGCTATTGGCAAGTTGGTATGCATCCCGAAGACAAGGAAAAGACGGCCTTTACTGCTGGAAATGGTTTATGGCAATTCAAAGTGATGCCTTTTGGTCTTTGCAACGCCCCAGCTACTTTTGAACGACTCATGGAATTGGTATTGCGCGGACTTAGCTGGAAAACTTGCCTCGTATACTTAGACGATGTGATTGTTGTTGGAAGAACTTTTAAAGAACATCTTCCAAACATAACAGACGTCTTCCAGAGAATAAAAGAGGCGAAATTGAAACTGAATCCTGCCAAATGCGAATTCTTCCAAAAGGAAGTGAAATATCTTGGACACGTCATATCAGAAGCAGGAGTCGCAACGGATCCAGACAAAATTACAGCCGTTAAGGATTGGCCACCACCAAAAAATGTGCATGAGTTGCGAAGTTTCCTGGGATTATGCACATATTACAGACGATTTGTGAAAGACTTTGCAAAGACAGCCAAGCTTCTGCATTCGCTGACCGAAGGAAAAACAACATTCTTTTGGAGTGAAGACTGCCAGGAAGCTTTTGAAAATCTGAAGGATCTTCTAATGTCTGCACCGATACTGTCTTATCCACGACTAGAGGGCCAGTTCATCATTGACGCAGATGCGAGCAATCACGGAATTGGGGGCGTGTTATCACAAGTGCAGGACGGGGAAGAACGTGTCATCGGTTACTTCAGTAAAGTTTTATCCAAAGCTGAAACAAATTATTGTGTAACCAGGAAGGAGCTTTTTGCTGTGGTGAAAACATTGGAACATTTTCACAAATACCTTTATGGTCGACAGTTTCATCTTCGATCAGACCATGCAGCATTGAAGTGGTTGCTCCAGTTCAAAAATGTAGAAGGCCAGCTTGCCAGATGGATAGAAAGACTGCAGGAGTATGATTTTACAATCGAACATCGCCCAGGTCGTATCCATAATAATGCAGATGCACTATCCAGAAGACCGTGTCCTGAAGATTGTCGGCACTGCTTGAAATTGGAGGACAAAGAAGGAATAATTCCTATCAAAAGAACACGTGTCACAAACAACCATTGGCAACCAGAAGTTATAAGCCAAGAGCAACGCCAAGAGGAAGACATAAGGGATATAATCTCTTGGAAGGAAAAAGGACAACGACCAACTTGGGCCGAAATATCGAACAAAAGCCCGATTTTCAAAAGCTACTGGGCACAATGGGACTCTCTAAAGTTAGAGAATGGAATTCTGAAAAGAGAATGGGAGTCACCTGATGGCAGCGAAATTAAAGAACAGTTAGTCCTTCCAAAAGTAAGAATTGCCGAAGTTTTGGAAGAAATACATGGTGGTACGTCAGGTGGACATTTGGGCATCAATAAAACATTAGCAAAAGTCCGAGAAAGGTTTTATTGGGTGAAATGTAGAACCGATGTAGAGAATTGGTGTGCCAGGTGTATTACCTGCAAGGCAGTGTCTGGACCTGCGAAAAAGACTCGAGGAAGACTACATCTGTATAACGTCGGTGCACCCTTCGAGAGGATTGCCATTGACATAGCCGGCCCGTTTCCAGAAACCGATCGCGGAAATAAGTACATCATGGTGGTAACCGATTACTTCACTAAATGGCCAGAAGGTTACGCGTTGCCTAATCAGGAAGCAACAACTGTCGCCACTGCCCTCATAGAGAATTGGATAACAAGATTTGGGGTGCCAATGGAGCTTCATTCCGACCAAGGTAGAAATTTCGAAGGAAGCGTCTTTCAAGAATTGAGCCGGATGCTTGGCATTTTTAAAACGCACACTACCCCGTTACACCCGCAATCAGACGGCATGGTAGAGCGATTCAACAGAACTCTAGAGAGACATTTAGCAAAAGTGGTCTCCACAAACCAACGCGACTGGGATCAACATTTGCCCATTTTTCTAATGGCATATCGTTCCGCAAATGAAGCGATATTCTTCAATATTCGATGATAATGGTATTATAATAGAGAGACTGTTACAAAATGTTAATGAAACAACTTCACTAACATCAAGAAATATGTTATTTAAGAGTCCTTCGAGAATTGCATTTCAGACCAGATTCTCACCAGAATGCTCATGAACAATTATGCACACTCTTCTCGACCATCATCCAACAGTTCCACGAACGACGTTCATAATATACGACAATGACGTCATGTGTTTGTCGGAAAAGTGCTCATTTTCGTAACCACTCTAATCTGGTTCGTCGCTAAAATATGCTTTATGTTTCCTCTTTTTCCAAGAACCATAGATATATTTCAACCAACACGCTTTCGCGAGTACTGTAATCCATGACGTAATCTTTAAGAGGAATCGTACAAAGTTACCCCTCAGAAGTTCGCATTTTACTATCCCTACTTTGCTACGTTAAGGGGAAATATTTGTGATGTTATGATTGGTTGGTTGGCAGTCGCCTTCCGATCATGCGGCTATTGAAAAACCATCAACATTAGTTGCTTAGAGCTATCTCTGTTCAATACATATTGAGAAAGAACGATAATAACTCTCGCGTGTCGGTAGTTCCGTCATCATGAGCAACTTACTAGGCTGCGTTCGGTCATAATGTTGGTATATTCAACGGGTTCAGAAATACACATACATGTACATAATTATATTCAAATACCTAACACATTTTTTACGGTAAATTGTAATAAGACGCAATTATCGTTCAAAGTAGACTTTATTTTTAATTGCACATATGCGTCGTATAATAGAAAAGGGACAAGCAGTTACCTATATTTGTAAAAATATTGAAGAGGATTGAAGCTGCAACACCAAAAATTTTACTTATAATGCTATTTCATGCCCATGCGCAATTTTAAAATTACCTGCAGCTCAACACTGTAATGAAATTCATTATTTTATTTATTTAAATTGTAAACATGGGTAAATTAAACTCCATTAACAAGAAGGTCACATATAGGAAAAGAAAAATCGGCGGTAAATATGTAAATGTAAATGTAAAAATGTATCTACATATATTTTTTCGAAAATTGTTAAAAAATGTTGATAATTAAGTACATGACAAACATCATGACGCGAAGTGACTGTTCTTGGTGTCATCGAAACGCCAGTGTCGTTTATAACGTACTATAAGGTAAACGAAATAAATTTTTTTAAAAATTTACGAAGGTATAAACATAGATATAAGTCTGCAAGGTTTGGATATTTCAAAATAAATGGTTGAGTATGTAGTAGTCGAAAAAATATTATATACACCACGGCAGCAAAGTGTCTTTATCGACCTCGTTCGCTTGCTCACCGCGGCTTCGCCTTGGCTCGCAATTTGCAAACTCGTTTGATAAAGTGCCACTTTGCCACCTTGGTACATAAATAACTAGAAATTCAGAATGTAAAAGTATTTCGCATCTTGCAATTTTTGATTGAAGAAAAGGCCACAGTTTAAGAAAATATCATAAAAGTTTATTTCTTTTGAAACCGATATGAAGTTAGCAATAAATTTCAGCAATAAAAAAAATTCTAAAATAATACCAAAACAGTTTCAGTATTTATGTATTAGTATAAAAATCTACTAATTAAGTAATTAATATTCAATAACTTAAAATGAATATTTTTAGAAACTGATTCAAAATCGACCTATCGAGTAATGTTGCGCGAAGCGTACTCAACTTTTTCAAAAATGACAGCGTTGTCCTATTTTTAAATCAAATATTTTTAGATGAAAATAATTTATCAATAAGGGGCTTTTGATAGTGTAAAAACAAAAAGGGATGTATTTTTTGTTCGGCCACAATTAAATTTTAAACTTTAGTTCCGCAGGACGCACGTTTCCTTTTTCTCAAAAATGACATTGTTGTCTTATTTTTTAATTAAATAAATCAATAAGAGGCGTTTAGTACTGTAAAAAAAGCATTGTATATCTTTTTATTTTCAGTTACATACTTATTTTGAACAAGTTTTCAAATCACCTTAGATTTTTAAGGTCCTGGAGTATGCGGAACGAAAGTTTAAGATTTTATTGTGGCCGAACAAAAAATATGTCCCTTTTTGTTTTTAAACTATCGGAAGCCTATCTATTAATAATAATCTAAAAACATTTGATTTAAAAATAAGACAACGCTGTCATTTTTGAGAAAAACGAAGCGAGAGTCCTACTGTATGCGGAGCTAAAGTTTAAGATTTAATTGTGGCCAAACAAAAAATATGTCCCTTTTTGTTTTTATACTATCGAAAGCCCGTTATTAATAGATTATATTCGTCTAAAAATATTTGATTTAAAAATACGAAACGTTGTCATTTTTGAAGAAGTTGAGTACGCCTAACGCAAAATTACTTGATAGGTCAATTTCGAATCAATTTCTAAAAATACTCATTTATTGAGTTATTAAATATTACTTAATTATTAGATTTTAAGATTTAAAGTTTAAGATTTAATTGTGGCCAAACGAAAAATATGTCCCTTTTTGTTTTTACACTATCGAAAGCCCGTTATTAATAGATTATATTGGTCTAAAAATATTTGATTTAAAAATAAGACAACGCTATCATTTTTGAAGAAGTTGAGTACGTCTAACGCAAAATTACTTGATAGGTTAATTTCGAATCAATTTCTAAAAATATTCATTTTAAGTTATTGAACATTACTTAATTAGTAGATTTCTATACTAATAACTGAAACTGTTTTGGTATAGTTTTAGAATTTTTTTTATTGCTGAAAGTTGTTGCTAACTTCATTTGAACTTTTTTTGAACTCTATTTAAATGTACATTTTTATATTTTTACTATTTCGCTTCTAATACACATAAGTTGAGTCAAACACAAATTTACAAAAAAAAAAAAGAAAAAAATGTTCCAAAAAAGTGTTCCACTTCAAATTTTAAGGAGTGCATTTAAATTAATAAAGAGAAAAAGGAGTTCATGCAAAAGTTAGTTACACAAAATAATGTTTTCGAAGTGAAATGCGTCTCAAAATTTTTCTTTTAGGTTTAATCAACGAAGAATGCCAGGACGCGAAAGTTCACACAAAAAAGTTGTACGTCAGAATAGGCAAAACGATAATTCTATAAAAATGTAATTTTCCTAGTGATGTAATTTAGCCGGCTAACCGTGGAAAAAGCCGTACCTTTGAATACTATTTAGAGGTACTGAAGTTGATCTTTTCTTGACTAACAAGAAATGTACTTGTTGCTAGACCTCAGTGCATGTATAAATAAACATTAAAATACCAAAAACGTACTGGAAAAAGCAATGCACAAACTTAAATATGTTTAAATTACCCGCCTTAATCCTATCTGAGATCATGCGCAATAACCCCTAAAAAATCGGAATGCAAAATATATTCTCAGGCCGTGAAAAAAGATCACGTGATTGTCTATTTTGTTACCGCCCCCAGCTCTTAAGGTGGGGAGAATATATTCACGCCTTACAGAAATAATTCATTAAAAACATACAAATCGGGCGACTTCATAACTTAATTATGGTTACATATTTTTAAAAGCTGTTTTCACTGATTTGTTAACAAAACTTCAATCTACAAAGTGACCAACGCGTTTTTCAAAATTCCATCTGGAAGTATTTTTACTATCGCTGTAAAGTTCAACTACAATTTTTCAATGTTAATTATTTTTTTCTTAATTACCAGATGATGATAGAGAAATTCCCTATGGTCACTTTGTAGTGCTAGTTGTCAGGTATATAGGAAAAAAAAATGAATTAATTATATTCAGAAATAAAGTCTCTATGAATTCGCCCGTTTTAATGGTTTTCGTATATGGAGTTATTTCGTAAGATTGCTCTTAAACCAGGCATTGAACCGCGTTACTCACCAAAATATACCTCTAGTCTGATATTTATTAGGTCTGTTTCGAACTAGTTGCGAACTCTTGCTGGAACAGACCTATTGTTAAATTTATATGTAGGTATAATTAAAAATATAGAAATTGAAATAATTTTTATGTACTGTCATGAAGATAAGTTTGAATTTAGCATAGTTTTAAACCTTTTCGTTCGGCTTTTGTTGTCCACGAGTATAAACAATGGTATAAAGTAGAATGTGCCGTCGTTCCAGAGATGGTCAGTGAAAAATAATTAAGAAATAAATATGGAGCACTATCTATTACGTCAAAACAAAATCTATTACAGTAATCTGTAAAATTCTGTAACAATAATTTTTACCCGAAGAACAACACTGACCCCAGTTGTTTGTGTTCAAAAACTAGGTCTGTTTGTTATCCTGCACTGGTGTACACTAGTGCACACTTTTTTTACGAAATATGCCTTAATGAAGCCTAAATTTTTTGATAATGTGTCAATGCAAATCATACACATCTATACATACTGACATACCACACAAACATTGAAGGTTGCATTAAAGCGTATTTTGTGAAAAAGTATACATTGGTGTACACCAATTGGTGTTCAGGATAACAATTTATTATTTCATTAGATTGCTTTTTAACTCAAAGAAAATGGAAATTTGTGCTGCGTTGCTACTTGATGAATTTTTCAATATGGACAATATAGAAATAAGATATTTATTGGAATATATATTTAATATGAACAGTAAATTTGTTTATTTATTGCCAGGTTTGCGAAATACTTTTTATGGAATCAACACTTGTCAAGATAGTGAGTGGTTAACGAAACACAACGATGTAATATTTTATCGCTTTTTCCGGTTAAAGAGAAGTACTTTTGATACATTACTAAATATTTTGCTTGAAAATGACCAATTCAATTTGATTAAAAAAAAGTATAGAAGAGTAAATTTCCCAATACAACCAGAAAGATAAGAAAGATCTTATTTTTTTATGGTATGTGGCACAAGAAGATTCTTTACAATGTGTTGGTTATTTCGTTTAAAGTGACTGCTAGTACTGTTATGCAAATAGTAAATGTATTTCTCTACATTCTACTTCAAATAAAGAATAAATACATATTTTAGCCAAGAAATCAAGAAGAGTTTGCACATGTTAGTCGTGGATTTCAAAATTATCAAGGTAAGTATGTATGTTACATCAGTTTTAATGATTTAATTATGTGAAAACAAAACAAATTTATAATAATTACATGTTTTACAAATGTGAACTTTTCTAAGTAGTGATAAGAAATAATTGATTTAAAATTTTTCAAAATTATTTAGTTGATGAATTTTAACATGCCAAAATCGCTTTCCTTATTATATGATTATATTTACAGAACCTGTAAGAACCTGGTTAATGACTCCATTTCGACGTAATAATAATATGAACAGAATGGAAAAATATCATAATAATTGTTTAAGTCGTGATAGAGTCGTAATTGAAAATGTGTTTGGACTAGTGAAAGGAAGATGGAGACGACTTCTTTATATAAATACCTACTCTGTTAGCAAGGCTGTTGAAATTGCAACTGCTGCATGTATATTGCACAATTTTAGTTACTTCAACAATGATGTATGGCTTGATGAAATAATACATCATGAAGAACTATCACATCAAGCTTTTGTAGAAAACAATCCTGAAGAAGCTAGACGTGGACAAGAAAAACGTAATATGATAGCCAGATATTTAATAAATAACCATGTATAAATACAAGTTGTACATAATTTAGTGTTAAATGTTAAATTTATCAGAATAAATCATATCTGAAATGATTTTTTTTATATAAAAGGTGAACATAAATTATAACTTCTAAATAAAAGAAAATTCAAATTTACTCAAAGAATGTAAGAAAATAATTTTTTTTTATGTAAAAGGTGAACATAAAATGTAACTTCTAAATAAGAGAAAATGCATATTTATAAATATTGTAAGTACCACCTATGTGTACTTCTATATCTGCAATGATTTTTTTGTTTTTTTATATGAATAGGGAACATGAAATACAATGTCTAAATAAAAGGAAATGCAAATTGGCTATCAACATACAAACTTAAATTCCATTTGAAAGGTAAGTAATAAAAGAAAAATACAGTTTTTCTTCATGTCAACTACATCCCCAAATTTTTTAAATGACTTCTATGTGACATATAGATTGATATGTCCGAAACTGGAAAATCCTTACAAATTTGGAAACAGTCGACAAAAGAAAAAACCAAAACAAAGACTAAGGATAACATAATTACATTTTCTGCTTCTTCCGTTGCACTAGATCAGCAAATAAATCTAGCATTCGTTTTCTTTGTTCGTTTTGCGTTTCCAATAACATTTTTACTTCTGTATATTGTTTGTTACAGTCTTGAACGTGTTGCTGTTAAAATTCTTTTAGCAATAATTCGCTTACGCTCCTAGGTCGTGCAGTACTTTTGGATTTACTAAATCTGTTTGGAATGCTCTTATCAGTCTTACCGCTACTACCATCAGAAGTAGACGCTGCACTGTCATCTGAAATGGCAGTGTCCTGTAAATATTCCGTGGATACCTTTGCTTTACTACCTAAAATTTTAATGTATAATTTACAAAGTTATAAATCTTGTTTTATGTTATTCCGTACCTAGAATTGAATGCAGTTCATTGAAGAATAGCGGTGGGTCTTTCTTTTTCTCCCCTGTTATTTTCTGATGAGATATGTGAGCAATACAGGGTAGCCCAAGTGAACGTATTTCTTCCTTAACGCGAAAACTGTTTAAAATAGGTAAAAATGTTTTATACAAAAGTTTCCTAATTTTGTATTCTCCATCTTGTAAAATTATTTTCAAATATGAGTGACTTCCGGTTATACCGGAAGTAAGTACCTACTTCGATATTTTAAATGGAATGACCCATATTTTATTACATTTTTGAATTCCTCGACGAATTTAAAGGTCAGTTTGTTAAACGTTTGTTATACCTAAAGTGCTTCACGCCATCTTGAATAATTCAGAAAAGAATGTACATAGGCATATGAGATTTTGCTATTCATTTCTACAAGAAATGTACTATCTTTTGTATCTACGCGGAAGAAATATTTTTTCAAATTGATTTAAATCTACAGCCGCCAATGAGGGCTCATTAAAATGGGCATAATTCATTTTTTTTAAATGGAACCCTATATTTTTTTTCCATTCATTAGATGTAAAATTGAATTTCCTTTTCACAAATGTTGGGTTGTCGATACCTACTCTTAATAGTTTTTGAGAAATTTACAATTTTCTAGAATTTTGGTATCATTATCTTTGCCATGGATGTTCAATTTTTTATTTTTGTATTATGAAATTACGTAACTATTAACAACAAAGTAAAGAAATTATTACAAACAAAATAATTAACAACGTTTGCCTTGGATGTTTAATGTTTTGTTTTATTCCTCATTTTATTAATTTGTTTTCGTGTTTGACACTTCTTTTGAAATGAGTCATTGCTTTATGAAAAAAATGGCATTAACACGAGAAGAAAAGGTGGATATGATATTTATACTGGGAGAATGCCAAAGAAATCCATTATTGGCGGAAAGGATTTATAGGGATCGGTTTCCTGATCGGCGGCATCCTCAGCAAATATGTTTTCGAAGATTACTCGAACGATTCGTTAACACTGGACAAATAAATCGTCGTAATACAGGCGGATCTAAAACAATTTTGACCGAAGAAAACCAATTTTTGGTGCTCGGCTCCACTCAAGAAAATCCACACGTGAGTGCGAAGGAAATTAGTGATACATGTGAGATTAGCAGAACATCGGTGCAAAGAATTCTTCGTAAACATAGATGCCATCCATATCACATCCAAATCCATCAAGAGTTGCTAGCCGAGGATTATGATAGAAGTCGCATATTTTGTGAATGGGCGCGTGACCAGCTGCGGGAAGATAATTCATTTTTTTTTTAATGTTCTTTTTTCTGACGAAGCAACATTTCATCGAAATGGATATGTGAATCGTCATAATTTTCATCATTACGACACCGAAAATCCTCATATGTTGCGTACGACTAGTCAGCATCGATGGTCTTTAAATGTCTGGGCGGGTATTCTGGGCAGACATGTCATAGGGCCGTACTTTTTTAATGGAAATTATAATATCACTTTATAATTAAATAAAAGGCCTTTGAAAAATATCTATATTTTTCTGTCTGACGTTGCTATTTACAATTTCATAGCTAACTCCAAGTTACTATTTCATAGGATACTACATCCCTCCTATCTTTATAAAATTGATAACAATACATTATAATGTTACAAATTAATCAATACACAAACTCTGTATCAAAATAAATTATTTCAATTCATTATGAAATTATGAAAACGTTTAGGTAATTTGTTTGTTCGTTTTGGTCGAGGTGATTTATTTAATTAACGGGAATGAAGTTGGTAATGACAAATTTTCATTTTCAGATAATTTTTTATTTTCAGGTTTTTCTTCCGATTTGTTGTTTTCATCTGACGGTTCATCGTCGATTGCAATAGGATCAATTCTTTCCTGTTTCACAAAAAAACGGTTTGATGTGTTGAGTATTTCTTTTATATACGACACCACTTGGTGATTGCACAGTGACTGTACTTCCTTGTTTATCGCGAACAATTAATTTTTCCTTTTCGTATTCAGGGCTCAACTTATTTTCTTTCGGTTTTCGAATTAAAACAGTATCTCCTACTTTTACATTTGACTCTTTCGTTCGATTTATTCTATCATAGTAATCTTTAGCTTTAAGTTTTCTCCAAGTGTCTTTCTCTCGTATTTCCTCATCTAATCTAATTTCGTTTCCAATTTCGGGTAATTTAGTTTTCAATTTTCTTCCAAAGAGTAATTCAGATGGGCTTACACCTGTAGTGCAATGAGGGCTTGATCTGTACATAAGTAAATAATCGCATAATTCGATTTTCCAATCTCGGCCTTCAAAATTTGCTATTTTCAACCGCTTCAACAAACTACGATTTTGGCGTTCTACTTCACCGTTTGCTTGAGGCCAATACGGTGCAATGTGTGTTATTTGGAAACCGTTTTCTTCTGCCCACTCATGTAACTTTTTCGTAGCAAATTGAGGAGTATTGTCACAAATTATTTTAGATGGAAAACCATGTCTCGCGAACATTGTTCGAAGTTTATTTATAATTATATCCGTAGTTGTTCTTCTCAAAATGTCCACTTCGTAAAATCGACTGTAATAATCAATTACGACTAACAAGTTATCTCCACTCGGTAATGGACCTAATAAATCCATCGATAATATATTCCATGGTTTCTTTGGAAGTTCGTTTCGGACTAAAGGTGTAGTTAAGACTGTTTTCTGTACCATTTGACAACTCTCACATGTCTTAATGTAATTTTCAGTATGTTTATCCATTTCACACCACCATACTTTACTTCGCAATCTGTTTTTCATACTGGTAATACCCGGATGACCTTCATGTGCAATAGCTATAACTTGCTTTTTCAGGCTTTCAGGAATTACAATTCTCGTACCGCGTAAAACTACGTTACCATTGACGCATAATTCGTCTTTAATAATTCTGAATTTCGAACTAGATAACGTTCTCCAATCTCCTGTTTTTATAGCGTTTCTTACTTCCGTCAATAACTTATCATGTCCTGATTCATGATCAATCTCCTTCCACGACATGGCTCTTGGTATTGTCATTCCGGTAATCCAATTTATATATTTCTCATCTTCATCATTTATTGACTGTGTGGTATTTTGACTTAATCGTGACAGTGAATCTGCAATATTCGTCTTTCCTTTCTCGTAAATAACTTTATATTTGTATGGTTGTAATCGAAGAACCCATCGCTCTATTCGAGCGTTTGGTTTAGACTTCGGTGTGAAAATGAATTCTAAAGCTTTATGATCAGTGACTAATTCGAATTCAGCACCAAACAGATAGTTGTGAAATTTCTCACACACAAAAACTAAAGCAAGTGCTTCTTTTTCTGTTTGCGAATATCGTCTCTCACAATCACTTACGCTTCTACTGGCATAACTGATTACTTTCCATCCTTGTGGTGTTTTCTGCGTTAACACACCGCCTAAAGCAACTGGACTTGCATCAGCAATAACTCTAGTCTTCGCGTCCTTATCATAATACCCCAAAACATGTGTATCGACTAACCGTTTCTTTAACTCGTAAAAAGCGTTACTTTCTGTTTTTCCCCATTTGAATGTTACATTCTTTCTTGTCAAACCTCGAAGAGGTTTTCTAATGGTTGCCATATTTGGGATAAAAGCCGCACAAAAATTGACTAGGCCCAGAAAACTGCGAACTTCTTCGGCCGTTTCAGGATTTCTGAAAGATTCAACAGCTTTAATCTTCGACTCAGTAGGACGATAACCAAATTCTGAAAGTTGGAAACCTAGAAAATTTAATTTTTGTCTTTTAAAAACACATTTAACTTTACTCAATGTTAATCCTTTCTTTAACATGCGATCAAAAACCGCTTTTAACCGTAAATCGTGTTCTTGCTCCGTTTTTGCAAAGATAAGGATGTCATCCTGAAAATTTATAACTCCTTCAATATCACATATAACTGTTCTCAAAATTCGTTGATACATTTCTGGAACACAAGAAATACCGAACATCAAACGCTTATATCTATACAAACCGCTATCGGTAACAAAAGTTGTAATTTCGCGGGATTTTTCGTCAAGTTCTATAAACCATCGCCTGCCTTTTACTAAAGTTAGAATCTCTTCAAGAACAGGAAGAGGATATCTTTCTCTAATAACAGCTTCATTAGCTCTTCTCATGTCGACACAAAGTCTAACATTCCCATTTGACTTTAAGATAGGTATGACTGGTGATACCTATGGCGTAGGGCCTTCAACTTTTTCAATTATATCTTTCTCTAACAAAGTTTTAATTTCTTTTTCAACTAGATCCCTTAACTGATAAGGTATCCGACGCAATGGTTGTGCAACAGGTGTGTGTGTTTCGTCAATTGGAATTTTTAATTGGAAATTTTTTAATTTACCAATACCGTGAAAAAGCTTTTCGTACTTTTCGTGGTTTTCTACTTGATTTATTTGCAAATCTGTACCTATCTTTAAAATACCTAATTCGGTTGCTGTTTGGTAACCTTCCCTGTCCTTTCATAACAACAAATGTCGCGCGAACACATTTCTGACCAATACGAACAGAAGAATCAAATTCACCAAGCAAATCTAGTGCTTTCTTTTGACCGTAAGCAAAAATTTTCTTTAGTGACATTTTACGTGAATTACAAACTATATTACGAGATTTACAAATTTTCCACGTTTCTTCATCGAGAATATTACATGCTGCGCCAGAATCTACTAAAAAATCTAAATCTATACCTCCAACTATACATTTGATCACTTTACCGCCGACTGCATTAACAAAATTTTGCTGAAGCAGACCGAATGCGTAGTCTTCTTGATCTAGAGACTCCTCCTTCACCTCGCGGACTCGAACGTTGCGCCTATTGTTTGGATGCTCTTGGTTATCCTTAGGGTGTCTGGTGAACTTACAAACTTTTGCGAAATGGTTGTAGCGTTGACACAAACTGCATTTCTTCCCTTTCGCTGGACATTTCGGATCAGAATACATATGACCTTCTCGACCACACCGGAAACATACTATTCTCTTCTCCTTCGTTAACTGGCCTTTTGTACAACTTTTCTTAATTGTCAATTTCGAAACTGGAACTGACTCCATCTTCTGAATTTGCAAGGACGTTGTTTCTAGGGCTTGAGCGATGTCCAAAACTTCCTCAAGCGTAGTTCTGTCGATTTGCAGTGTTCCACCACTTGGTCTTTTATTTCGTCATTTTCATTTGCAAAAATACAATTTTTCGACTGTTGCCTCAATCTGGTGACGTATTGCGACACTGATTCATTTTCTTGTTGTACCATGGAACGAAAAACATGTCGCTCAAACGTAGTATTTACTTTTGGCTTGAAATAATTTGTCAATGCCGTCTTTGCCACTTCATATGCATCTCCATCTGCTGGTACTGTATCTGCTCCTGGTATCGAATAAAATATATCTTGTAATTCAAAACCACCATGATGTAATAGCATTGCTTTCATACGAGGCTTCTCCGTAATATTTTTACTGATAACGAACAATTCAAATGCACGCAGCCATCTCTCCCACCTCGGAAAAATACTGCTCTGGTCTTCGTTCGGGTTGAACAGCGGAATAGTATTTTCACTCATTTCTTGGGGCTGTACCTTTCTTTTTAATCCTCGTCGCCAATATAATATCACTTTATAATTAAATAAAAGGCCTTTGAAAAATATCTATATTTTTCTGTCTGACGTTGCTATTTACTATTTCATAGCTAACTCCAAGTTACTATTTCATAGGATACTACAGAAATCTAACGGGGCAAATTTATTTACAATTTTTGCAAAATGAAATGGACAATTTACTCTTAGTTATTCCACTTGCCACACTTCAGGGTATGTGGATGCAACATGACGGAGCTCCTGCTCCTGTACCCGAGAAGTCTGTTTATACTTAAATGAAAGTTTTCCGAACAAATGGATTGGTAGAGGAGGTCCTGTGATTTGGCCAGCAAGATCTCCAGACCTTACAAAGATGGATTTCTTTTTGTGGAGTTTTGTAAAAAATGAAGTATATCGAACCCCCCCAACAACTTCTGATAACATGAGAACAGAATAATGTTGGCATTCGAAAAAATTACTCCACAAATGCTTAATAAAGTTGATAGAGCTTTCCAGAAGCGAATTAATTTATGTATTAATCAGAATGGAAATCTTTTTGAGCATTTGTTGTAGAAAATTCTTAATAAAAATTAACACTCCTGTTTCTTTGTTAATTATTTTGTTTGTAATAATTTCTTTACTTTGTTGTTAATAGTTACGTAATTTCATAATACAAAAATCAAAAATTGAACATCCATGGCAAAGATAATGATACCAAAATTCTACAAAATTGTAAATTTCTCAAAAACTATTAAGAGTAGGTATCGACAACCCTACATTAGTGAAAAGAAAATTTAATTTTACATTTAATGAATGTAAAAAAAATATAGGGTTCCATTTAAAAAAAATGAATTATGCCCATTTTAATGAGCCCTCATTGGCGGCTGTAGATTTAAATCAATTTGAAAAAATATTTCTTCCGCGTAGATACAAAAGATAGTACATTTCTTGTAGAAATGAATAGCAAATTCTCATACGCCTATGTACATTCTTTTCTGAATTATTCAAGATGGCGTGAAGCACTTTAGGTATAACAAACGTTTAACAAACTGACCTTTAAATTCGTCGAGGAATTCAAAAATGTAATAAAATATGGGTCATTCCATTTAAAATATCGAAGGAGGTACTTACTTCCGGTATAACCGAAAGTCACTCATATTTGAAAATAATTTTACAAGATGGAGAATACAAAATTAGGAAACTTTTGTATAAAACATTTTTACCTATTTTAAACAGTTTTCGCGTTAAGGAAGAAATACGTTCACTTGGGCTACCCTGTATATTGCCTCTCCAAATTGACAAATTTCTGTCGACATTTACTTGCCGAACCTTCTTTTTTCGTTGGGCACAAGTCATAACCATGTTCTTCGATTTCTTTCGCTATAAGGTTCCATAAAGTGTTATATGTGCTGTGTTTATCATCAAATTTTGAAGCATATTTTTGACGCAGGTTTAATAGTAGTGCAGTGGCTTCTTCATCTTCTTTGGTAGGACGGCCTTTCGAAAACCAAACTTTCTTTGTATTTTTACATTCTTGAAAAACCACTTCAGCATATTGTTGGGCTTTGAGAGGATTTTAAAAAAGAATTTAGACCTGAGTTCGATCGTAGTATAAAGCCAGATTTATAAACTCTACTCGACGTTGCAGCTCACCGCTGAAGTTGCCGCTAAATGTTAAATTGCACTGGCAGAGCAAAGTACATATATGTATTGATACTGATCTATTTTACCTCGGCTAATTTAACTGTTATTCTCAGGTTCCTAGTGGTGCCAAATAAATTTATAAAAAAATTATTCTTTCAGACTTCTAGTGATGGTAAATATTATTTTTTATTTTTTTTATTTGAAGATCAACATACGTTTGAAATAAAACAAAATTGAAACAATGATCAAAAAAAGAAAACTAACTTAATCAATAAAAAAATTCTATTTTTTTAATATAACTACACTGTCTTAAAGAAAAACTAAACTAAACTATAGAAAGAATCCGCAAATCAAAGTCCCACAAATAAAAAGAAATTGTTCTGACCTTATTTTTGCGCCCGCACAATTCCACCAAATTTTTCAAATCCGCTCTTCGGTTTCCGCCAACCAACTTCTCTCTTCGCCCAGGCACTTTATAACACACAGCAATTCAACAAATTCTCGAACTTTGTATTTTGATTTCTCTCTCGATCTTTCAAATTCTCAGCAATAATCAACACGCGTATATTTTTTTAGAGCCAAAATTTCTTATTGAATTTTTCCGCTTGTTCTTTCTTGATGCCATATTCTTCCCATAATTCTTTCAATTTTCTCTTTTTATATAACTATATTTCTTTTAAATTCTTTTCTTTCGCTTTACTTCCTCATACTTTCCTTTTCACACAATCCCATTTTTTTTATAAATTTCAATGTCCGAAATACCAACCCTTGACATTTGAAATTTCCAATTCACAATTTTGACAGGTAAATTTTCAACAATACGATTTACATAGAATTATCATAATAACTTATTTTAAATGCAAGAAATTTCAACATAATCATTTACGAAAAATAAAAGGTAGGTCACGCTTATTTCGGTAATCTTTAAGTATACGTCGCTGTAAATGCGCATCCATGTGCGCATCCGCCGCGACCGCCACAGGCTCCACCCAGGGGGCGTTCAAGTTTTACGCCGAACGTTACCGGATGTTGTGTTTGTCGTTCACAAATCAACGCCGACTATTTTGTCAAGCGTTCATGTTTAATGCCAGACGTCGTCGGACAGAGCAACTTTTTACCTATCTTTAACAGATGGGTAAAAATTGTCCCGCATGCGCAAAAGTATGTTTTGTGTTATTGCACGTATTGTTGTCTGTCGTGCTAACCTACGTATCCGTTAAAAAACAACAACAAAACAAATAGCAATATTGAGTATAATGGAAAATAATAGATTGCTATCTCTATTTGATGCAAGCTCTGGCCAGACATACAGGCCGTATTCCAGTGAAGCACCGTGTTACAGTGCCGTACATGTACGTGATATTGCCACAAATGCTGCATTATCTATTTATTTTTTGTTATTATTAATTATTATTAGTTGTCGTGTCAAACGATTGTAGTAGGGGGTGATGCTAGAGCTTTGGAGGGAGAGCGGAGCACAGGTCGATGATAGACATTAATCATGAGACATTCGACAATCGTCATTAAGGTTGATTAGTTGGGTAAATTACGGGAGTGTAGGAAGAGCGAAGACTAGAAGGACAGCGAGAGAGGATATCGTGACTTGCGGTTGGTGCGTCCCGACGCAAACCCCCTACATACATGTTGATAGTTTAATAAACAACTTATTTAGAAGTCTGAGTTTTCTTCTGGATTAGTGAAGGTAAGATATCTTTTATTTGGGGGTCTAAACCACCCTTAAAGGTACCATGAGCGGCAGTTCTACCTGGGCTACCCCCTAGCGGAGCCCTCTGTTCCATGGCCCCGTGACAATATCGTACGGTGCATTTCTCTTGGAACAGAAAGTGCAGCAAGTGTTTATGTACCGTTACTTTTGCACTTTCTGACGTTTAACGCCTAACCTAAATTTTTAAATGAACATAAGATACAAGATGGTAAGTTTTTTGATTTTCGCAATTGAAAAGCCTCTAATTAAAAAAAAATATTTATAGGATTCATACAATATGCTAATATATGATTGTTTAATAAATGAGCTATCTACTAGTGATGAAAGTGAAGATGAGACATTTCATAAAATTCTTTTAAACAGCAGCAGTGATTCTGATACTGAAACTGCTTTAATAAACAAATTAAGGTCAAATAAAAAAGAGGTAGTTCAGCAGAAGAACAAAATACAGGATTTTGTAACAGAAGTTGTTTCAAGATATACCGACATTGATTTTAAGAATAATTTTCGTTTAAGACGTTCTACAGTTGAAATGTTATGTGTACAGTACAGTTCCACATTTTCACAATCTTTACATGGAGGTACAAATTTAATAAGTTATAAAGATCAAATTTTAATAACTCTGTGGTATTTATCAAATAAAGAACCCTTCAGAACAATTAGTGACCGCTTCAGTGTCAGTGAAAGTTCAGTATTTCGTGTAGTCATACGAGTAATGTCTTGGCTGAATTCCTTAAAAAGTTTTTACATTAAATGGCCAACTGATAGTGACATTGATTCCATAGTTAATGGATTTAAAAATAAAAAAGGTATACCAGGAGTACTGGGAGCAATAGATGGATCCCACGTACCTATATTAAAACCAATAAACAATCAAGAAGATTATGTGAATAGGAAGGGGTTTCATTCCGTTCTATTGTAGATCACAAACGAAAAATTTTACACGTTACCTGTGGTTATGCACGACGCCAGAATGCTAAGAAAATCAGATATTTTTGAAGCAGTAGAAACCAGAGGAATGGAACATTTTTTTCCGAAAGAAACGTTTCTTTTGGGTGATAGCGCTTATCCTAATTTATCATGGTTAATACCACCTTTCAAAGATAATGGGCGCCTAACAGAAAATCAGCGTGATTTTAATTATAAACACTCATCAACAAGAATGCCCGTTGAGCAGTTTTATGGACACCTTAAAGGTAGATTCCGCAGGTTAAAATTTGTTGAGATAATGGACATAGAAAAAATTTCTCAGGTAATTTTATTTAGTCATTTATCAGTTATGATAATACATTTTCCTTTTTTGGATTATAGGTAATACTTGCCTGCTCTGTACTGCATAACATAATAATTGTTGAAGAAGGTGATGATGATGAATATTTAAGTGATCAAGAAAATATTGAAGTTGAAGAATTTGATGGAGAAGCTTTGGATATCCCATTCCCTCAAGACAGAAGGCAACGATTATTCCAAACAATGTACAATTATAATTAATAAAAAAATACATTTTTTTTGTTGTAGTATGTATATTTATTTTATTTTGAAAGATACAATTTACGAGTTAATAACTTTACTTAATAATAACTTTTCCAATAAGTCTATCTTTTTTTTTCTATTTTCATTTTCTCTTCATGTCTTTTTGCTCTTTCTTTTGCTTTCATTTCTTCACTCTTCTTCCATTCCTCAAAATAATGCTGTTTTAGTTTCTTTTTTTCTGTTTCCAGGGTCTCCTTATACTTCAAATACTTATTCACTTTTTCCAACTTGCGTTTTTTCTTTGTAGTACTTGTGCTTGAAGTAGTTGTAGAACCGGCAGAAGGTAATTGCACGTTATTTGAAGGTGTACTCGGAGAAGTGTTACATTCAGTAGTTAGCAATGATGCTTTGCAGATAGATGAGACAACGTGAACTGGATTTATAGCCTTACTTTTGCCAAATATATCGTCCATCTCCTCAAAAAATTCGAATTTCATATACCCTCTTCCTGTTTTATTTTTGTTGTCTTTTATTTTTTTATAAGTTCTCAACAAAATTTTAATTTTATTTTGTGCCTGAACTATTGTACACCTTACATCCATTACTTTTATCGAGTCCAGAATTTTTTTCCAAGCAACACGTCGTTTAACAGGATGATTCAAATCATCTTTATATTGTTTATACACACTAAGCAAAATAAGTACCTCTGATCTGGTCCAAATTTTACACTTTTCATTGTTACCACCTCCATCAGTTAACAAACTGTCTTGTGTATTAACATTGTCTTCATTTTTCCTTAAATCTTCATCTTGCAGCTTAATCGTATCATCCTGTAGATCATCTTTTTCACTCTCACTATGTTGAGCAAATATATTTTCATCAGTATCTTCCTTGTTGTTAAACAAGCATGAATGAGTTGCTATTTCTTCCACACTCAAATTTTTGTAACAAATTCCACATTCGTACTGCTCTTCCATAGTTTCCTATAAATAACAAATGTAATTAAAACTTTAAACTCCGCAAAAAGTTTTAACATTTCAAACACAACAATTCAACCAACTTTGTGTTAAAATTATCCACAATTTGAACTTATTAGGTAATTTAAAAATAAACTTTACCTTGTCTCTTCAGCTTCTATAATCTGTAGTCGCAAGTAGGGTTATGTTTACAAGTAGCGCTGATGTATCCGGCAATTTTTCAAGGTACACTTCTGGAACAGTTACAATACCGTAATTCATCTACACCGACCTTTGGAATGCTACCAGTACATGTACTCATGTGTACGGTACCTCACTGGAAAGCGGCCACAATGTGCTTATATCTGTCCATGATTATAATAAAGCCATTGCAGGTACTTAAAAAGATTAATTATCTTAATACAAAGGACATACTTTGAAAATTTGGCCTAATTGTGGATCTGATATTCAACGCTATACCCGTGCTATACTTTAATTACCCGACCTTTGCACATAACCTATAATGTAAACACGAATGAATACTGCTATCAGCTGTTTTGAAGCGTTTTGGGCGTTCACAAATCAACTACGTCCGGTACGTTACCCGACGCTTTTCCTAAAACAACCGGTTGTGAAACTTGAACGCCCCCCCACATTTTGAATGCGTTCGAAAACAGTAGATCGGGAGTGCGTATTGGTGCGTATGCATAGTTATTCAAAAATAAAAATCTGAAATAAAATATGTCCGTCTCGAAATCAAACCTCGCAATTTACCTCGTAGATATAAGAATGATATAAGTAAACGGCAACGCTGCCATCTTAGAAGCCAAATTGAAACAACAAACATTAAGAGCAATTATTTATCCCCTTACCAACTCAAATAAAAAGCAATACGTGACACTCACACATTTTGGTAAAATTAGCGAGAAAAATAGACAGAATCATAAACAAAAATAACAATTTATTTTTTCATACAAACCCAATAGTAAAATTTCTAACTTGAGCTCAATTTAGACGTTGCGATTTTTCTTACATAGAAAGAAAAATCTGTATAAATCCAGTTATGTCTCCGACTTTATTTTAGTTTGAAATTGACAGTAAACTTGTAGAAACTGCAGTAAGTTAGTGTGAACCGTTTGTCTATTTTTGTGTTATTCAGTTATTCTTGTTATATTTCTAAAATGGCTAGTGCTCGTTTTCCTGCACCAACAACTATTGTGGATGAAAACGACATTTTAAATAATGAAGAAATTATGCTTGAGGTTGTTACATTCGTCGATTTTGCGTTTCGAAATAAACTGGAATGCTTACAATGGCTGGCCAAACGGCGATTAATACATAATTCCTATTTATGTTTAGAATGTCAGGTTCCCATGTCCTTTATTAAAAGAGGACAAATTTCTGACGGCTATGTTTGGAAATGCAAAAATTGCACAACTACCGTTACTATTAGAAGGGATTCTCTTTTTTCAAACAGTCGGCTTTTGTTAAATCAGTTGTTAGTCATAATCACCGAGTCATAATATATGGATGGTCCCGTAATTACCCCCAAAAAGACATTGCCCATGAAGTAAAGAAACTTCGAACCCGACTATAGTAGACTGGTGTTCTTTCTGCCGCGAAGTGTGCGAACAAAACTTGATTAACCATCCTATGGTAATAGGTGGTTTACAAGAAGATGGCACAGCTAAAACAGTAGAAATTGACGAAACAAAATTTTTCCACAGAAAGTATCACAGAGGACAATGGAGAGAAGGACATTGGGTATTTGGGGGTATTGAAAGGGGAACTAAAAAATGTTTTTTGTTGGAAGTTCCTGATAGAACAGCAGAAACATTATTTAATATCATTCAAAGGTAAATAGTTTTTTTTTGTTTAATTTTCCGGATACTTTCTGGGCGGACTGTATTAATTTAATTCAAAATTTTAATCTTGAAAATATTTTTACAGGTATATTTTACCCGGGACAATAATTATTTCAGACGGGTGGAGGGCTTATCGTAATTTGGAAATTGGTGGGGACATATATGAGCATCAAGTGATTATACATCAGGAACATTTTGTGGACCCAAATGATAATACAATTCACACGCAAAATGTCGAAAATCTTTGGATGCGTGCTAAACGTAAACTTCGCCGACAATTTGGTACATCTCAAGCTCTCTTTCCATCATACATTCATGAATTTATCTGGAGGGAGCAATATCAGGAAGCCCACACTTTTGGGGAATTTCTTTTATGTGTCGCCGAACAATATCCTGTTTGAATTTAATAATTTCTTAAATTTTTTTCTCCTTCAATTTGTCACTACCGAGTACATGCGGCAGCGTTGCCGGTTTATATCTACGAGATAAATTGCGAGGTTTGTGGTTACCTGATTTCGAAACAGACATATAATTTAATTTCAAATTTTTATTTATACTGCAATTTGCGTTTAAAAAGGAAATAGCTATTTAATGTATCACATATTCCTAATCTTTTGTAATCTGAATATTGTCTTAAAAATTACGACATTCTGTAGTGTTTGTTACTAATTTTCTTAATTTTTCCCTATAATTATATCAACAAATTAAATGGTAGGTAATTTTTAAGTATATAATTATGAAATTGACTTTACTATAACACTGCAGTAAATAATTCGTCAGTACTCGTATTTTCTCTGTCTATGCATACGCATACGCAGTCCCGATCTACTGTTTCCGAACACACTCCGAATGTGGGTGGAGCCTGTGGCGGTCGTGGTGGATGCGCATTTAGAGCGACGTTCTAATTACCTATATAAAATTTCTTTTTTTTTATAATTTTCAGGTACAACGATTTCACATATTTAACCTCAACTTGCCTCCTAACATTTATATAATATTGTTACGACTTCGGGTTCACAAATTTAAACGTTATTTATTTATTTTAAAACACTTTAATGTCTACGATCATTACACACAATAAAAGTACAATAATATCGAGCTGTACACTTATCTGACAAAATAACACTTCAACGTTATTAAATTCGCTTGCTACACATCGCTTTCTCAATAAGACTGATTTAAAAACCGCGCTCCGGCTCCTCTTTATAGCAGTCAGCCCTCTTCGAGAACAACTTCGAAAGACTTGCTAGATTTTTCCAGTAAATTCGGTGCGTGTCTAGAATAGATTAGAATCCTGTCTGAGGCACAGGTGGCGCTACCAGTATATAAAAATATAGTCTGCTTCTCATAATGTAACACTGCCCCCTCCTTAATTCTGTTCGTCCCGAACAGAATATGGAGCCAAACGGTCTATGTGGATCACTTTCATCTTCCCACGGGGTAGCTTCCGTATTCTGTATACCACGTCATTAATTCTCTTGATTACTTCGTAAGGTCCGTCCCAAGGCGCCTGTAGTTTAGGGCATAGTCCACGAGTCCTTTTGGGGTTGTACAGCCAGACCTGGTTCCCTGGTTGGAATCCCATTTGATTGGCTCGTCTATCATACCGGGTCTTCATTTTGTCGGTGACCAGATTGATGTTTCGTCGCACATATTGATGAGTGCTCGCCAATCGATTCTCGAAGTCCTGCAGATATTCGTGCAATTCAGACCTTTTAGCTTCTGGAAGTCCAAACTTCAGGTCACATGGCAAACGCATTTCTCCTCCAAACAAAACTCGATACGGCGATTGCTTAGTAGTGTCATGTATTGCGGAACGATATGCCATTAGAAAAATGGGCAAATGTTGATCCCAGTCGCGTTGGTTTGTGGAGACCACTTTTGCTAAATGTCTCTCTAGAGTTCTGTTGAATCGCTCTACCATGCCGTCTGATTGCGGGTGTAACGGGGTAGTGTGCGTTTTAAAAATGCCAAGCATCCGGCTCAATTCTTGAAAGACGCTTCCTTCGAAATTTCTACCTTGGTCGGAATGAAGCTCCATTGGCACCCCAAATCTTGTTATCCAATTCTCTATGAGGGCAGTGGCGACAGTTGTTGCTTCCTGATTAGGCAACGCGTAACCTTCTGGCCATTTAGTGAAGTAATCGGTTACCACCATGATGTACTTATTTCCGAGATCGGTTTCTGGAAACGGGCCGGCTATGTCAATGGCAATCCTCTCGAAGGGTGCACCGACGTTATACAGATGTAGTCTTCCTCGAGTCTTTTTCGCAGGTCCAGACACTGCCTTGCAGGTAATACACCTGGCACACCAATTCTCTACATCGGTTCTACATTTCACCCAATAAAACCTTTCTCGGACTTTTGCTAATGTTTTATTGATGCCCAAATGTCAACCTGACGTACCACCATGTATTTCTTCCAAAACTTCGGCAATTCTAACTTTCGGAAGGACTAACTGCTCTTTAATTTCGCTGCCATCAGGTGACTCCCATTCTCTTTTCAGAATTCCATTCTCTAACTTTAGAGAGTCCCATTGTGCCCAGTAGCTTTTGAAAATCGATCTTTTGTTCGATATTTCGGACCAAGTTGGACGTTGTCCTTTTTCCTTCCAAGAGATTATATCCCTTATGTCTTCCTCTTGGCGTTGCTCTTGGCTTATAACTTCTGGTTGCCACTGGTTGTTTGTGACACGTGTTCTTTTGATAGGAATTATTCCTTCTTTGTCCTCCAATTTCAAGCAGTGCCGACAATCTTCAGGACACGGTCTTCTGGATAGTGCATCTGCATTATTATGGATACGACCTGGGCGATGTTGGATTGTAAAATCATACTCCTGCAGTCTTTCTATCCATCTGGTAAGCTGGCCTTCTATATTTTTGAACTGGAGCAACCACTTCAATGCTGCATGGTCTGATCAAAGATGAAACTGTCGACCATAAAGGTATTTGTGAAAATGTTCCAATGTTTTCACCACAGCAAAAAGCTCCTTTCAAAGGACTTTTGCAAAGTCTTTCACAAATCGTCTGTAATATGTGCATAATCCCAGGAAACTTCGCAACTCATGCACATTTTTTGGTGGTGGCCAATCCTTAACGGCTGTAATTTTGTCTGGATCCGTTGCGACTCCTGCTTCTGATATGACGTGTCCAAGATATTTCACTTCCTTTTGGAAGAATTCGCATTTGGCAGGATTCAGTTTCAATTTCGCCTCTTTTATTCTCTGGAAGACGTCTGTTATGTTTGGAAGATGTTCTTTAAAAGTTCTTCCAACAACAATCACATCGTCTAAGTATACGAGGCAAGTTTTCCAGCTAAGTCCGCGCAATACCAATTCCATGAGTCGTTCAAAAGTAGCTGGGGCGTTGCAAAGACCAAAAGGCATCACTTTGAATTGCCATAAACCATTTCCAGCAGTAAAGGCCGTCTTTTCCTTGTCTTCGGGATGCATACCAACTTGCCAATAGCCACTTTTCAAGTCTAAGGTCGAAAACCATTTCGCACCGGATAAGGTGTCTATTGTGTCATCGATCCTGGGCAAGGGATAACTGTCCTTTTTCATGACATCATTTAATCGTCTATAGTCCACACAAAAACGCGTGCTGCCATCCTTCTTAGTCACCAGTACAACGGGAGATGCCCATGGACTTTGCGACGGTTCTATAACGTCTTGGTCTTGCATCTTCTTAATTCAATTTTCGGCTTCTTCTCTTTTTGCCAACGGCAGTCGACACGCGGGTTGTCGAATTGGATTCGAGTCGCCAGTGTTTATTCTGTGATGTACAATGTCTGTCCGGGTTAAGTCATCATCAGTTTAAGCAAAGATTCCTTTAAATTTTCGAAACAGCTCTCGTACGTCTTCTGTTTCTTTGGGTTTCAGCAATGTTGATGTACCAGCCAGCAATTTCTCTAGTAGTGGTGGTAGCGTGTCAGACTGATGCCGAGCGGATGCATCGTTCACTTCAATATGGTTTACAGAAACAATTGCTTCACACTTGCCCACTACAGTTCCGCCGGGTATGGTAACTGGGTAACTGTTGACATTTGCAAGACGGATAGGAACTGTTTCTTGAATCTTCACCAGAGTTCCAGCCAGATCCCTTCTTGGCGCAGTTAGTTTCAATTGGTTCTATGATCCCAGTAGGATAGCTACCAAGATTGCCTTCCATTTTTGCCAAGATTATCTTGTCGGTTAAGGCGGGAATGTTCACACTTTCTTTCAGTTTTATTCTCAATACGGTAGGTGAATTTCCAGGGATATGGAGAGGTATCTCTTCTGTTCCAATGCGTAGAACTTTATCCTTTAGATCTACAACCAAGCCGTTTTTCTTCATGAAATCCACTCCAAGTATGAAATCATCAACGATATCAGCCACTAAAACCCTGTGACTAAATTTCATACTTCCAATCTTCAATTCAATTTCGGCTTCCCCACAAACAGGAGTAACCTCTCCAGTAGCTGTCTGGATGTGATACCTTCTTCCAGTATTTATTAGTTTCCATTTTGGTAAAAGATCTGTTCTTACTATGCACGCATTTGCACCAGTATCGATTGTGAATTGGAAGGATCTCTTGCCAATTTGTCCATTTGCTATCAAACTATTTTCATTATTTCTTATTCTAGAAATAGAGACAATCTTGGGGCTATCCGTAGAATCAGTCAGCATGCGCCCCTTCTTGCTGACTGGAATTAGTTTAACGAATCACTATCATTGTAGTGGCGCGGCCGCTTGCGCCTACAGTTGGAGCGCAGATGGCCTTGCTGACCACAGTTCCAGCAACTCATTATTCGCTTGACATTGCCTGCGGTTTTATTTTCTTTCAACTGTTTGAGTCTATCCAAAATTTCTGTCAGTGCATTGTCGTCGGCAGCTTTCACCTCTCGCACTCGTACAAGGCTTCTAGAGGCTTGCTTGGCTGCCTCGAATTCCAGAGCACGGGCCAGTACATCTGTGCACTTGGAGAAGTTACCCAGTCGCAAGACTTGCTGCATCTCTTGGTCCCTAGTACCGTCAATGAATGCTTGTATGGCCAGCCGGTGGAAAACAGGTTCAGGCAGGAAGTCTCCATACGCCATTCGGACCAATCTCTCGACATCGAGTTCAAATTCCTGTAATGACTCACCATTCTTCTGGGTACGAGTTTTCAGTTGGATAGTATGGAGTTGCTTCATGTGTGCGTCACCAAATCGCATGTCCAAGTGTTCTACTAGTTGATCAAAGTTGTTCTGAATCTCTTCGGGAATTGATTGTAATGCACTCAATGCTGGGCCCCGCAAAGCCAACACGAGAGCTGCAGCCTTATCGCGATCATTCCAGCCATTTACATCAGCTGCGATTTTGAATTGTCTAATAAAAGTAGACCATGGTAAGTCCCCTTCAAATTTGGGTGGTTTCATTTTTTGGCTTGACGACAGATGGTGTAATAGAACGACCAAGTCCTACTTTATGCAGTTGTTTGGTTAAGTCTTCAAATTTATCGTGGAACTGAATTTCTATTCCTCCGATTTTCTTATCAAGTTTGCAGTCAAATTCAGTTTTTACGTCACCAATATGAGTTTTTACATCTTCAATTTGATAAAAAATTGCGTGTTCAAATTGTCTCTTCACATTTTCAATCTTTCCATCAGTTTCCTCACCGAATTGTGTTTTAAGATCTTCAATCTTTTCATCGATTTGATTTTTCACCTCCTGTAATTTCAGATCGGTGTTTAAACTGGAAGTTTCAATTTTTATTTCCAAGCTTTCTATTTGTTTTCTAGAAAGCTCCATTTGTTGCGTCATTCCTTCCTTCATATTTTCATTGATTTCTTTAATTTCTTTCTTTATATTTTCATCATCTTTTTCCATTTTTTCATCCACTTTTTCCATTTTTGCTTTCATTTCTCTAAGTAAAGCTGTGGTATTTTCAATTTCGAATTCAAATAATTCCGGATCTTTTCCTTCTTCTCGGAGAGCTCGTTCAAGCCGTTCTTGTAAAACGGCTTTTTTTCCAGAATTTTCAAGCCCTCTCTCGTCCAATTCATCACGCAGCTCCTTCACTTTTAATTCAACTAGCTTCATTTTCGATTTTTTTTTGAAAATTTCCGCTTCTGACACCAATTTGTTACGACTTCGGGTTCACAAATTTAAACGTTATTTATTTATTTTAAAATACTTTAATGTCTACGATCATTACACACAATAAAAGTACAGTAATATCGAGCTGTACACTTATCTGACAAAATAACACTTCAACGTTATTAAATTCGCTTGCTACACATCGCTTCCTAAGTAAGACTGATTTAAAAACCGCGCCCCGGCTCCTCTTTATAGCAGTCGGCCCTCTTCGAGAATAATTTCGAAAGACTTGCTAGATTTTTCCAGTAAATTCGGTGCGTGTCTAGAATAGATTAGAATCCTGTCTGAGGCACAGGTGGCGCTACCAGTATATAAAAATATAGTCTGCTTCTCATAATGTAACAATATCTAATTATTCGGATAATAATGGACTGGATAAACAAATCTTATGACTACAAGAAACGTCTTTATCAACGATATAATTTGAAATATAAGGTTTGTTTCTGCAGCAATTCCTGACCGTCAGGAGCATGCGTATTTCAATTTAGGCGTTCGTGCAGTATAAAATCCGTATTTCCTGCCACCTGCCATTTGTTCGCGCAGTTTTAGAAACAGTTTTCTAACGGTTTGCTGACAGTCAGAGCGATTCGCTGATTATTCAGAAATTAATAGTTTGACACATGCGCATTATGTACCTGCATTGTGTTTTGCATATTGCATGACAGTTGACAGATAACCTAGACCGGTGACCTAGACCAAAGACCTAGACTCGACACTTAATTCAAGTTTTTTCAAACGGAAGGTATGTTAATGTGAAGTATAATTTTTTATTTATGTTACACATATTTTTTCTGTGAATTTCAGATGTCTGAATCTGATTCATCCAGTTCAAGTGCCAATAACGACCTGGAATTTCTTTATTCCTCTAGTGAAGGTGAACTAGAATTGTTTGTTGAAAGAGACAGGCCAAAGAATCTAAATTATATTGAATTAACTATTCCGAGATACAACGATCTAGAATTTATCGAACACTTTCGAATTAGCAGGTATGTCGCAGAATGCATTGCAGAACAGTTTTTAAATTCCCAATATTATAACTATCAGAGCGGAGGAAATGGGAAATTGAATGCTTTGGAGCAAGTTTTGGTGTACTTGTGGTTTGTAGGCCACCAAACTGCCTCATTTCGTGACATTGCAGATCGATTTCATATTGCAATAAGTACATTACATAAAATTATTATAAAAATTACTTATTTCTTAAGTAACAAAGCCAATCATGTGATAACATGGCCCACAATGGAAGAAAAACAAGAGATTGAAAGACATTTTCGAGAACGTAAGGTAAACATGCATTTCATCTCACCAAATCAAAAGCTGCGCAGTCGCGCCGGGCGCAGCATGGCTGACACTGCTGCCAGTTTTCATTGAAAGGAATAAAGAATATTTGCGGCTCATTTCAATGGGCGCATTCAGGGATGCTCAGCGGCTGAGAGGCTAAGTAAGCAATTTCCCTGAACGGACAAGCTGACAGACCACTGAAAGAAAGCCGCTGAGATATTTACTCAGCGCATAAATTGTAGGCTGAGTTCCTCAGCGCTATCAAAAAAAGTGGTGGGAGCATAATTTAAAGTTACCAGTTGAACTAACCGTGAACTAACCTGTCATTAAACAAATAATGTTCATAATTTTGCATTGTCATCATTATATAAATAATCTATAATTTACCATTATTCATATTTATAGAACTATTACACTCAAAACCAATAGATTAATACTAGTTACGTATTAATAGTAATATTTAAGGTTAACATAGGCAGGGGTAAGTGAACGGTTAAACTGGTCAGTATTCAATTGCGTCAATAATGTAGGTATATTCATAAATAGCACATGCAATCATTAAATAATCGAACATAAACTTATGTCGACTGATGCAGATGTGAATGACAAATTAATATAAAATAAAACGGTTTATTTAAAAAAAAAACTACAAATGTATTTCTAACCGACAATAATACTAAAATAAGCGGAAAATATTAATTCCGTCAAAACTGGCAACGCTGTCAGTCTGGCCAGTCATGCGCCGAGCGCGTTGAATTTGGTGAGATAAACTGCATGTTTACCACCACATCTACTAACACCTTTTAAAGATCGAGGTAATTTAACAAGAAGACAGCGAAATTATAATAATAAATTATCTTCAAACAGATACGTTATTGAACATTGTTTCGGAATCTTGAAACAGAAATTTCGCACATTATATCATGTCAAATTACGTAACATACCAGATATAGTACATCTTATAAGAGCTTGTTGCGTGCTACATAATTTGGCCATACATGATGCTTTTCCTCAAATAAATTTTGAAGAAATTAATGCAGCCGAAGAAGTAAATATACGTAATGATGTAGAAGACGATGAAAATAGGGATGACAGAAACGGAATTCAGAGAAGGAACGATATTGTCAACACACTACATTTATAGATAATTGAATGTAAATTTTTAAGTTTTAAATTTTGTTAATTATTTTAGGAAAACTGTATTCTTGTAACATAAAAATAAAATATTTTGATATTAAACACTTTTATTGAATAAATAATCAAATAAATAATCTTATATACAAATAAAAATAAAATTCTAGTCTTACTCCTACAAATATACAGTGATATTGAACTGAAAATAATTGCACAGAAGAGAAACTGGATACCATTCACTGAAGAAAATCAGGTACTTGAATTTTGTGTTTTAAATACTGTTCCAGTATATAATTGCGCTTTTGATATGCCTCATTTTCTCTTTGTTTTACATCCATTCCATATTTCTTCAAAGTCATTTTCTCTTTAAAATGTTCCTTTTCCATTTTCAATTTTTCTTTATGTATTTCTAATAACTGTTCATAAAATTCTTTTTTATCTTTTCTCATCAACTCAAGAGTAGAATTTTTCATCTGCACATTTGTCTTTCTCTTTTTAATTGGTGTATTCGTACTGCCACCTGTTGTACGTACACTTCCAAAAAATTTGCTTGTGTGGGGTATGTCTTCGGTAACAGCTGTGTCTTTAAAACTTAAATTGCTTATTTCCTTGTCTTGTTCTATATGTTCCACAGTATTCGTTGATAACAATATCTCTGGATTTATATTCTTCTTCTTACCAAAGATGTCATTCATTTCATTGACAAAGTCAAACTGTTTTCTTCCTCTTCCTGTTTTCTGTGAATCATCTACATATTTTTTATAATTTCGCTCGATAACTCTCCAGCGATTTTCACAATTTCCAGGTGAGTAATTTATTTCATGAATGAGGTTTACTTCTGTAGCTACAGTTTCCCAAAGTCGCTTCATATTTTTCATTTCAAAAGTGCCAACTTTGTTTCTGAATTTCTTGTACAAATCTATTAATGACAAAGTAGTATTCCGTGACCATCCTGCAACAGCCACCTCATTTAAAGCAATGTGTAATCGTGTTGGGCAATTTATAGTCTCCTGGGACTGTGATCCTGCTGTAGCCCCCTCATTTAAAACACCAAGAATCTGCCTTGGTGGAAGCAGATTCTCTAAGGGTTGAGCTGTAGGACTTACTATGATGAATTCTTGCAACGCTAAAAAAATACATTTATTAGTCAAGCAACTTCTCACATACAAATAATCAGAGTAACTTTACCTTGCATAATAATTATTACTCGTCTTTTGAGGTTAATCCTAAGTCGTTGTCGTTGTTATGTCATACACAAATTTCAAAACCATTTTCCAAAACAAACGTTCGAGCAGTGTCACTTGTTGGGATCGTTTGCGGATAGTTTCTGCCTGATCATGCGCGCTATGAGCAGTTATCAAACTGTAAGAAACTTGCTGCAGAAACAAACCTATAACAATCAACAACACAAGCTATAAAACATAATAACATCTTCCATATGTTTGTTGATCCTTCGTTATGCTTGATTACTATTTATATTTTCATTTATTTGTTTATAGATTATTGTCCCAGTTTATCCTGCTTTTAATTGGACTTATCAATCTGAACAAATCTGAGTACTTTAAAAAATTAACTTAACCTACAGAAACATGGAATAACAGTATGACTTTGGAATTGAATTTATATCCTATATAGGTAACAATGCTTCAGATTGATAATCTCTACTAATTTATGCAAGTAACGTTATTTAATTTCTGATGAAATGTATAACATCATATAACATTTCATTATACCGTCTGTTTGATTATAAAGGCCCCAAGCTATAACTCATTTATTTTTGCTTAAACACCCAGTAAAGTGTATATATTCTTAAATGGGACGTTGTTTTCTAGAGAATGAAGTAAAACAATATTTTTTTGGCTACACTGTATAGGAGTCATGACGTCATCGACATTTTTTTTAAATGGCACGATGAAAATTTTTTTGCGAAATACAATAGAACATCCTTTTCTCTTTTCAACCACATAAAATTTTTTATCCTTACATAAGAAAATTTTCGAGAAAACTGAAAAAAACTACCTACATAACTTACCATTTAACATTTAAGGCACGCTAATATTTCTAGCATGCTATGAGTAATTTTACTGAAATTTGTCATACTTTATCTAATTTGGTAAACAATTTCTAAAATACCGGCACTGTCAATCTGACTTATAATTAGTTTGAAACGGTGAGAAATGAATAACATTAATGAAGAAGCCGATATGCTAGAGGTTTACTACGAATGTAGAAAAAACAGTGCAGCAGCTTTACGGTTATACCGTTAACGTTATCCTGATCGAATTGATGCGAATTAGAAGTAAATTTACAACGATTTGGAACATTAAAGAAGAAGAGAGCGTCATTAGGAAATTCATTTACTGAAAATCAGGAGTTAGACGTATTATTAAGTGTACAAGAAAATTCGAACACTTCGGTTCGGGAACTGGCTAGATATTTCAATTTAACTAACTATGCAGTACATAAAATATTACGGAAAAATAAATTGAAACCATATAAGGTTACGCCAGTGCAACATCTGAATGAAAATGATTTTCAACGCAGAATACACTTTTGTCGATGGTTTTTAGACAGCGCAAATAATAATCACAATTTTCCCATGACAATATTGTGGTCAGACGAAAGTAATTTTTCAAATAATGGTGTGTTCAACCGCAATACATCGTATCACTGGAGTGAAGAAAATCCTAGAATTGTTAGAGAAAGAAATTTTCAAAATAGATTTAGCGTTAACGTTTGGTGTGGTATGTTGGGCGCGAGAATATTGGGTCTCTATTTTTTTAATGACTCTTTAAATAGCCAAAGATACAACGAATTTTTAAGAAATCAATTCCAAGAGTATTTAGATGAGTTAACAATTAATGAATACGTTAATATTTTTTTTCAACAAGATGGCGCACCCCCACACAATGCTTTCATAAATACAAACTATTTGAATACCCTATTTGAAAATAAATGGACCAATTCATTGGCCAGCACGGTCCCCCGATATCACTCCTTTGGACTTTTTTCTGTGGAGCACCATAAAGAATGAAGTTTATCTAACGCCACCAGACAATATTGATGATTTAAAAAACAGAATAAGTGCAGCAATCGCTAATATTTCAAACGCTGCTAAACTAAATGCTGTAACAAGTGTCATTAGAAGATGCGAATTATGCATTGTAAAAAATGGACAGCAGTTTGAGCAATATTTATAATTTTTTTATTTTGATTTGACTTATTTATTTGTTAATAATTAATTATTTTCTGCAATTGTTTCATTAGCCTTTAGTTGTCTGATATATACTTTTCTAATGAATAAACTTATTTCTAATTTACTAAATTTTCTTCTACATGGAGCAATTCGATCAGGATAACGTTGACGGTATAACCGTAAAGCTGCTGCACTGTTTTTTCTACATTCGTAGTAAACCTCTAGCATATCGGCTTCTTCATTAATGTTATTCATTTCTCACCGTTTCAAACTAACTATAAGTCAGATTGACAGTGCCGGTATTTTAGAAACTGTTTACCAAATTAGATAAAGTATGACAAATTTCAGTAAAATTACTCATAGCATGCTAGAAATATTAGCGTGCCTTAAATGTTAAATGGTAAGTTATGTAGGTAGTTTTTTTCAGTTTTCTCGAAAATTTTCTTATGTAAGGATAAAAATTTTTATGTGGTTGAAAAGAGAAAAGGATGTTCTATTGTATTTCGCAAAAAAATTTTCATCGTGCCATTTAAAAAAAATGTCGATGACGTCATGACTCCTATACAGTGTAGCCAAAAAAATATTGTTTTACTTCATTCTCTAGAAAACAACGTCCCATTTAAGAATATATACACTTTACTGGGTGTTTAAGCAAAAATAAATGAGTTATAGCTTGGGGCCTCTATAATCAAACAGACGGTATATAAATTCACTTTAAAAATTACTTACCGTTTAATAATTCACTTGCAGTGAGCTCATCCACAGTTAATGTATAATCAATCCCTTTACAATTAATACTAATATCAATCATTCCTTCGTTTGTGTTATCACTTGCTTCTTCCATAATTAGACTGTAATTACAATTTACAAATTCGTAAGATAATGAGGTTATGTTTCCTTACATACCACAACATAAAGGATTTTTTCGCGGTAGAATATTTCCGACCTGGTTGGAGCGGTCAGTTAACCATGTAATTTTCGTGGTCAACGGTAGTAAAAGTTTTGTCGTCGTGTGTGCTGGAAGGTTCTGAATTTTCGTGAACAAGTACGATGAAGCGGGTGGATCTACATAACGGTGACATAACGATCAAAATGGTGAAAATGTTGATATGGTACACATAACTATAAACTATAAGGGAGGCGACATATTATTTGAAGTCGATTATGAAACTGCATCCCTATTGTTGAACGGTAAGTGCTGGTGTAGCTGTACAATTTTGCGTAGGTTCTTAAGGTAGTTTTTTTTTTGTTTTGCAGATCACGAGGCTGCCCAAAAGTATGCGGAAGAAATATTAGCATTACAAGAAAGCGAGAATAGCAACTCCAATGCTGGTACTTGTTCCTCAAATACCTCAAACTCCTGCTCATCAAACAGCACCATTTGGTCATCTAAATTCAATACCAATAAGGATTATGAAGCCACAATTTTATTTTTGCAATTAAGGAGCAAATTAGCCACCAAATTTAATGATCGCAAGACAATTAAGAACAGTTTATGGCAAAAAATATCAGAAGAAATGAATTTAGCTGGATATTACGTGGGTACAGGTAGAGACTGAGCTGAGAAATGTCGACAAAAATTTGCTAATTTACAGCGAACTTACATGAGTCATGTGACTTGTATGCGAAAGACTGGGACTGGCAAAAAGGAATTACCCCCATATTTTGATGAACTTCATGATATTCTAGGTGCAAAAGACAAGGTGCATCCTCGTTACCTTGAAGTCTCTTTGGAGGATTCACCAAGCAGTTCCATGGAATCTCCTAATAGCACTGCAGCAAGTAATGAAGGTTACGAGAGTCAAGAAACAATTAAGAATAGGTATGTAGGTTTTTTCCAATATCAAGAACAGAAATGTTTATCTAATGTTCATATTGTATGTATTTAGGTTTTGTTCTCAAAAATGTCCACTACAACCCACAAGTAATACAACACAAATATTAGAAGTAATCAAAGAACATCACAAGGATGATCAACAACAAAGGAACGCACATTTTACTATGCTGCACACCGCCTTAGATAAACAATTTGAGCAAAGAGAAAGATTGCTTAATATTTTGGAGGCAAATCTACAAAAAAACAAGTAGTAAACGAAGGAGGATCAGCTCTTCATCTGAATAAAATTAGTTTTATGTTTTAGGTCCATGTAACAACATGTAGGGTTTGATATAAAATCTTGCAGAGAGTGAGAGAGATATGCTAGCACAATTAGTTGAATCGATACTTCTCTGTCACATTATGCAAGAAATCATAACAAATCTTACATGTTGTCACATGGGCCTTACTCACGCTGTTACAAGATGTTATTAGAATGCTTTTTTGTTTCATAGAAGAAAATTTATTTCGTTGTTTTATACTATTACATTTATTGCATTAATAAAGAAAATTAAACAAAGTCAAAATCAAATAGTGCGTCGACAATTCAATCTCTTTTGACTTTTCCCAAATTCCGTTCTCTATTATCATCTCTAACTTCTTCATTGTCCTCTTCTTCTAGGACCTATTCGCCATCCACTCATCTTGATGTAAGTAGCAGAAATTATGAAGCACAAAGCACACATGCAGCTGTTGTTATTTCTACTGCTTTGGCAATTGAATAGGTATTTATAGATTGCAGTCGTCGCCACCGTCCTTTTAGAATTCCGAATGTATGTTCTATGCAAATTCGATCAATACTCAAACAGTAATTATGATACTTTTGGATTCGAGTGCAGTTGATTTGATTGTATGGTTTCATTAACCATGTACAGTCGCGGACAGAAAATTTCGAATGTCAGTGTCATTCCACTGACGTAAAAGTTAAGAAATTCCTATAGTATACGTCAGATGAGTGACACTGACATCCGAAATTTTTTGTCCGCGACCGTACGTAAAGGGAACGCACTGTCTTCAATTAAATGATAATGTTCACTAGGAAAGTACCGTCGTTTTCCATGTTGTTCAATGTGTCTTACCAAGGAAGAGTTTGAAAATACCTGTTGGCATTAAAACATAAACTAAACTAATATATAAACTAAGGCAACATTTAACATACTCTCGAATCATGTGCCGAACCTGGATAACCCACAAATATGTAAGTAAACAATTTTTGACACGTGCAAATACCCATCAAATTTATGGCATGTGATAACGATCTACATAACTAATAACATAACTACATAACATAATCTACATAACTGTCGTGCTGGTCAAGAGGAACTTTAATTCTAATATGACTTCCGTCCACTGCTCCAATAACACCTAGAACACTATGCATCAGTTGTACTATATCTAGAAATATATTTACATACAATATTAACCTGGGTATGATGTAAACTGTCGTCGAATACTTTCAAACTCTTCTTCTTTTTGTGGAAATACAATGTACTGCTTTTTTAAACTAAGAAGTAAGTAGAGTCAAGCATTGACAAGCTGCATAACAGTGGAGGGGACCACACCAAAACGATCAGCAATTGAATTCAGAGAATCTTGCTTCGATATATACCACAGAAATATTAAAACGTGATTAAAACTGACTTTTCGGGTTGTACTGGATAGTTACTGTAGTATCCTATGAAATAGTAACTTAGAGTTAGCTATGGAATTGTAAATAACAATGTCAGACAGAAAAATATAGATATTTTTCAAAGGACTTTAATTATAAAGTGATATTATATTGGCGACGAGGATTAAAAAGAAAGGTACAGCCCCAAGAAATGAGTGAAAATACTATTCCGCTGTTCAACCCGAACGAAGACCAGAGCAGTATTTTTCCGAGGTGGGAGAGATGGCTGCGTGCATTTGAATTGTTCGTTATCAGTAAAAATATTACGGAGAAACCTCGTATGAAAGCAATGCTATTACATCATGGTGGTTTTGAATTACAAGATATATTTTATTCGATACCAGGAGCAGATACAGTACTAGCAGATGGAGATGCATATGAAGTGGCAAAGACGGCATTGACAAATTATTTCAAGCCAAAAGTAAATACTACGTTTGAGCGACATGTTTTTCGTTCCATGGTACAACAAGAAAATGAATCAGTGTCGCAATACGTCACCAGATTGAGGCAACAGTCGAAAAATTGTATTTTTGCAAATGAAAATGACGAAATAAAAGACCAAGTGGTGGAACACTGCAAATCGACAGAACTACGTAAGCGATTATTGGAAAAAGGCGAAGTTACGCTTGAGGAAGTTTTAGACATCGCTCAAGCCCTAGAAACAACGTCCTTGCAAATTCAGAAGATGGAGTCAGTTCCAGTTTCGAAATTGACAATTAAGAAAAGTTGTACAAAAGGCCAGTTAACGAAGGAGAAGAGAATAGTATGTTTCCGGTGTGGCCGAGAAGGTCATATGTATTCTGACCCAAAATGTCCAGCGAAAGGGAAGAAATGCAGTTTGTGTCAACGCTACAACCATTTCGCAAAAGTTTGTAAGTTCACCAGACACCCTAAGGATAACCAAGAGCATCCAAACAATAGGCGCAACGTTCGAGTCCGCGAGGTGAAGGAGGAGTCTCTAGATCAAGAAGACTACGCATTCGGTCTGCTTCAGCAGAATTTTGTTAATGCAGTCGGCGGTAAAGTGATCAAATGTACAGTTGGAGGTATAGATTTAGATTTTTTAGTAGATTCTGGCGCAGCATGTAATATTCTCGATGAAGAAACGTGGAAAATTTGTAAATCTCGTAATATAGTTTGTAATTCACGTAAAATGTCACTAAAGAAAATTTTTGCTTACGGTCAAAAGAAAGCACTAGATTTGCTTGGTGAATTTGATTCTTCTGTTTGTATTGGTCAGAAATGTGCTCGCGCGATATTTGTTGTTATGAAAGGACAGGGAAGATCTCACTCTTAGGTTACCAAACAGCAACCGAATTAGGTATTTTAAAGATAGGTACAGATTTGCAAATAAATCAAGTAGAAAAGTACGAAAAGCTTTTTCACGGTATTGGTAAATTAAAAAATTTCCAATTAAAAATTCCAATTGACAAACACACACACCTGTTGCACAACCATTGCGTCGGATACCTTATCAGTTAAGGGATCTAGTTGAAAAAGAAATTAAAACTTTGTTAGAGAAAGATATAATTGAAAAAGTTGAAGGCCCTACGCCATGGGTATCACCAGTCACATCTACCTTAAAGTCAAATGGGAATGTTAGACTTTGTGTCGACATGAGAAGAGCTAATGAAGCTGTTATTAGAGAAAGATATCCTCTTCCTGTTCTTGAAGAGATTCTAACTTTAGTAAAAGGCAGTCGATGGTTTAGTACGTTAGACCTTATGTCAGCCTATCATCAAATAGAACTTGCCGAAGTCCCGCGAAATTACAACTTTTGTTACCGATAGCGGTTTGTATAGATATAAGCGTTTGATGTTCGGTATTTCTTGTGCTCCAGAAATGTATCAAAGAATTTTGAGAACAGTTATATGTGATATTGAAGGAGTTATAAATTTTCAGGATGACATCCTTATCTTTCCAAAAACGGAGCAAGAACACGATTTTCGGTTAAAAGCGGTTTTTGATCGCATGTTAAAGAAAGGATTAACATTGAGTAAAGTTAAATGTGTTTTTAAAAGACAAAAATTAAATTTTCTAGATCCATAATAAGATGGTCCCGTTAATTAGGTAATTATTATATATGAATAAATAGTACTTCCTAATTTAATCTTTTATTTATAAAGCTACCGGTTTCGGTTCTTGAAGTGAACCTTCATCAGGCCTTGAAACAAAAAATTACATAGCGTTACAATTGAGTTTTAAAAAAAATTCTGTAAATAATGTAAAAATTTATAGAGTGAATTGATTGTAAAAATGTGTGAACTTTGTATAACTAAGACAAAAACAATTAAAAAAGAAATAAATAATACAAATTAGGTATTGTGTAAAACAGATAAAACAAAATAAAAATATTTTAAAACAATTGTAAATATGAAAATCTGAATGGAATAACATAGAAGTAATCACAAAAAATTAAATATTTGCGGATGTGTTAATTTGGAAAAACAAGAATTGAAAGAAAAAGTAAAAATACTTACTGCTATTGTCAAATTAAAAATATCATAATTAAATAGCACATTAGAATAGCAATAAATAGCATAAATTAGCATAAATTTTCTAGGTTTCCAACTTTCAGAATTTGGTTATCGTCCTACTGAGTCGAAGATTAAAGCTGTTGAATCTTTCAGAAATTCTGAAACGGCCGAAGAAGTTCGCAGTTTTCTGGGCCTAGTCAACTTTTGTGCGGCTTTTATCCCAAATATGGCAACCATTAGTAAACCTCTTCGAGATTTGACAAGATAGAATGTAACATTCAAATGGGGAAAAACAGAACGTAACGCTTTTTACGAGTTAAAGAAACGGTTAGTCGATACACATGTTTTGGGGTATTATGATAAGGACGCGAAGACTAGAGTTATTGCTGATGCAAGTCCAGTTGCTTTAGGCGGTGTGTTAACGCAGAAAACACCACAAGGATGGAAAGTAATCAGTTATGCCAGTAGAAGCTTAAGTGATTGTGAGAGACGATATTCGCAAACAGAAAAAGAAGCACTTGCTTTAGTTTTTGTGTGTGAGAAATTTCACAAGTATCTGTATGGTGCTGAATTCGAATTAGTCACTGATCATAAAGCTTTAGAATTCATTTTCACACCGAAGTCTAAACCAAACGCTCGAATAGAGCGATGGGTTCTTCGATTACAACCATACAAATATAAAGTTATTTACGAGAAAGGAAAGACGAATATTGCAGATTCACTGTCACGATTAAGTCAAAATACCACACAGTCAATAAATGATGAAGATGAGAAATATACATATAAATTGGATCATTCATAATTCAACTTTCACTTTTAGGAGTCAACAAGAAAGCAATAGATTGTGGCAATAGTAAACTAAACTGAGAATTCATTTACGATAAAATAACATAGGTACATAAATATATTTAACAAATTAATGTCTAATGCTTCACAGCAGCTCCATTATTTTTCACAACACTTTACAAACGCTCAGGCATTGAATAAGTACAAGAACGGATATAGTAAGGGGAAAGTTCATTCCCAATTTCTTCAATCTTATCTAATAATTCGCATTTGCAGGTCTAAAATGAATGGCGTACATTTTCTTCACGCTATAACCCCACACATGTTCAATGGGGTTGATATCTGGGCTTCTAGAAGGCCATAGCAAACGCACAACGTTATTTTCTTGAAGTCAGCTTTTCACAACTCTAAATGTATCTTCTTACTGACCGCCCTTCTCCAATTAGTGTAATTATTTGCGGTTTTTGGGCAACAGTTAAAGGCCGTGTTTTAAAATTACTCGAACAAGCGTTCGAGAGTTTGATTAATATGCAATTTCCTACCTAATTGAGCACTTGATTAAGGTAAGAAATCGCATGTTAAATATATGCTCGAACGGC
Source organism: Dorcus parallelipipedus (assembly GCA_958336345.1). Taxonomy (NCBI): domain Eukaryota; kingdom Metazoa; phylum Arthropoda; class Insecta; order Coleoptera; family Lucanidae; genus Dorcus; species Dorcus parallelipipedus. Next base: position 1,269,242 of record OY284484.1, read on the forward strand.
TGTTCGAGTAATTTTAAAACACGCCCAAATGCAGCATGTTACTGTCGGTGTGTCACCTTGACAATTATTTTGACTTAAAAATCGAAAATATTTCAAACAAAGCTAAGTTCACGCGAGAAATTTTGAGTGTATGCTTTTTTTAATTCCGCAACCGTACCTTTTTCTTTTACTTTTACTGGTAAGAATATTACGTATGGATTTAATTTTTAAAATACGGAAATTTGCCGCGTAAATTACGGAATTGCGCTTTTTAGGAAATGGCATCCCTGGTACGTACTATAGACATTCTAATTATAGGTAAGTTCGGCAATGCGCTCGACGATTCGAGCAGAGCTAGTGAGATTTTAATCAGCTGATCACAGAGCGCTCCACATGAGCAAACTTAACCCATGATAGCCCAGATTAATTTTTTTCTCAAATTATTATTATTTTTTCGTTCAATTGATTCCAGAGTGCTTAGTTAAAAGCCTTTTGAGCAAAAATTTGAATTTGTTATGCAACTTTTTGAAAAATGTAATGTTACCATATGGTAACGCTAGGCTATAACGATATCAAAAAAACTTTAAAAAATAAATTAATTAAAAGTATTATTTTTATGTACATAGACATTTATTTTATGTGAAAACTAAAATTACATGCTAAACATAGACCGACATCACATTTTTTACAAATAGTGCGGACTGATGACGAACATTTCTCTCCAGCGCAACGTCTGCGTTTATTGTTTGGAGTCGATATTAGTAAATGGTCCAGTCGCTCATACCGGATATCATCGGAAATTCGCGTTCCTATAATACTACTTTTGATGCAGCTGGTCGACCAGCACTCTTTGATTTAGAACCGAAACGGGTCAAGTAAGTAATAGCAATTTCTCGACGGAACTCCAGTTGAATCATGGTATTACGGTTTGATTTTTTTGCCACGCATTATTTATTGCAACATCCATCAAGAAAGAAAAAATACACCACCACCACTTTTTGCTGCGGATTCCGATTCGGTATCTGGAAACATTTTGGTCCATAAGGTCCGTTCCTCCCATGCCATTATTATAATTTGCAATTACATAAGGTCTAGGGATATTTATATATTTTTTTTCAATTTGTGAATATCTTTTCACGACACCTACAGGTGTTGTACCGAACACAGTTGACGCAATAGTTATCACGTTATTATCTAACCATGAAACAAAACTAATTCCAGTATTTCTCTCGATAGCACAACTGAAATCACCCTTTTTATAATTCTTAGCAGTCGCTTTCTTTAGCTGAATAGGACAGTTTTTCGAAATCCTATTTGCTCTTATAGTGCCAGTGCCACTATACCCGTTTTGTTTCAATTCTTCATCCGTTAGAGAATTCGCTTCTGGAGGCTCAATGTATATTTGCTCTACATCTACATCATCGCTACAAGCGATTCTAAGAGTTTCTTCCAACGCAAAACCACACCTAGAAGTACAAGAAAATAATAAGAGAGAAAAAATAAAGTAGCTAAATATAAAAAAAAATAGCAGCGAATCAGCCTAGTGTTACCAAATGGTAACGACCAAGAAGAATGGCATAAGTCTACTCTAACCCATCATCAGTGAGTATACAGTGTGTCCCAGATTGAGTAGGCTACCATGGGTAACTTTCTTATTAGTGAAGATAGAGATTTGGTTAAATGGGCAATATTTTGCAGTTTTATGTGCTGATTCAGATTCCGTTGAGAAAATTTGAAAATTCCGAATAGTTCAGATATTATCGCAGAAAAACTGAAAATCGCTATTTTCTTTAATGTCCAATAACTTCGCAATTATAAAAATATGAAAAAATGTTTCATATAAAAGTTACTATGTTTGATAAAATACAGCTGAAAATACAGTCAAAATAAAATTCAAGATGGCGGCTGTCAAGATATTGATAGCAACTTTCTTATTTTAAATGGACGCCATATTGAATTTTTGTACGATTAAATAGCATTTTTTTTTCTCGTTTCAACCGTGTATCACAACCCATATAAAAAAAAAATTATTTAAAAAATTTAATTTTTTTTTTAAATCAAGTAAGCGGGTTGCCTTTACTTATTACTAATCAAGTAAGCGGGTTGCCTTTACTTATTACTAATCAAGTAAGCGGGTTGCCTTTACTTGATTACTAATAAGTAAAGGCAACCCGCTTACTTGATTTAAAAAAAATATATTAAATTTTTTTAATAATTTTTTTTTTAGATATGGGTTGTGATACACGGTTGAAACGAGAAAAAAAAATGCTATTTAATCATACAAAAATTCAATATGGCGTCCATTTAAAATAAGAAAGTTGCTATCAATATCTTGACAGCCGCCATCTTGAATTTTATTTTGACTATATTTTCAGCTGTATTTTATCAAACATAGAAACTTTTATATGAAACATTTTTTCATATTTTTATAATTGCCAAGTAATTGGACATTAAAGAAAATAGCGATTTTCAGTTTTTCTGCGATAATATCTGAACTATTCGGAATTTTCAAATTTTCTCAACGGAATCTGAATCAGCACATAAAACTGCAAAATATTGCCCATTTAACCAAATCTCTATCTTCACTAATAAGAAAGTTACCCATGGTAGCCTACTCAATCTGGGACACACTGTATAGGTACCTATATACTCACTGCCCATCATAATAAATTGTTGCATAAATAGGTAGAAAATGTCCACTTGTGTATTTACTAAGGCATTCAAATGCAACAGCATAAAATATATATATATATATTATATAGTTTTATATATATATATATAGCCTATAAATGGTGACTCAAAGCGTTACTGCCACAGAGGGGTAAAAAAATTCAGAGTATATTTTTCTGTGATAAACATTGAGTAACACGAGATCCGTTAGTAAAACATGTACAGACGAGATCCGTTAGTGTATAAAATGATATTTATGAGATTAGATGAGATCCTTCGGTGTTGCCAAATGTAATATAACCTTGAACTATGTATATTTCCGTGCGTTCACTCAATAGTTAATAAATTGCATGTATTTCCAGCTGACAATGTGAATTTGTAAGCCCCAAATAAATTATTGCAAATATTTTTGGCTGTAGTGGAGCAAACTAATAGCATTTCTACGTTACTATCTAGTGAATAAAGTGGTTTTCGAGTCAATTGGAAGTGTCGTTTCATTAAAAAAAAAGATATCTTCAACTCTCAATGTGAATGTAAGCCCCAAATAAATTATGGCAAACGTTTTTAGCTATAGTGGAACAAACTAATGTCATTTTTACATTGCAATCTAGTGAACAAACACATTTTCGTATCAATTGGAAGCTTCGTTAGATTTAAAAATATTAAAGAAAAATTACAGCTGTCAATGTGAACTTATAAAGCCTCAAATAAATTATTGCAAATGTTTTTCACTATAGTGAAGCAAACTAATAGTATTCTTACGTTACTATCTAGTGAATAAAGTGGTTTTCGTGTCAATTGGAAGCTTCGTTAGGTTTAAAAAAATTAAAGAAAAACTCCAGCTGTCAATGTGAATTTGTAAGCCTCAAATAAATTATTGCAAATGTTTTTGGCTATAGCGGAGTAAACTAATATAATTTTTACATTATAATCTAGTGAATAAAGAGATTTTCATATCAATTGAAAGCCTAGAGTGTGAATTTGTAAGCTCCAAATAAATTATTGCAATAGTTTTCGGCTATAATGGAGCAAACTAATAGGTTTGTTCCAGCAGCATTTTCTGACTAGTTCGGAACCATTAAAAACAGTTGCCCACCGAAGTAATGACCGATATTAACGGCGCCGTCAAATGTACAATTTTCATAACTGCATGCTTTTAATGGTTTCGAACTAGTGACGAACTGTAGCTGGAACAAACCTAATATCATTTTTATCTTGCTATCTAGTGAATAAAGTGGTTCTCGTGTGAATTGGAGGTTTCGTTATATTTAAAAAAGTCCAGCGGTTAAATGTGAATTTGTAAGCTTTAAATAAGTGATTGCAAAATTGTTTTCTGTTATACCGGGTGTCCCACGCCATGTGTTCTTCCTTGTAGAATTTTTATTTTTTAATCGATTTACATGAAATTTGGAAGGGATTAAATTAAAATGAATTTTAATTAAATTAAATGAATTTTGCAACATACTATTGAGCGCAGTAGAACTTCCGGTTTCGGCGGAAGTATGAAGTATTTGGTATCAGAGTACTCAACAAAAAAGAATTCTGTTGAGCTAGATTAAGAAACACATGAGTTTCCATTAAAAAATGGGTTACGACCTAATGAAAATTTCAAATGTTACAAAAATTTTAAAAATCAAAATATAATCAAAGGAGTGATTTTCTCGAATTACTTATTGATCGCAGTCTAACGAAAATACACGATTTCTAGCTTTCTAGATTGGAAAACAGTTTTTTTTTTTCGTTGTCATGGAAACTAAAATTGCCTGGTGATAATTATATTTTCGGACTCGCAATGATCTACAAATTCCAAACATCGATGGCCCTCTGGAATAAGGACAACTCAAAAACTGCTCCTTTTGAGATATTGCGCGTATTACACTCCTTTTGCAAGTATATTTTATGTGACAAATCGTCACTACGTTATTTACATACTGAACCGCTACACACAAGTAGAAAAGTGTTAGCTTATTTCAGCGTAAAACGGTGTACTATATGAAATTTTTTTAATTGCTTCTCTAAAATTTAAGTTTTTGAGTTGTGCCATTATTCCAGAGGACCATCGACATGTAAAAATATACCTGTAAGGTGTTCTACTTAAAATAAAATAAAAAAGTTGACATCACTTTCAGCGAAACCGGAAGATCTACTGTGCTCAAAAGTATCCTTTCCAAATTTCATATAAGTCGATTAAAAAATAAAAGTTTTAGAAAGGTGAACACATGGCGTAGGACACCTAGTGTTGTGAGGTAAAAACTATTATCATTCTTGCGACATGAATAAAGAGGCTTTCGGGACAATTGGAAACCTCGATAGATTCAAAAAATCAGCTTTCAGTGTGAAGTTGTTAGCTCCAAATAAATGAGAAGCGTTCTAGCAAAACAGGACATATCCATCTTTGATTGAACACCAATATTACATTTAAGAATTATAATTTGTCAAGTTTTCATTGAATACCCTAACTTTCTAAGCATTTAAAATAGCGCATGATCAATTTGAATTGCTTACATGTACATATTTTATTGAAACCACTAAATTCTTGACTCTTAACCACTAAAATTCCATTTTTCATATAAAATGGACATGTCCTGTTTTCTAGAACGCTCCGCAAATTAATGCTAATGTTTTTTGCTATATTCGAGTAACTACTACAATTTTTACATAACAATAAAGTGTAAATTTATTTGAGGTGTGCAAATTCAAATTTGACAGCTAGTTTGTCTTTTTTAATCTAACGATACTTCCAATTGGCACAAGAGACTCTTTATTTACTTTATTGTTATGAAAAAATGATGATAGTTTACCCCACTGTAACAGAAAACATTTGAAATAATTTATTTGAGGTTTACAGACTCACATTCGACAGTTGTTTTTTCTTTTTAATATAACGAAACTTCCCACCTTTCTTCCCACTCCCACGAGAACCTTCATTATGTAAAAGTAACAGTTATTTATTGTATAAGTGTTTTAGATAGCATTTTATTAATAAATAAAAGTCCAATTATAATGTGATAGTGGATAAAAAAAATTACCCTACTGTAGCAGAAAACATTCGCAATAACTTATGTGAAGTTTACAATTCCACATTTGACAGTTGGAGATTTTTTTAATCTAACGAAATTGACACAAAAGCCTTTTTATTCACTTCATTGTAAAATAATTTATTTCAGGCTTACAGATTTACATTATTTTGACAACTTGTTTTTTTTTTCATTTAACGAAACTTTACATTGACACTAAAACCTCTTTATTCATTTCATTGTTATGTAATAGTATATTACATAACGAGAGTTGTAAATAGCAAATTACGCACGGTGGAAAAGTTGCGCATGAGCCGAATCGCAGCGGCGAATGCAAGTAATTCCACAAGTGCGTAATTACTTTACAACTCGAGTTTTGTACTATAGTTTATCTAGGACCACAAAAATTACCTTATTATTCAAGTTCAAAATAATCGGCAATGACATTTGCAATTTCGACGACTGTCAATCTAATGTGATGCGGCTACGTAGATCTAACTACAAATGTGCGTAAAGTAGGTGCGTTGTGCGTTTTTCTTACTTTACGCACGACGTTTGTAAATACCCGCTTACTTAATTTATGTGTCTTGCGTAATTCGTCATTTACAGTAGTGGCCGTAGGTAACAGTTTACCCCACTGTAACAGAAAACATTTGCAATGATTTATCTGAGACTTGCAGATTGACATTTGGCAGTTGTCTTTTTTTAATATAACGAAACTTTCTATTGACACGAAGGCCTTCATGTAAAAATTAAAAAAATACCCCACTGTGGCAGAAAACGCAATAATTCATTTGAAGTTTACAAATTCACTTTTCACAGTTGGAATTTTTTTTTAATCAAACGAGATTGACACGAAAGCCTTTTTCTTCACTTCATTGTAAAATAATTTATTTCAGGCTTACAGATTTACATTATTTTGACAACTTGTTATTTTTTTCATTTAAGGAAACTTTCCATTGACACTAAAACCTCTTTATTCACTTCATTGTTATGTAAAAATGTTATAGTTTACCCCACTGTAACAGAAAACAGTTGAAATAGTTTATTTGAGGCTTACAAATTCACATTTGACTGTTGTTTTTTTTTTTTTAATATATCGAAATTTCCCATCGACAGGAAAGCCTTCATTGTTAATATAAAAATTAAAAAAATTACCCCCCTGCAGCAGATAACAGTTGCAATAATTTATTTGAAATTTACAAATTCACATTTGATAGATTATTATTTTTATTGTAACGAAACTGAAAGTCTCTACTCACTTTATTGCTGTGTAAAATCGATAATATTTTATTGTAAACTATTTAAATTAAAATGTACTGCTATCAGATAGTGATTATAACTGTCTCTAGACGGTATTTTACAATGTCGAATCAAGCAAACTGCAATTCCTAAAAGACTCAGAAAGCGTTTCGTTTTAAATCTCATAATGAATTGAAGTAATTGTAAAATTTACGAAACGCTCACATAATCATTATTAAGTAGAAGAATAGAGTTATAAACGTTTCACGTGACGATTTTTAAGCTGTGGGTTAAAAGATTATAAACAAATTGTTCTATACAATTTCCTCGAATAAGAGTCCAGTTTAATTAAAAACGTATAATTCTTTCATGTTAGAAATTTTATTGTAAAGTAGAGCTCTGCTATGTTGCCAGATTGTCGGATCTCACTTAGGTTAGAAACTATGTACGTGTATACTTGGCTCACATGCGCCCTCTGCATAACTAATTGTGAACTACTGGTGTATAAAAGTGCAAAGAAATCGGCAAAACGAGATCCGGTATAAAATTTGAATTTGAGCTCTTTAGTACCAACAAAGTGGGTTATGACCCGATATACACGCTAAGAAAGGTGAGATCCGATTTCGGATCTCGCCTTCCCAAAAGGATCTCATCTTGTCCAACTTTTATCGCGAAATGATCTCAGGTTTCCTCTTTTTAAATCTATATATATATGTGTTGATGTGATCGGTGGTTTGAATACTGACGTTCTCTTCGTAAAACTTATTTATCACAGAACATTATTCTTTTATTATTCAACGCAACGGTGATTTACCATGAATCGCCAACTGTGTAGTATGTAAAAGTTCTGTGGAAAACATACAATCTTTTTGGTTTCCAAGATCAATCACCAGGTAAGTTAAATAAAAACCAAGCACAAGAGACGTAGTAGAATCAGGTATGGCGGCCTATGTGCAATGAAAAATATGGCGCCCCAAAACAGAAAAAAATGCGGATACATAAATTATATCAAGCAATCAAATGAATTTTACCTTGCAGTTTGCCATCACTCGAAAACGTATGTCTTGACAATACGAAATATGTTAATTTGTCAATTATTAATCTGTGAACAGCACTAATTTCAGACACCAAGTTTTGTTGGCAAACCCCACTAGAGGTAAAATTCAGTTGATCACCCGATATAAACATAGTGACATGTGTCCTACTTTACATTTGGCTGATACTTTCAGTAGAGTTGACTGATTCAGTGCATAAAATGTAATTAATTGATGTGTCTTAGAACTGACAACAGATGTGTTATAAATTTTCCTAACAACATTTTTTTTGTGTGCTTCAGGTACATTGGGTAATAATGCTCTTAGTACTGCGACATTTGTACAAGATATAGACATGCTCTTTGACAGTTTTAATGGCAGTTCGTTGTATCCGACCCATGGCAAACACTTACGTACTGCAGTGTCCACTTCTTCCAGTCATTTGCAGTTTTGGGAAACCATGAAACGTAAAATTAGTAAGTTTTAACTATTAATTTCCGATATGTATTATTGCTTTAATTAATTCCACTTTTTAAATATCACTCATATTAAATTTAATTTTTTTTTTTAAACTTATGTGTCATTTGAACTAATAGCGGTAGATTTACAATAGCTAATAATATCATTTTTAATAGAGTGACCCATTTTTAAGAAAACGTTTGTACTACATTGTGTTACTCTCAAATTGTAAATATACTTTTTTTTCCACAGATCAGTGGCGTTTTGTTGTCTACGCCAGTAGAACCATGCCGCCCTAACAAAAAGGCTGGTTGGCAAATTTCACGGCAATGACTGGAATCTGGAAGAAGTGTGAAACTGTGGGGCTGAACCATCTACGGACAGAATATCCCCCTTGATTTGTTGCGCTATTGTAACAATCGATTTTAACTTGTATTTTACATTTTATTGAGTAAAGTTATTAAACTGTATGCTTTTGTTTATTTTGGTAAGTACCTATACTACACTAGACACATCAACAATAATTCAGCAAATGTACCTGTATTTTGAAACACATTCCGGCAAATTATGAGCCAAATTGTTTGTAATTTGAATTTCACTTTGTGTTTCCGAATACAAGTACGTTTGCTGAATTATTAGTGTTTCTCAAAATTAAAAATTAAATACAAGAATTCAAATATCCCGCCCATAATTATATTTTTCGAAGCGCCATCTAGTGTTCTTAATTTTGCTTTCATTCCGCTTTATTTTCTACATTTAATATTGGTGGCGTCATCTACGATTGGATATACAGAAGCTCCTTTTTTGTGGAGGGGAAAGTACACAAATAATAGCATTGACATAACCATCTCTCGTTGATGTGATCGGTGATTAGAATACTTACTCCAGGTTGAAGTCCATGCTTTCAAACAACGCAAAGTTTCGTTACTGAATATTTGAAAACCGCTGACAGTACAGAGACCTGTGTTATTACACAAGTTACAGAGACCTTCTATATCGACGCTGTTACGTCAAATTCCGAATAAGTTCAAAATTAAATAATGTAGGTTTCTGCAAGTACCCGTTACCGAACGGTAACGCAGGGCGTTTATGGGTTGACGAACGATTTCGAGCAATTGGCGTATAGATTCTGACAGTTGAGTTTGCAAATAAACAGAATTTTATTAATTCTTCTCTTGAAAACCATCTTAATATTTGAAATACTCTATTTTCTTCCAACAGTCATTTTTATTATTCACTTTTAGAAATTGGTTGTATTCCTCATCATCAAACACTATTTCTTGAAATTAATTATGCTCATTATAATGTTGAAATTCGTCTTAATTTCGTTATTTTACACTGTACAAACACTTAATTAAACAACGATTACTCTTAATTCAAGAAAATATATAAACATAACCTACTTGACAAGTTCTAAAACTGAGAGCTCCTCCAAAATATTCCGAGCTGAGCGAGCGCGATCTTTTTCATCTGATCTGTTTTTGCCGAACGTTCCAGATCTGTCAAAGTAAGCTCGACTTTTCATTACCGAACGATTCTGAGGTGATTGATGAAAAATATCGCATTGCCGAACTCAGCTTATGATCTAATCTTTTTTGTTGATCTGTGGTCATGTGATATTGGGTGTATTCGGCATAAGAATCTCAGATTGGAGCAGAGTAACTCTAGTCATGTGACAAATCAATGAGAGCATTTAGGGTTATTGGAATGAATTGGAGCACAAGTGGAGCATTTGTCTAGTTTTAACGGTTTTTCTATTTTTTAATATTGCAAATGTACGATGAAAGGAGCGCAAAACTTGTTGCTGGATTTATTGCGCGAGAAATATGGCATATGTTAGATAGTAACGATGAAGATGGAAAAAAGAAATTAAAAATATTGCTTACAAAGATATCACAATTTACCTGACACGACGCAAAAACAATTTAAAGCATTTTCACTTATAAAATCACATATTACATAATAAAATATTATACCATCTTCGACATTTTTTGCTTTATTTAAATCAAAAGATTTATTTTACCGCCTTACTCTCTCTGCTCGCACATTGAAGTAAGAGCATATAAAGTACGCTCTGTGTAGTGCTCTGAATAAATTTGAAACATAATCGAGTGTGCGCCGAACGAATAAAGAAACAGAAAAGAGTAAATCGCGCACGCTTTTTGTACTCCGATCGCTATGCCGAATGAACCCACTATATGGGGGGTACGTTTGCCGTTGGGCGTACCTTGACTTTTGACTTATAATCCTTTATAAGTCAAACCAGTGGCTCAAGGTAAACAGTAAAATAGAATTATGCACGCGAGGTATTTATTCAAAGCAGGCGGATGGGTTCGCCCGTGGAACTAGTCTGAAATAGAGGTGGAGAAAAATCGATAGCGCTATCGATAACTATCGATAGTTTCGACTATCGAAAATAATCGATTGTATTTTTTAACAATCGATAGTTTTTATTATGCATGTGTAAAATATTTATTTTCTTAAAGTAAATTCTCCTTTTAAATATTAACCGATACAAAAAATTTAAAAATTTGTTTGATGGGTTTTTAGTTAAGATTCCACTCATCCTGACAATTTTGCACTAGTGTTTTTTATATACAGGGCAAACAATAAATATATTTTTTTAATGGAACACCTGTATATTTTTAGATATTTCTTTGAACTCGCCCTATACAATCGTATATTTGTTATCAGAGTAACTTTAAGAATCTAGATTTGTCAAAATATGCAGGGAGGTTCTATTAAAAAAAGATATGTATTTTTCTTGTTTACTCTGTATGTATATAAAACACTATTGCAAAACTGTTAGCATGATTGGAATCTACATAAAAAGTCATGTAAGACCAATTTTTAAATTTTTCCTATCGGGTCATAATTAAATAATAAAAAGGGATTTATATTAACAACCCTGCACTAAATTGAAAGCAAAGAATAGTAGACAAGAACAGTTTCTCAGTATTTGTTGCTTTATTTCTTTAGTTCTACAACTATCGGCAACTATCGATTATTATCGATAGTCACATGCGAAATTATCGACTACTATCGATGGTGTCAATTATCGATATTTCTCCACCTCTAGTCTCTAGTGAAATCGTCTTCATCGCGATTAACCTATCCCGCAGCGACATAACCTCACAAAAAAAAATGCCGTGCCTTTTGAGCGAATTCCGAGACATTCTCGAGCCGAGGCGAACGGAGTTCAGCAATTTCATGTGGGTCTCGAGACAATTGAACACCACGGTACCTTACAAACACAGCGTGAAAATTGACCCGCAACAGCTCAAACTCGAAGTACTCGGAAGCGCAAGAGTGCAAGAGATCCTAGCAAAGGTACTAGCACATTATTTATTCATCGAATTTTGTTTATTTATTCGAAATGTTGCAGTTAAACGAGGAGCAACCGTTGTCATCGCTTAAAGAATTTCAGGACAAAGTAAAGGCAATCTTGGACGAAATCGGTTATAATAGAAAACTGAAAGTGATTCGGTGGTTGGGCCTTGCTCTGGCAAAAATGCTGACGAGAGTTTGCCATGGCATACATGTGCATGAAGAAAGTATATTATCCGTAAGTAAGTGCATTTATTTATTCATAATAAATTGTCCTATAGGTAAGTTTTGTTTGTAATGTTAGATTGAAATTTAATTAAATCATTTGCATTGTCACACTGATAGTATGTTGGTATCACTGCACACTTGCGATATTTCCAGTTTTAATTAACAGAATTTTGAAAATTATTCATAATAACTTAACATATTTTAGACAGGTGTTAATTTTGAGAGCAAACAAATATTTTCTAACGTTAATTATATGCCATACTGTACCTAATCTGGCTTTTATCCACTGATATGTTAGTGCCTGACTGTACAAGTACATTCAAAATCATGATTTTTGTTCAAATTTTGTCACTGACTGAGGATGTCAAAGTAAACAAACAATACATGCTATAAAAAATAACTATTGGTAGAACTGTTGTTTACAGTAAGCATTTTGCAAATTTTTGCAACTTTTTTTATTTCAATGAAAAATAATATTTCTGAAATGCAAACCTTCAATCATTGTTAATCAGAGTGTAAGAGTATACAGGGATATTCACATAAACCGTTCGTTAAAAGTTTTCAAGGTTGCAGTTCACGTAGATATTTGAAATTTAAGGAGCAAGGGTTTTCCGTAGAGATCTCTTTAAATAAAATAAAATTGTCTTTGTACCACTTCCGGTTGTACCGGAAGTGATACAAAGACAATTTTATTTTATTTAAAGAGATCTCTACGGAAAACCCTTGCTCCTTAAATTTCAAATATCTACGTGAACTGCAACCTTGAAAACTTTTAACGAACGGTTTATGTGAATATCCCTGTATAGCGTTGTGTTCATCAACTATACCTTCGAGCGCACTTTGGGTGCTTGGGTGTATAATCGCATCTTTCTCACTCACAATTTTTCACTTATTTTGCGTCTCCCTTATCAGTTTTAAGAAGTCTAGTGTTTACATGATTTCCATGACAACGAGCGATCTTTTCACGCTCCACTTAAGTAGAGTGTAGAAAATGTGTTTGTTGCTATGGAAACACATGCCCAATTTAATTTTTTATGATTCTTGTGTGAGAAACAAAATGTAAAAAGTGAGCAAATAAAAATCAGATTAGAGTAGGCGGTGCAAAGAAAATGTATGTCTGTGATTAACTGTATTAATTAATGTAATACATTCGTGCGCTGTCAAATTTATTGACTTTTCATTTAATCACAGACATACATTTTCTTTGCACCGCCTGCTCTAATCTGATTTTTAGTTGCTCACAGGTTATAAACTCATTTATGCGAGAGAGACCACAATATTAACCGAAAGTGTAATTTATGAATACAACCTAGTCCACTCACTTAATGGCAGTGTTGCCAACCTGTAAAACTGGGAAATCCCTTTTATTGTCACAAAAAATCCCTTTCTACAGATTGAAAAAATACAGTAAAATTCATCATTTATCTTTAAGCAAAAAAAAAGAAAACCGTCCCATCTGACAATACCGGCTCTGTTAAACAAATGTCACAATGTAGGAAAAAAAATGCGTGAACATTGCTTTTTTATGGAACGCATGCGCTTAAGACAGGACGGAAACTGTTTTACCGATAATTTCTCTTCTCGAATCAAGTAAAATAACAAAGACCGATCTGACGATTGTGTCGTTGGCAGTACGAAGAAGAAATGTAAAGCTTCAAAGCCTCCAAAAGTCCCTCAGAATAATCGTTTTTATAAAAAAAAGAGCTATACAAATTCTCCAAAAAGGGTTAAATCAAAGCCGTCTCTATCTAACAAGCCGTGCACTTGTAAATTTGGCAACAGAGCAAGTAGTCCGATCACGAGTTTCACCAGTTTGACGTAAGTTGTACGAGATAATGCTGTAATGTAATTCTGTACTTATCAATCAAATTTTATTGTTTATTATAGTATTGGTGACTAAAATAACGTTTTAAATGTTATATTAACAATCAAGGTAAGTCCACAAAGCCTAATTCTGCTAGATAACCAAACTTTTTCGTTTTCCTTTATTTGCTTTTATTTCATACCAATGTGACATTTTTCGGATTTTCAATGGTACAAAAAGTGAAACTTTAAAGTCCTAGTATTTAATTTTAAACTCGTTAAACGTCTAGTTTGAAAGAAAATTTCATATTTACCTCGAACGAAAATTGACTTTAAATATATATACTTGGAAGTAATTACAGCCTCGGCTAAACAACTTGCTCCTAATTACTTTAAAACTTGACTTTTCGTTGTAGGTAAATAAAAAACTATTCTTTCTGAATTATTAAGTAGGTTTATGTTGTATAAACTTTCTTAAACTTACACAACAAATCATGCTCATAGGAAAATTTTCCTTAAGTTGTAGATGCAAATAAAACCTGCCCGTCAATATTTGCATTTAACGACATGAAACTCTCTTGAATTTATTTGCATTTGCTTGCGCAATAACAAGATTCCAATCTAGGAAAAACACTTAATGATGATTTACTTTATTTATTTCAGTTAAAGTCCAGTATGGGTAAAGCCCCTGTGATATATCTTCCTAGTCATAGAAGTTACGCAGATTTTATATTGATGTCGTATCTATGTTTTCATTATGATGTAGAGATTCCGGCAATCGCCGCTGGTATGGGTACGTAATCAGACTCAAGGTCATTCGATGAATAATGACGATTTTAACTTTTATAATTAATTATACAAAGTGGACAAGAACCATTGTTTAAGTTGGCAGTGCTGAATTTTATTTTTAACATAGCTGTTGACGGCTTGACATTGACAGGTTTACATTTCAAATTCAAATAAAAACGCTAATTTTTATTCACCTATACCTTGTCGCTGTTTACGTTAACGTCAAATAGACCAACAAAATATGTATCCGTAATTAAGTATATTGTCAACACAAAAAGTTATTTTCTTGAGCACTTTGTATTAATTTCATGATGATGTCTAAATAAATTAATGTGTTTTTGCCTTAGATTTTCATGCTATGATGGGCATGGGAAACGTGTTGCGCGATACAGGTGCTTTTTTTATGCGTAGATCATATAACGACGACAGCTTGTATTGGGATACTTTTCGTGAGTACGTGTACCAGCTGGTCGTGAAGGCAGACCTGGGCATAGAGTTTTTCATCGAAGGAACCCGAAGCAGAACCGGCAAGTCGTTAACACCCAAATTCGGTACGACCCCGTTCCCCCCCACTCCACTTCTCAACAACAATTTAATGCCTTCCATCATGTTCTAGGTTTGTTAACCATGGTACTGAAAGCGTTTTTTAACGGTGACGTACCCGACATACTTTTCGTTCCCATTAACATAAGCTACGATCGGGTGATGGAGGAGCGACTGTTTGCCTTCGAATTACTGGGGGTTCCCAAACCGAAAGAAAGCACCTCGGTAAGCATTTTTCGTTTCTAATAATCTAAAAGTAAAGAATAAACAGGAGAGAGTCATTTACATTAGTTTCTTGTCCAAAGTGGTAACTAAATATGGTAACTAAACATTTTTCATGTTTAATAATCTATTTGGCGGATTTCACAAACGTTACTTAAATTTAATCATCCGTTAAAAGTAAACGTTGCCATGGATACATGTGTTGAAGGTATAGGAATGATTATTCTTAATCACTGATTAAAGTTAAGTGACGTTTGTGAAATCCAGCGTAAGAGTAAAGAATAAACAGGAGGGGATCATTTACATTAGTTTCCTGTCCAAAGTAGTAACTAGGTATGGTTACTACCTGATTGGATATGTAGAGATGTGCAATTTAAGTTCACCTTCCAACCGGCTAGACTCGGAGAGATGGATATGGATCATGCATAACCCCAAAAACACCAGGACAGAATTTAATAATAAAATAAAAATCCCCAGCAATGCGCACTTATCTTTATTTCTGTTCAAAAGAATAGACACGTTCGACACAGAATTCAGAAGAGGTTAAAACAAATTTAAATCGAACAGGAAAAGGTTTCGGCAAATAACGGTCTTTTTGTGTTCCCACGCAATACAGGCTGACTCGAAAGACTGAAAAGATTTTAACGAAATTTTGATTTTTTTTTGTTCTTTTGTTTTTTTCTTCAAATTTTTCCTTTCAATTGAATTTTTCATTTGATTTTTTCAATTTAATTTTCTCGTTTTCTTTTCTTTTCATTTAATATTTGCCGTGTGTTTTTAATTTGTTTTTTTTTCTTTCTAATGTTCACTTTATTTTTATTTTTTCATTTCCATTTGATCTTTTGTTTGATTTTTTTTTCACTTAAATTTTTTCCTCGTTTCGTTCGTTTTCGTTCGCTTTCCGTTCTGGTTTTTGAGATTTTTTCTCCAATTTTGTCTTTCCTTTCAATTTACTTTCATTTTTAGTAAGAGCGGTCCTAGAGGTACTCTTGGGGAGGGGGAGATGTGATTTGCTTTCGTTAGAGTTGAAAAACAAATGCAATCGTAAAAATCATTTGAAAAAAATCGAATTGTTTTTAAACTGATTTGCAACAGGGGAGGGGGGCGTATGACCGCGCCTGATTTTTATTTACTTTATTTTTTTATTATTTTTTCTTTTATTTTCATTTTCATTTCTTAAAAAGTATTTTAATAAGATTTTTTTTCTTGCGCTGTTTTATTGCGAATCGGGCGAATTAATTTGGACAAGAGTGCACTGGGTATTTATTTCATATTAACAAATGAATCATGATCAGATTGAATCAGGATCATTTCAGCAACAAATCGCGAGTTACCACTTTGGACAAGAAACTACTGTTTAGGGTATGACTCCCTCCTATTTATTCTTTACTCGTAGGTTATTAATCTAATTGCGTTGGCCTCGTTTTAAAATTACTCGAACAATCGTTGATTGATTAACATGATATTTCCTACTTCATTGAACATTTGATTAGATAAGAAATCGCATGATAAATAAAAACCACTGCAATTATTACATTAATAACCTATGAATAAAGAATAAACAAGAGGAAGCTATACTATCAGTAATTTCTTGTCCAAAGTGATAACTCGCGGTATAAATATCGTCGGGTTACTGCAAAAACAAGCTAACTCCACTTGTCAATTCGGAGTTAAAAAAATACCCAAAAAAATACAAAATTTTTAAAATCATATAAATCAAACAAAATGTTAAGGCAGGAGAATTAAGGGGCCGAAATAAACTCCATTTTAAACTGCAATTTTGAAACATCAAAGGACGGCTTCTCAAAAGTTCCAAAATGGAGTTGTCTTGTTTTGGCAGTAACCCGACATCTGTAGTTTCTTGTCCAAAGTGGTAACTCGCATTATACATACTATCAGTAGTTTCTTGTCCAATGAAGTAACTTGTGTTACCTTGGGTGTTATAAGACGCTCTTTTGGTTCTGAAATGATCCGATCTGATCATGTAGGTTCCCTCCTGTTAATTCTTTCCTCGTACGTAATAACAAAAGTTTTTTTTTTTTTAAATTACAGGCATTTTTTAAGTCGCTGAAGCTCGTGAATGAGAAGTACGGGGATGTTTACGTTCATTTCGGACAGACGATTCCTGCCCGCAAGTTCTTCGACAATAGATTAGATCGGGCAGTTCGAGTGGGGCAGCCGAAACACTTGCAGGTGATAGACGAGCCGGAACGGCTGGTCATTTCGACTCTAGCTCAAGAAATAGTCAACACTCAGCAGAAGCTGTGCATTATAACAACTTTCAATATGATAGCAGTGATTTTCATTAACAACATAATGAGCAGAGTGTCTGTCTTAACGTTAGACGCATTAAAAGAGGAAATAATTGTGATTCGAACGGTGCTTGGGGCATTCGGGGCCGTAACCAACTACACAAACGAGGGAGACATCTTTAAGGCCTTGCGAGTCCACGACAATCTCCTGCAAATAGGTCAAAGGGACCAAATTCTCATTAAAAACAGTATTATGCTGGGCAGTTTCGATGTGTCCAAACTGAAGGGGCATTCGTTGAGTGAAAAGACAATGAGCGAAGCCGTTTCGTTTGTTATGTTGCAACTGTATGTGAATCCAACGTTGCATTATTTTGTAAACCCTGCTTTGCTTGCGGTCGTTTTGAGACGACAGGATTATGCAACTGAAAAAGGTAGTTGCAGTTATTTTTTTTTTTGTTGTATGTCCATTAATAAAATGAACTTGCTATTACAGAGCGGCTTCGGAAGGAGTACCTCTTCCTGAGGTCTTTGTTTACCAAAGAATTCGTGCTGTTTCCAAACAGAGAAGAAACAGATTTCGAAGATTCACTGAATCGGTTGCAGCACTTGAAAGTCATCAAACTTCAGGAATCCGATATAGTATTACATGCGAACCGGAAGCTTCAAACTTTACTGTGCAATCTTGTGGGGCCGTTTGTTTTTACGTATTACATTTTGTGCCAAGTATTAAAAAAGGTGGGGGGAGGAGTAAAAAGCTTTCCAGACGGCTACTTTGTTTGTGTTTCAGCTGGCTGTGAGTGAGTGCAATGAAAAGTCGATTCTAGAGATGAGTCAGTGTCACATTGAAAGCCTCATGAGCAAAACCGTTGCCTTCATTCACCCTTACTCGCTTAATTTAGATTCCGTCTCTAATTGTTTGTTTCGCTTGGTGGAATTGAATGCGGTCGAGCAAATTAAAAGGTAATGAGATTTTTTTAGCAACGAACCGGTTTGCACTTAATTCACTTTTGTTTAGGAATGAGAGCATCGTTTATCAGGTGAATTACGAAGCGACTGCAACAATGGCAGCTCAACTCTGTAAGTTCCGTTTCATTTTTTTTTTGTATTAAAAAAAAACTTGTCGTTTTGTTGTTTCAGGTGAATATTTGAGGGCAATAGTGTCCGTGGAACTGTTCGATGTTTTGGACTCGGCCGTGCAGCTTCCGAGTAAAATGTGAATTGTCGCAGTAGCAATTGGTGCACCTTTCTTATTTATTCGTGTGTGTCATATTTTCAAAGTGATTGTGATGTTAATTCTGTTTTCTAGAAATAAATGTTTTCTATTGCGACAGTTTGATTACCATTAATTTTTTTGTTTATCTGCTTTCAAATCTTGTTTGTATTTATTTTGGCTTTTGGTTACTCAAGGTCAGCTTCATCAACAGTACATCTATGTATAATTATATTATCCTATATATATTTTATTATTTTCGATCAGTATATTCAATATTTTACAATATTTTAGTATTTATTTATTTAAAATCGAAATTATAACTTAAGCGATTTTTGTATATCTCTTCTATTTTTTTTTTGTTAATTTCTTGAACTTGGCACGGTCAATTGGAAGATGTAAGTACTGACGTAAAAACTTTTCCAAATAGTAACGGTAAATAGTAAACAGGAAATAAACATTGAAGCATACGACTACCAGTGTTGCCAATATGCGGGTAATTACCCAAAAAATGGGTATTTTACTATTTTGAGACTTAGGGCCAGTTTTATTGCTGCGTTCCTTTTACCACAAATCTTACCTCAGATAACTTAAAATGTCATTTCCGTTAGCATGAACAAGTAAGATGGAATGGATATTTCAACCTAACAACTAATGGGGATACTTGAAGGGCAAGGTGGGACAATTCAAACTCACTTGTTCGTGCTAACGGAGATGACGTTTAAAGTGATCTGAGGTAAGATTTGTTGTAAAAGGAAAGCTTCTAATAATGGAATCCAAAGGAGATTTTAAATTTAAAGTTACTTTCAGATGTCAAAACAAACATGAAAACGCATTTGTTGACACGTCAGAATGTGGCTTTAAATTTTCAAATTTCATTATAAAACTGGCCCTTAACAGGTAATCGTTTCAGTATTTGAAGTTTTCGGGGAAAATCGGGTATTTAACTATTAAAAGTTGCCAAAGTTGGCGATATCATGGTGTGATGTTGGCACGCCACTGTACGAATAGCTTGATCGTTGATGTGATTGGTAAGCCGGGCGTACTGTACCCTCATTGGCAACTGCTTTTTACGAAACGAGCATTAACCAATGGGAATACAGTCAGGTACAGCACGCTCCATATAAATCCAGGTTAATATTCGGTAAACATCCAAACATCGTAACTCAACGTCTTAACGCCGAACCTAGAATTGGTCTGCGCAGTAACGTAACGTTTAAGATTATTTTAATGGTTACGGACTATACATTTAAACCAACCAAACATATCCATGAAGTAATTTAGATTATAGAATATTTATTTTTGTTTTATATAAACAGTACAAATATAACAAATGTCAATTTATTATTCATTTAAGGCCGAGTTGCTCAGTGTCTGGTTAAACCAGTAATTTGTTAACTGTTGGTTAAATATCAAACCACAGTTTTCTTTCTCTTTCTTTCTCTCACCGAACTGTGAACTGTTGTTCAGTCATTTTTAACCAACCGATTTATTAACTAAGGTTTAGTGGAATGTTGGCAGCTCTGAAGTGCTTTAGTATCTAATTTCGCTATGTAAATTTAAACTTTTTTTATTCGTAACAGTAGTTATTACGTGTGTCAAAAGTACAAGTACGAAATAATTAAGAAATATTCAAAAAAGAGATAAAATACTGAAGTGTTATGGCTTCCAGTAGTTGTGGAAAGATTTCTCGAAATCTATTAAAAGAAATCATCATATAAAATAATCTTTACGAATTCTGTTAAACACAAAAAAAGAAAACAAAGACTTTAGTATTCAGTAAATATTTTATTAATTGTCTACTGAAGTTGCACCAAATACATTTTTGAATTTTTCGAAGTGAAGAGATTATAGAGTGCACCCTACTAATTTTAAATATCATAAAGAGAATTTGTATGTTAACACATTATCAGTAATAATGAGAGCAAAAATAATAAAAATATGTGAAACTTATTGTAATAATGAGTCTTAGTTCAAGTTCTCTTCACGTCTAAATTGTTTAGTTTTTTTCCGTTATTCAATTTGGAAAAGCCAAAAATATATTTGGTGAAACGTCAGCAACGTAAATAATATTTGCTTGTTACTAAAAACTCTTATTTTTAATACTTCCATGAGTAAGAAGACCCCTGTAGTTTATTACAAATACTTACCAAGCAACCGAAATTTTTCCAATAGAATTTTTCTCGTGTTTAAAATCTTTTTCAAGTTACTTTTACGTTAATTATAGTTTAAACGACCAAATTTCATGATTTAACAAATGTCATCGTTAAACTTGGTTTTCCCACTTAATCACTGTCTGAACAACCAAAAAGAAAAATTAAGCTCTAGTTAACGTTAAACATAAGGTCTGTTTGTTATCCTGCACTGGTGTACACCAATGCATACTTTTTTCGCAATTTACGCTTTAATGCAACTTTAAATGTTTGCGTGGTAGTCAGTATGGATGAGTATGATTCGTATTGACACATTATTAAAGAATTCAGGCTTCATTAAAGCATATTTCGTAAAAAAAATGTATACTAGTGCACATCAGTGCAGGATAACAAACAGACCTATAGTTTAAACCTTCAGTGAGCAACTCAGCCCAAGAGTGGTAGTGGGTTGAATGTCTTATGATCAAGGTTAAATCACCGTTAAATAGATATGATATTGTTGTTCTCGTCTCAGAGATGGCAGTTTTACAGATTTCTGCACTTACCTGTCATAATATTACAGGAATTACAGTGCAGAACATTACTTCCATTTCATGTGAACAACTTGTGTTATTTGACGTATGAAGTTGTGCACGTCGATAATTCTTGTGAATCGTGAGTATATTTATTTATTTCTAAAAAGTTTTTTTTTTGTGTATGTGAACAATTTTGGTACATTTAGATTGGATAGTTTTGAAGAAATGCCCACAAGAAAGTATTGTAAAGCTCCAAAATGCGCCAATACATCCACAACGCACCCGGACTTGACGTTTCATTTCTTTCCTCAAGATTTGCAAAGATTAGAAGAGTGGCTAAAATATATGCCAGAATTATCTCAAATACCCAGAAATCAAATGCGGCATAACTATATGCTATGTTCTATACATTTTGAAATATCTTCTTTTCAAACATCTGCAAGAAAAAAGCTGAACTGAAATGCTGTTCCCACTATTTTCAATCGACCACAACTTGTACAAATAGGTAAGTATGCAAATATATAAATAACTTATTATTATTAATATTAATTTTGATTGAAGGTCGACTCTTCGATGAAAATTGTTTTTAGTCTTTAACTGGACACTAGAAATTGCACAAAAGCTCAACGTTTAACTATCAGTTAATAGCTTTGGCAAGTAGCTATCAACCGACAGTGCAACGTTGAGCTTTTGTGCAATTTCTAGTGTCCAGTTAAAGATTAAAAACAATTTTCATCAGACAAGAGTCGACTGCAATTATGACAAAAATTACTGTTTGATGATAAACATGGATAACCTGTCTGCTGTTTTTGAATTATGCATATGATGTACATACTATATCGTTTTTTTAGATTCTGAAAATATAGAGGTTTCAAAGAAATTGGATCAAATAGCCATTCCCACCATTTCTAATCAACCACAATCTGATATGTATACTTTTGAATTAACTATTTACTGTTAATAAATAATTTTCTCATGAAAGTACCATGTATACTACACCCACTAAAAACATCTGGGACAAGTCTGTATATGCTGTAACAAAATAATAAGAGCCGTATTACACTATGATATTTTTCATGTAAAATTTGTTACGAAGTGAGTGAGAAGTGCCAATTCAACCAATCAGTATTCATTGTGGTAGTTTATCTCTCTCACTTTGGTAACAAAATTGTTATCAAATTTAACAAGTGTAAAATGGCTCTAACTTAAAAAAATTGCAATAATTTTTTTATTTTTAATAGCCGCTTTACACTATCTGATTTTCCGTTTGATTTTGTATTTGATAAAAGCATTTGAGAAAAATAAATAGCCAATTCCATTGTTATAAAAAGTCACATGAGAAATCAAACCGTACAACTCAAATAAAAATTCAAACAGTGTGAAGATATATTTCTGAAGTCAAATTCAAAATCAAATGGAAAATCAGGTAGTGTAAAGAGACTTTAAGTGCATTTGAATCACATTTAATTATGATTACAACATATCCTTATAAAATTTCTAGTTGTTGAACCACTTGCAGCTATTGTAAATAATTACCCCTATCTCTTCCACTTTTTATCAAAACTGATATAAAATGTCACATGGCTCTTATACCATTCTTAATAATTCCATATCACTTTTCAGATTTTGACAGTGTCACAGAGGTTTTAAATAAAAAGGAAGTGAATCGAACTAGTTTTCCTACCATTTCTAATCAACCACAAGTTCTACAAAATGGTATGTATACTTTTAAATTCACTTTTAGATGTTAAGTGGTGTTCTTGACAGTTTCTTCAGAATAAATAAAGTAAATAAATAAATTGATGATTTACGTACACAAAAATGGAAATTTGTAAGGTGTAAATATTGATTGAGAATAATAATAATAATAATAATAATAATAATAATAATTGAGAATATCTTACTATGAAGAGTGTTGCAGTTCCACTGATCATTTAAGTACATTAATGCACATGCGATTACATTTTAAACAAATTGCTTTAATGTCGGTGGTCTCATTGTGCACATGTTAATCAGTTCGAATTTTATTGGTTTAACATATTTGTATGACTGAACTTGTCTGAACTTTTTTGTTTAGTTTTCGGTTTATTGCATCCTATGTTAGAAAATTGATAAGAAATGAATAACATCATGCTCAAGATCAGTTAAAAGTGTTTTTGTTTTTATTTCAGAATTTATTCAACCCACGTCTCAGAAAAGAAACAAAGCATTCACAATTCGAGACATTGGTTGCTACACCTCAAAAGCCTTGAGTCCTAGAAAAAAGAGAATGTATCAAGAATTACTGCAATGTCGCAAAGTGATAAATAAATTAAAAGTAAAGACAAAATCCAAAAGTAGCAATGTATTGCAAACATTTGAAAAGCAACAATTTCAAAATATGTTAAATAATGTTTCTCCAATATGTCAAAATTTTATTAATAGTCAATTGCGGCTGCAACCTATACATCCAAAAGGAAGGCGGTTTTCGAATAAAGACAAGGCATTAGCACTGTCAATATTTAAGCGCAGTCCTAAAGGCTACAGATTACTAAGAAGATATTTTACTTTACCATCTACAAGAACTTTGGCAAAATGTTTGGAAAACATGCCAATTAATACAGGCATTAATGAAAAATTCATACAACATATTTCACAGTTATCCTACAAAATGAAGCCAATGGATACTTATTGTATACTGATGTTTGACGAAATAGCATTAATGCCCAACTTAAATTTAAATTTAAGAAAACAATTAGTAGAAGGTTTGGTTGATTATGGCGATGAAAGAACCAATTATGTTGCTGATCATGCTATTTGCTTCATGTTAAGAGGGATAAATAGGAAATGGAAGCAAGCAGTTTCATTTTACTTTGTGCGGTCAGCAACAAAAAAAGATAAATTAAAATTTCTCATTAAATCAGTCACAACAACTATTCATACGAAAACCAATTTAAAAATTTTGGCTACTGTCTCTGACCAAGGATCATCTAACCAAACAGCTATAAATGAATTAAGTGTGGAATCTGGATATTGTTATCATAAGTTATTCAAAGTAGGTGGAAAAGAGATAATACATATATGTATATGACGTCCCACATTTAATCAAATGTACTCGTAATAACTTTTTAAACAAGGATGTTATGTATAGTGGTGGCAAGCGAGCAACCTTTGAACATATTAAAGAGTTATACGAATTAGATGGCAGCAATCAGTTCAGCAAAGTTTGTCCCAAGTTAACTCATTCTCATATTTTCCCAGAAGGTTCGAAAAAAATGAAAGTGAAACTTGCTACTCAACTGTTTAGTCGGTCAGTTTATGCTGGTTTAATTTTAATAACAAACTGCGGCGTTATTGATGGTGTTGACACTGCAAATTTTCTGTTTTTTATGGATCGTTTGTTCGATTCACTTAATGGGTCTAAATTAAAATCTTCTTCTAGAAAACCATTAAATGTAACATTAAGTGATTCATCACCTCATTTAAGTTTTTGGGCACAAGCCAAAAAAATTGTAAGTAGCTTGCAATTTGTTAAAGATAATGAAGTTTGCAGACCTCCTCCGTGCATTAAAAACTGGATCTTTACCATAACAAATGTACAGTTGTTGTGGAAAAAAATGAAAAGTCTTGGTTTTAAGTACTTAGAAACCAGAAGCTTGAATCAGGACCCCTTAGAAAATTTTTATGGTGTAATTAGAAGTTTATGTGGTCAAAATGTTAGACCAACATGTTCACAGTTTAATGCAGCATTTAAAACTGCCGTTATTAACAATTTTATTTCATGTAAAAGTGTTGTAGCTAATTGTGAAGCTGATGAAACTACATTGCTTCAAGATTTTGAAACATTTTTAACCATATCTCAATCAGATTCTTGTACATATTCCTTTTCCAGTGAATTATTTGCATTTCCTTCTATACAGTCTTTATCACAAATATCCTTACCAATTAGATCCGATTTTATTGAAAGTAATGTCAATGCATATATTACTGGATTTATATTTAAAAAATATCTCGATGGCAGTTGCGCCAAATGCAGAAATTATTTTTTAACTAATAAGCAAACTCACAAACATGCATTAATTACTTTAAAAGATTATAGTCATGCCTTGTATTACTGCCGTGATGAGGTTATTAATATCACCGAAAAATGTATAACTGTAATCCTGCAAAACATATTTCATATAGATAAATGTAATATAATTGATGAATTTATCAACAGATTAGATTTTGTAAATTTTGAAATATCTTGTCAACATAAAGGAAATCTTACATTTAATTTCAAAATGTGTGTGTGGGTATTATAATTAAACATTTTCTTAAATTACTGAATAAAAAAATGACTGGAACAGATAGGAGAGAACATAATATATATTTAATGGATTATTATAATAAATATTGTACAAAGTATTATAGAGTTAAGTAAAATAATATTAAATATATACCTATGTGATATTTTTTAAGATTTTCTTGTTAATGTAAGTTACCACAGACTAAGAAAAAACCTTAATCACATGTACATACTTACCTTATTTCATTTGGAGATGAGCTATTGTGTCTTGTAAATCATATTGTGAATTATTAATTAGTTGCTTTTAATAAACTGACTAATTATTCTCAGTGATTTTACTTTGTGTATTTGTTTTCTCTTTTTATAGAACAGTTAAACATACAAAAAAGTCATATCTATTGCTGCTCATACATGTGAACAGTAATAAGTGGGATTTTATTTTGAAAAAGTAATTTTAATATAAACAAGTGCAATAATTTGCAATCGCGCTTTTAATTTTGTTCTCTGATCCTAGGTGGCGCAAACATTCTTGTCTTACGGTCGATATGGTAGATTCACATCTTTCGTGGTATCCAGCCACCAATGTTGCCAACTACTGACAGTCGTTTTCCCCTCGCCTTGGGTAAAAATTTCCTTTTATGTCTGCTTTTCTCCTGAAATTTTTTAGATATGTTTATCAAGATTTGTCTGAAGATTTAAATAATTTTGTCTTCAAAAATTTCCTTTTTCTCAAGAAATTTCCCTTTCTGCAATTTTAAGGCATAAAAATTCCCACGAATTGGCAACACTGCCAACCACATAGCATAAAATAGCACCAATCACAGCCTCCTCTAATCGAAGGGTTTTTGCATTTAAATAAAAATAAATCTTCTGACTCTTCATTTTATACCAAGGATCGGAAAAAAGCGGGTATTTTTGTCGTCGATTGTTGGGAATAGCGGTTTTGTTCATTGGCAACCATTATTATTAATCTTATTAATCTATGTTGGCAACACTGACAACTATGATTTTTGAGGTTAGGTTTGTGTGAACACAGTAGCCTTCCTCGAGTATAACCATGGCCAGCTACATCTGATAGCTAACGCTATTATGGCCGTCCCGTTCTACGATTTTCCGTATAAACTTTTGTTCTTTTAAGACCGTGAGTTTTGTTCCTCATTTGGCGCCACCTATTGATAACTTGTATAGGAGATGTGTCAAAACTTCTCGTTTTTAGGTTAAAGTAATGTCGTAAACTTTCGTTTTGTCAGTTTGTTTTTATTTGTTTCCCGGATAGAAAAAAAACAGGTACTTATAAATTTGGAAAAATTTATTTACATAATTAAGGCACAGATTAATATCATAGCAGACACGCATACAAAATTCTAACCATTTTTGCCTTGTTGGCAAATCGCTTGGAACTTGGAAAAGAGGTTTATTTTTATTTCCACAAACACTTCTTGCCCATCTTCAGAAAGAAAAATCTTTAATTAAAACAAACAACGGATCTGTCGCTTTAGTCTAATATGTCAATATTTGGCATACCGAGGGCGCTACTTAGAGTACTCTCCATGGCCAACTTTGGGTGCGTTCGGACTGCTAACTCGAAAAGCCCTTTATGCTCTAAATGCTCCGGATCCGTTCGGCCCTGTACAATTGGGGTAAATAGAGCAACTCTTGAATCGTTCGACCTTATTCACCCTGAACGTATGGCGTTGACTCTATTCGCCCTATCTCGAGAAGAGTGAGCTCTAAAAAGTGCGCCAAAGTTTTATTATTCAAATATAAATTACACATAAAACTTTTTCTTTAATCATGTTGAGAATAATAAACGAAAGACTGGGGAAGTATGCCGTACTTGTTGAAAAACAAAATTTTGTAAAATTTGATTATAGGGTTTATTCGGCAAGGTTGGGCTGCATTCTTAAAGACACTCTTTTGCCTTATATTTCGAAACAAGAATAATAAACTCAGCAAAATTATTCACTTTCTCCAGTAATATATTCTTGTAGCTTCTTGATCTGAGTCGTTATTAAAGAGAATGTTTTTTATTTCTTGAAATATGGAATAAATTTATGGAAATTTATTATTTAATTTTATTAAAGTGAATTTCCGAAGAAATGAATAAACGTTGACTAAAATTTTGGAGTACAGGAAGATATTAAATACTTTTAGGTTAAGTTTATAAGCTTTAAATGTTCGAGATCGTTCGGATGTGTTGTTTTACTCTAAACGCTCTGCATGTCGCATGACCAAGTTCTACTCCAACTCCACTCCAACACCGTCATTACAGTCCGAACGCACCCTTTATAGAAACAGTTTCTTTGCGAAACGAGACGGCCATTTTGTTTGATACCTACCGATTGGAAAATTACATTACACTTCCATAAATAATATGGCCGCTTCTTTTGACACTGACGCTACTGGATAATTTCTTATACTGTGGTGGAAGAGGAAAGTGCTTGAGTGCGCGTATTTCCCCGGCGAATTTTGCCTTGCTACTTGCAAACTTGGACTTGTAACTTGGACATTATTATTTATTGTTTAGTGCATATAAAGCGGAGGTGTATTATTAGGCGTTTACGAAAAGTCGCTCGGGGCGTACTCTTTTTCATTTACGCTTACCAAAAGTAGTTCAGAGCGTTCGTAATGCTTTACGAAAACATGCTCCGTGTACTCCAAGCAGTGCTCGATACATAGACAAATAAAAGATAGCTCATTCCCATGCTTTAACACTGGCAATGAGTGAACAGTGGCGGTGACGCGGGCGGTACTACCGAAGTATTCAAATAGCGCCACTTTTAAAATATGGCTTCCATTCAGAATTTTATTTTATCATTTAATTTAATGTCAAGAAAAATATAATGATAAGAAATTTAATTTGAAAATATGCAAAGAGTAACCACAGCAATAATATTATTACTTTGGTTAATCCTTAATCATTTTCAGATTAAATTTCTTATCAATATATTTTTCACGACATTAAATTAAATGGCATTATGGCAAAAAACGTTGATTTCCATGTTTTAGGACGGTGATTTTAGAAAACACTAAAAAATTATGGATACAAATTTATTATGCATTATGAATATTGAGCAATCAGTATAAAATTAATGTGTTTTGCTATTTTTATATAAAGAAATCAGTAGCATATTCAAATGTATGAAATGATAAGAACAAAAGCAACGGTTTATGAATATTATTGCTTAGTAATAACATTGTAGTACAATATTGAAGGAACTAACAATATTGATAGTTGTAGGAACTAACTAATGCAGAAGGAATTAACAATATTGTTAGGTCCTTATGCCAGATAAAAATTGATAAAGAAGGTTATCAATGTTTTATAAAAATAAATTATCTAACAATTGCTGAAGTGTTTATTTTTTAATTTTTATCTGGGAATATCAATAATCTACAAGTGTGCATAATTTTTTGCTATTTAATTACAATTTCAATGATCATTTTGCTTCTCCACTACAGTTTGAACGTATTTTGCTCTCCATCCAAATCATTATTTTTTATTTTCCCTGTATTCCAGCCAATTTTTGTAAAAAATTGTACCTGATTATGGATCTACAAGTCATGCAGAGCTTTTTATAAAGAATAGTTTTTTTTGTGAAATGTAAGATAAACTTTTTCTCCATTTGTATAAAACTTTTTGAGACACACTGTATACACTATGTACTCAAAAGTGTACAAGGGACAATCACACAATGAATACTTAACCACAGGTCGAAAACTAAATTTTAAGAAAAAAAAAATATCCGAACAAAAACAGAGATCCGTTTGTATATTGCTACCAACATTGGCCCATATCATAATCGTTTCACTAGCTAATTGAAACACCTATTCAACATATTGCAGTAGATATATTTAGCCAAAGATATAGACGGCTTTGATTTAGCCCTTTTCTCTCCAAACAAATTTTTAAACTAGACGTATGAATCTGATTAGAAATTAAATACGTAATGAATACATACGAAAATATAATTGCCCCTTTGACATTTTTGAGTAGTGTACTTACAGTACAAAGTTTACAAATGTAGTATTTTTTGATATTTTGATTTGCTTTGAACCACAAACGATTTTTGCTTATATTCCGTGAATTTATGCAAAATACAATTACATACGATATTAAAAAATTTGCTTGTAATACTTACTTTATGAACGTCACAATTAATGAAAGAAGTATCTACATGCTCATATAAGACTTCAAGAATATTTTGTTTGATATTATTAATATGGGGATGAGTTTCTAAGCATTTGTGAATTATATCATAAGCAACGGTTACACATCGAATCATGCTACTGTTGCAGTAAAACAACTTTAAATTTGTCGGATCGTTTTCTTTGAAACTAATAAAATTGTGTACCGTTTCAATACTGTCACTTTTAAAGCACGATGAACATTTTTCACAACCTGTCCTTAATTTTTTTATAAAGAATCCACAAACATACCCTGTACTTTCGGCATCAAAAGAATTACGATCAATACTAATGTTAACCATATTAAGTAATTTAGATGTTACAACTTGTGGTGTATGAATATTACTTGCAGCTCCCAAAAAATCTTTTGAATTAATCAACATTTGACATTCATCATCTTAGCAATTTTTCGCTAACGTTTTACATGATGATAAATTATTGACTATTGCAGTTTTCATATAACTTAAGAATTGATGCGGAGTCGGATTAATGTTGGCTGCACCGTATTGATGCACCGTACTGAAATATGAAATAAATATTATATGGCTATCATTAAATGATATAATTAAATCAGTTACCTAAAGAAATTCTCTAATGGATCTTGTTGTACGCATCTAGTTTTCAATGTACCTTGCTCACTTTGGAAATAGGAGTTCATCGTGAAGATGAGGCCCTTGATACGAAGAGCTTTGCATCGGACGCCATTTTTGAAAAACTTCCAATTTTCGAGTTTTGGAATAATGGTATTCCAAAACTTAATATGCCCACTTGAGCGACTTATCGCACGTTTCAGAGGTTTTTCTACAAAATCAAAACACAGTTTGTTAATATGAACACAACACTTTAAATTTTCGTAGATTACCTGGGAAATCTCTAATATTACGACTATTCAATGAATCAAAAATAGAGTCCATGAGATGTGCAAATTCTGCTGGCAGATTTGCAGATGCCACCATCGATTCTATAGATGCTGCCACTATTGAACTGAAAATCTGGGCAGCAAATGAAACTTTCATTTTAACAAAACTTATATTTAATTTGAAATGTAACGGTTTAATTTTCCTCATTGCTAAAAAAAACAAAATCAAATAATAAGATAACGATAATTAATGATTTTATGTATCCACCTTGAAAGCGTCTGGTCAAGTCAATTTTGTATGCTTCTTCAATGTGTACCCACTTGGCTACCTTATTGATATCAAAATGAATATCATATTAATGTAATGTATTCCAGATGTTAATGATAATATGGGGAGTATCATAGAACATGAATATTTTTCTTCCATTAATTACGATATGATGTCCTCCTTCAGTTGTACTATTAACTAATTGGCTTACTGCCGCTACATTCGTAGTCCCTAAAAATAAATATGTGTAATGTTTTACATTCTGAACACTTAAACAACATTTAACAATTTAAAATTGACTTTTACCTTGGTCACAAACACAACCAACTACATGAATGTTTCTTTCAATTAAACAGGACAAAATATCAATTAATAATTTCTTCACAGAAACGGTTTTAATTTGATCTTTTGTGAAATAAAAAGCTATAGATTGCTTCCACTATCCAGATAATGATGACAGCATAAAAACTAATGTATGGTTTGCTTCTTGGTTGGATCTTCCTAAATGTCCAAGATCTACATATCCAACAATTTTATCATGTGCCTTATCATAGGTTAATGCCTGTTTTAATGCTATTTCGTCGAATATAAGACACATTGTTTCAATTCTTCTGAACAGCGAGCCTATCTTTTTTCTAAACTTATGATAATGTGCATATTAATTCCTACTGTTAAGGGAATATCCTGTAATAATTTTTGTAATGTAAATGTTGGCTGCGAGTCGTCAGGATCGCAATGGGGCCCCCGAGCATATTCTGTATAGCTATTTCGGCCCTAATTGGGGCCTCATCAGCAGAACAGTAGCTCGAGAACTCCACTGCAACCCCGACGACCAACAGAATATACGCACGCTTAGCGCGTGAATGCAAACATGTGAAATAATGCGCCGCGGCACAATTATTTTCCGACTTATAATTCGTGTCGTGAAAGCAGATAGCAACAATGCCGTTGCCACAAAAGCTAACACGCACGAGATGGCAGTCGAAGCGGACAAAACGTGTCAACGCAAACATGTAAATGTTGGCTGCGAGTCGTCAGGATCGCAATGGGGCCCCCGAGCCCACTCTTCACGCGCTAAGCGTGCGTGTATTCTGTTGGTCGTCGGGGTTGCAGTGGAGTTCTCGAGCTACTGTTCTGCTGATGAGGCCCCAATTAGGGCCGAAATAGCTATACAGAATATGCTCGGGGGCCCCATTGCGATCCTGACGACTCGCAGCCAACATTTACATGTTTGCGTTGACACGTTTTGTCCGCTTCGACTGCCATCTCGTGCGTGTTAGCTTTTGCGGCACCGGCATTGTTGCTATCTTCTTTCACGACACGAATTATAAGTCGGAAAATAATTGTGCCGCGGCGCATTATTTCACAATTTTTGTAATGTTGATCTCGACGGTATGTTTAAAAAATTCCTGAGAAACCGGTAGCATTTTGGTCCACGCTTATACATAGCTAATGCAAAAATTTTGTCATCCCGGTTCCATCCTTTTTAAAATTTCTGAACTGACTTCTAATTAAATTTGCCGTAACATTATTAAAATTTTGTTCCAACTTCCGAAAAACGTCAGTGTAACTGGCACGAGATAACATTTTTAAAGTGTTGCGTGATTTCTGTAATTGTGATTTTCATTTGCATATCCTTCCCTTTTGCACCGTATATTCTTTGTACAAGACCTTCTTGCGAGGTGATCAAATATTGAACCTTTTCTCACCAATCTTCCTCAAAATAATGCTGTTTGTTTTCAAAGAGAGAAGAGATTATTCAAGACAGGACGTAGTCACTACTGCCCCGGTATAAGCAGTCTACAATCAAAATTTAAATACAACAGTTATTAATAAATTTATACAATAAACAAACGTATATGAATTGTCACATAAACCAAATTAAATAGTCATTCGATTCGCAAATAAAGATACTTACTTTTTGAACTTTGTTTTGGAGTATGATAAAGAACATTTGAAAAGTCTCTTTAAGATGTTGAAGGTCTCATACCACTAGTACTAGGTAATGAAAGAAATACAGGTGCACACTCTTCTGTAGAGGCAGTAGAGGGTAATAGTGAAAATATGAAAATATACAAGACCTTATAAATGATTGTATCGAAGCAGGCTACGTGCGTGTATTTAAATTATTTAATGCTAAAACACTTAACAGTTACCTAATTCAGTTGGTGCCTTTGCCACTGTTACTTGGGAACTCCCTTCACTACATTCCCTATTAATTCGATCAGGATAGGCAAATTTCGATAGTTTATGTTTCTTTGTATTTGTGAAGTGCTTATCCGTAAAATGTAGTTGACAAATTCTGCTCGTCGGCGTGATTCTGATATTGGGAAGTTGATTGAAAATGTTCATCCATTTTTCTCTTCTTGTAGTTTCCAACGGCAACTTAAAGAAGTGAATTCCACATTCGTTTGGATAATGAGAGTCACAAGATGGTACGCAACATCTAAATTTCGTTCCTCCCATCTTTAAAAACTGTTTGTGTTAAATGTCTTTGAAAAGGGTTGCTGAGCTATAAAAATGTAATTGCAAATAATGTACTAAACTTGAAATCTGTATGATATTTATGAACGTTTATGAATAATTCTTGAAGATTTAGTAAGGTGTAACCAATTTTAACTATAAAAAATGAGAATAGGAAAATTCACAACACTTCTGAATATGCCAAATTTCCCTATACCAGCTCTGATCTGAAATACTTTTTTGCGAACCTCTAGGTATAAACAGCAAATGATTTCCAACAAAAGATTTCAAATATTTAAAAAAATTCTGGACTATTCAGTTAAAAATAAATATTTGATTGTATAATATACGATTTCGAAATTGTTCGTTTGTTTCAAATAGAGATTCCGGTCGATAGGACGTAACATCCTTTATTAAAATTTGTATGTAAAGTCTCTTGCTTACCTTCACCTTCACTTAACAATATGTATCAGTTAAATTGTAAAGTATTTAATGTAAAACTAACACACAATTAACACGAAACACGAGTCGCAAAACTAGTTACTAACAATACTAAACTCCACTTGTTAAATGTTACTGATTAGAATTTACAAACTGGTATATTTATTAAGATTTGAAACTGTACAAATTTTAGGGGGAAGTGAAGCTATTGGTCAAAACCGTAATTAGGGGCTGACCAGGGTTGTGCCTTAATAAAAATGTTTTTAGAAATTAATATTTCTAGTAACTTACAATGGGTAAAACCGAGATGCTTTTAAATACATTAGGGATGAGATAAGACGTCTTAAGCAGCAGGGGATCGGAACACGATGCGGTATTATGAATATTAGGAAAATCCAAACTGTGTTATAATGAAGACTTCTAAGAAATTGCCATTAAGGAGTAATTGGTAAATTGCATTAAATGGGGTTGGAAATTCACACGAAACAATAAAATTAATGCTAATTCAATTATGCGAAAAGCGCATTTCGACAAGATCGTGGCCCTATAATTATTTCTGATTATCTATAAGTTATTTTACTAAGAACTAATATACCACAAAATGATTAATCAAATGAATTGATTACAAATGTACAAATGCGCGCCAACACCACTTCTACTCAGTACGGGGCTTTTATATGCTTTCCAAAGATGAATGAAGCTTCCTACAACTTTTTGTAGATTTTAGTTAATTCCTTTGCCGTTCGTAAAAACGCTCCCATCACTATGGAAATTGGTTACAGATCACAAAATTTTTACGAATTATTTACGCAAGATATATGTATAGAGACTCAAAATTTCCTATTATAATAATCTCACTATATGTATACAGGTTGAGTTAAAAAAAAAAACGCCTACGCGAATAGCGTCGGTGTTTATTGTCGTATTTGAGCGGTCAAGAAATCAAACAAAATGGCAGAAAAAACTCAGCTGTCAACTTTTGTTTTTTAAATGCAATGGTATGATTACTGTAATCAATATCGAAAGAACTTTTTTTTTGCGATCAATGATGTGCTGCAACAAACACTTATTTTTCAAAACAATAGAAAACAATAAAAAGAAATAAATTAATTATTTACATGAAATGTCGTAATAAACAGTTGGTGAACAATAAATAGAGTTTTAGCAATTTTTACGATATGGATAACGTTTACGCTAAATGCTGTAAAAAGACTAACGCGCTTGCTCATTTATATGTGTGAGCATGCGCATTAATAGTTTTGTAGCATTTAGTGTACACGTTATCCATATCGTACAAATTGCTAAAACTCTCTAATGATACATGTTTTACGGTAAATAGTGTAGTATCTATAAGTACTTCCTCATAGGCAAAAAAATGACGATAACTTTCAAATTTTTGTTGTTGTTTTTTTCTATTGTTTTGAAAAATAAGTGTTTGTTGCAGCACATCATTGAACGCAGAAAAAAAACGTTCTTTCGAAATTTATTACCTAATCATACCATTGCATTTAAAAAACAAAAGTTGACAGCTGTCATGCAGTTGTCTTAAATGTATTAAAGACGCAAAGTATGGTATTTTGTAGTTTTTTCTGCCATTTCATTTGATTTTTTGACCGCTCAAATACGACAATAAACACCGACGCTATTCGCGTAGGCGTTTTATTGGACTCAACCTGTATATTTAAATATTTTCAATTCCAAAAGAAGCTTTATAGTGCATTCGACTGGGACTAAATTGTGCACTGAGTGCGCACTCAGAATATCTCCATCCCGTTTCATTACATGAGGTTAAAATAAAATGAGAATATTCTGAATGCGCACTCAGTGCACCAGTCGAATGCACTATTAGAAATTTCCTCATTCAATAGCAAACCAGTATTTTAGGAAATGTAATTTGTGTGGTTGTAAATTATGAACTTACCTTATACGAAAGATAGCTACTGCTTTGATAAAATCATAATTATTAGCTGCCAATGTCAGGAAACGTAGTTATGTAACAGAATTTTTGGTATTTCGGAGAGACGTCAAAAAAAATGTCCGAAATTTTCTGTCCGCAACTGTACATTTTGTTTTTTATTTGGTAATTTAAATGGAATTTTACCAGTTTACATCCCTGATGATGTCTGTGATAGAAAGTCAAAAGAGCATAGGTCACATTTTCTGTAAAACGGAGTTATGTACGTAAATGAATTCAAAAATGAAATTTGTTAATATTTCGTCCGTTTTGATCGCCCGAATGTGAAATACTATAATGAATAATTATAGTTAAACCCTTATGTTGGACGAAATATTCACAAATTTTATTTTTGAATACATTCAAGTTCATAACTCCGGTTTGCAGAAAATTTGACTTTTGCCCTTTTAACTGCCTACCACAGGTGTGTTAACTACGTAATTGTCTCTTCTGGCATTAATAAAAAATCGAACGCATTAATTTTTAAAACTACATTGATGTATTAGTAATAGAGATCGTGTTCTGAAATTCCATTAATAAATAAGCAAATAGTTATATTACACTAACAGAAACATTTTTGACAAACGCCATAAGTTAGTTTTTTCAGCCGAAAAATGATTAAAAAAAGTAATTCCACCTTAGTACGAATTATTTAGAAATATTTACATTTATAGACAATATGTATAATTAGATTTAGAAATTCTCGGCATTGGGGTACGAGACAGAATATTACGAGCAATATTCAATTTCGACGAAGTAATATTTTTAATTTAATTCATGCACAATGCTAATGCGTACTAAAGATGAGTATTACCGGAAAATGTTGTTTCTAGGTTTCATCTAAGTATGTTACAATTAAGTAACATGACACTTACACATTACATACTTTAAATTATTTTCATTAAGATATGGTCAAAACACTAGCACTCACATATTGCCTGTAATTAACCACAAAACAAGAGGTTCCGTGTAAAATTCAAAATAATAAAATTTAGAAAATATGCATCCAGCATTACACATATGCATTACTGATGTCGACATCTCACATTAGTCAGAATATTCAGACACAGCTATTGCAGTGACACCTATTTTCTATAAGTCGATTATTTTCGTCTGAAAACACCATCATCAGTGGGTACGCCCAACTATACTCACGTTGCCAATTCCGTAATCCCTTTGGGACGTCTTATATTTGTCTATGGCTCGATACAATTTGATGAATTTGATCGAGCACGTAGAGTAATTTACCCCCACTTCAAATTTTTAAATTTCTATGACTTTGAAGGTTATGACCTGTGGTAGTGGTTAATTGTTTTATAGTAGTGTATTTGAATTTGTGAGATTTTTAAACTATGAATGAAGAAGATTCCATACTATATAAGTGCTTTTTCTGCACAACAACATCAAGAAATATCGACAATATACATGAACACATCAATTTAATGCATTTAATAACTTAATTATTTCTCCATCGTCATCCTCTTCAAGTTCATCACTAATAATTTGTAATAATAGATTTTAAAAAGAATTTATTACTCATATTAGGTTTTGAATTAGAACTACATAGGTTATGGTTATGATACATGTACCAACTGTAACAGATCACCAAATAGAAGTGTCTTACGAAAACTTCATCAAATTAGAGTACCCTATCACGTGATTAATGTGCTCCGAGCGCTGCACTGTAGGGCAGTTTTCGTAAACGCCTATTATTAAGAAACATTGTGAAAATTTGTGTACCTACTTACCAGAGCTGTGCCAAGTACTACTTATAAATACAACAAGCACAAGCACAAGTACAATAGTGCTTAATTGCACTTAAATACAAGCACAAATCCAAAAGTATTTGTATTTGGACTCGTGCTTATAAATACTTATTAGTGGAGGAACGACTCGCTGCCGGCCAGACTATGAAGCATCAATATTTTGTCGCGCAGATAGGCCGCGTCTCTCTAGATATGTACATATACGTATCGCATCATCAAGGAATATGCGGAAAATAAAAATAACTCAGCGATAGATATATTATGTGCATTTGTTGATTCTAAAACTAATTGCAAGTACCTAACTATGGAAAAACAATCTCATTATATTCTAAAACTAATTGCAAGTACCCCACTTTGGACAATCTCATTTTTATTCATCTTGCGTTATTTTGTAAATGTTAACATTAACATTTTAATACTTGTACGACTGTACGTATAACCATAAGTATACGCACAGCTGTGAAGTGTACTTGCGGTAATAAGCACAAGTATAAATACAAGTACAAGTACTAAGCACAATTGTAATTAATTGTGCTTAAGCACAAGTACGAGTCCAAAAGTGCTTGTGCTTGTAATTGACTTGTATTTGTAACAGTAAATACTCGCACAGCTCTGCTACTTACTTATTTACATATAATTGAGGTGAGTATTCAAAATTTTATTTGCAACTGTATTTATATTGCATGCTTATCTGTTGAAAGTTCATACAATAAAATTGTAAAATATTATAATGCAGACAAATTCACGTTTTTCTCTAGTGCTGTAATAAATATCACTGAAATGATAAAACAATATAAGTAAAGAAACTTGATATTTTACAGCTAGTATTTATCAAAAAAAGAAAGAAATTGGAATATAAATCTTTGAAATGTTAGATATAAATATAATATTTGTAATAAATAAGCACACTGGACAAAGCAACTATAATATTACATGCAACACGTATAAATATTTGCCTACTTTCAAAATTTGTTTCTCTATATTTCAGTGATCAGAAGTTAATAAAAACAATGGCCTACAAGAAGTGTTGTGTGCCAGGATGTGCTGACAAAGTGTCATCTCAATATCGGTTTCCACATCCAATATCTGGATAAGCACGGTTCCAAGTATGGCTAGATGTTATTAAAAATCCAGAGTTAGTAAGCATGTCTTTTGGAGAAATTTACGCTACCAAACGAGTTTGCAGACAACATTTTACCGAGGACTGTTTTAGTGTAAATAAACGAAACCTTAACTATGGTGCAGTTCCTACAGTTACTGTATTAGGTGAGTAATAATTTAGAGTAAGACGGATCTTATAACATGACAGCATTATACTTTTACATTATACCTTTATTTTATCGATAGGAGTGATATTTTATCAAAATCGCAAAAGGTAATGTTTTATTAAGAGTGAATGTTGTTGCATGTGCAATAATTGAATTTTACTCCCGAAAAAGAAAACTTCAAATTTTTATACTAAACATTTTAAGCAGCTTTATTTAGGATATTATGATGTAATAATGTAATTATATGCTAGGTAAAAAATGTCAAACTAGAATACAGAAAATTTATTATGAAAAGTAAAAGCGAAGAGTGGTAGGTAAGTCATCGTAAGAGTTGTTTTTGATACAAAAAATTGCTATGTTCGGATTTGAAACTTATGTATGATGTAATAATTATAAATTCTGTAAAAATTGAAGGTATTACAATTTACTGTATTTCTTTAAAATAGATAAGATAATAAATATTTTAAAAATGTATGGAGAAAAGTTACATTTATTATTAGTTAACACGTAAAGTGCCAAGCGAGTCCTAAGTGGACTCGCAGACTTATTACAGTTTCTGGCCTATCAGCATCTCCGTTGTCTTGCAGAACCGAAAAACACGCAGCCAATAATGGCCCGGTGGACTGGAGCATGTATTTGATCCAGTGAAAACCTCACTGTGGTCTTACTTGGCCAAATTATGTTATTTTATTGAACTAAAACATGTACATACTATTTTACAAGTGGGCTGACAGGCTCAAATTTTTTTCTTCTATTGTGGCACTTTACGTGTTTATTACAAAATTCAATTCAATTAAAAATTGTAGGAATACAAGAGGCTAAATCTTGGAATCATAAGATGTCCCAAGATAATCAACCGTCAAAGATCATGCCTGTTGTTATGATAAATGTTGAACAGCCCACGCCCAGTACATCAACATCTATGGATTTCACTTATTGCCCTCCATCAACTGTAACAGGTATGATAATAAAATTTTTGTGTTTCATAAGATAAGTGGATATAATAATGTAAAAATAATAAAATATTTATGTTTGAAAATGATAATTTCTTGACGGACTTAAGAAAATATGTAGGAGTAATATATCGACATTTCAGTTGATAGTTTAATCGATTTTTTTTTACTTCAGTCTTGATAAAGTTGACAACCCAGAGTGAAACATCGACATGTACTACTACATATTTTACTTTGTCTGCCTAGAAATTAACAATTTATTACATATCTCATTATTTGCAGAATATGTTTCTTCGAAAGAAATGCATACACCTTTGGATAGTGAAACAATTCATAAGAACTGTGCCATACTAACAGGTAATCTTACAATAATTAGTGGACTAAAAGAAACTTTTAAATATTCACATGTTCTTGATGTTTTCATTGAATAGTTATTTCATATCACATTATTTGCAGACTATATTTTATTGAATGAAAAACTTACACCTACGGCTAGTGAAATAAACCGTGAGAATTGTATCACACCGATATGTGATGTAATAATTAGTGCACAACAAAATATATTTAAATGTTTATATATTCAGGGAAACATTGTAAAGGTTTGCTACAACAGTTGGGAGTAACTCGTCAGACTCAACTAACACCAAAGAAAAGGACATTGTATAAGCAAATGTCGGCAATGAAGAAAAAAATGTATGAAATGAATCGAAAGAAACTGTCATTCAAGAAACGTTTATCTTTAGCTCAGAAATACAGCTATGGAGATATGGCGAAGTTTACTGCACACAGTTCACCAACTGTGCAGAGATTTTTTGAATCTCAATTAAGATTAGCGCAAAGGACGTAGATTCACGTTTCAGGAGAAAGTTTTGGCTTTGTCATTGTTCAAACATAGTGGAAAAGCCTGTAAACTGTTACAACAAATATTTATTTTGCCATCACGCCGAACCCTAACAATGTTACTTAGTCATGTAAATATTACTGCAGGAAGCAACAATTTATTAATGACATATTTAACAAAAATGGTAACAAAACTGAACTACCAGGACTGCTTCTGTGTTCTTATTTTTGATGAAATACAACTATGTCCACATGTTGATTATTGCACCTCAAATGATAAAATAATAGGCTTTGAAGACTTTGGAATGAATAATAATACAAGTAAATTTGCAGATCATGCTCTTGTATTTATGGTTCGAGGAATTAAAAAATCATGGAAGCGGCCTCTTAGCTAT
Source organism: Dorcus parallelipipedus (assembly GCA_958336345.1). Lineage (NCBI taxonomy): Eukaryota > Metazoa > Arthropoda > Insecta > Coleoptera > Lucanidae > Dorcus > Dorcus parallelipipedus. The sequence goes on from OY284484.1 coordinate 1,310,347, forward strand.
ACCTTTTGCCAAAGTCAAACAAGTAGTGATAAACTGAGTGTTTTAATAAAAGAACATATACGACAGTTACAACTTATAGGACTTAATGTTGTTGCAACAATATGTGACCAGGGTACCTCGAATGTGTCTGCCATAAATTCTTTAAAAAGTCAATCACGAGCAGAATTTATACATCAAGGCAAAGATTACAAGTCTATCGGATTTTTTGTAGATGGAAGAGAAGTTATACCTCTTTATGATCCACCTCATTTAATTAAACTTATCAGAAATTACCTCTTAGAAAAAGATCTTATATATAATGAAGATGGACAAATTAAAAGAGCCAAGTGGAATCATGTACAGGTTTACCGGGCAGATATATTAGAAGGAGAACTGCGTTCTTTGCCAAAAATTACTGCACAACATGTAGAGAAAAATAAAAGAAAAGAAAATGAAAGTCCGGTTATACACGCAGGTTTTCAGTCACAGATTTGCAAGTGTGATGCACTTACTGGCTAAACATTGTAAGTATCTTATATCTAAACTTTAGTAGTAAAAGGGACATTGTCCAGAATTAGTAAACGGATTTATATATGTACCGTCTCCAACATAAAAAATGAGGACATTTATAATGCTCTAATGTGTTTCAGAAAACTGTTGCTTTGATACCGAAATTAAATTGACAAACAAATTTATTTACTATGATCACACAGCTATAATGGAAATGACTACAAACTGATTTAGAAGTATCATTTATATTAGCAAAAAAATCTTAAAATCACTGCTAAGACTTGTCCTCATTTTTTCTGTTGTCACTGTAATATTTTTTTTTACACTAAACAATTGCACAAAATTCCGTAATATATTTAGCATACTTTTCAAATCACAAATGCATCAATGTTTATAAGTTGCACATAATCATTTTTCTACAGAGTATTTCTGTACTTTACTCCATAAAATGCAAACTGTAGTGTTTAATGTGTGAAGGTATAACTTTTGATAGTTAGAAAATGTACTAGTACTACTGATTTTACAATATTTTACAGCAAATACCGAGGATCTGCACAAGTCAGGATATGTGGAATCTGCAGCAAGTGAAACTGCATCTTGTTTATTGTTTCTAGACAAGCTATTTGATAGCGTTAATGGTTCTAGTTTGTCTATCAAACATGACAAGGCATTACGTTGTGCACTTCGTGATGGATCTGCACATTTTTCTTTTTGGGATAAAGCAATTCCAATCTTGAAAAGCATGCAATTTATTGATAAAAACGGCACAAACCGGCGACCCACTACTTTAGATAATTGGATCAAAACTATACAAGGCATTAAAATTATTTGGCAAAGATTAAAAGAAAATGGTTTTCAATATTTATTACTTCGAAATTTTAATCAAGATGTTTTAGAAATTTTTTTTGGATGTATACGTAGCCATGGTGTACGAAATATCAATCCAACTCCACGCTCGTTTCAAAGCAGCTTTCGAACATTGCTACTTAATAATATGATGACTGTTTACTCTGTGGGTCGAAATTGTGAGGATGATCATTTATGGAATCTTTTAGATGATAGTTTGCAATTTTTTAAACTGGCTTGCCAAAATACCATTGACAAACCTGTTTTCCAAAATACATTTGCACCATTTATAGTACTACAAATACATATCGAGTGTAATGAGTTACAGAACTTACAAATTGAAACGACAACTTACGTGGTAGGGTACGTAATACACAAATTGCAGAAAGAAATCTTTCAGGAATGTGTTCTGTAATGAGCAATTATTGTGTCGTCAAGAGAGCAGTACACATTTATTTATTACTGCTGGTGAATATAGTAATAAAAAGAGTTTATGTTATCCTACACCATTTGCTACAGAAATGTTTGAAATTGTTAAACACACTCCGTGCAATATACTACCAGCAATATGTTTTGAAGAAGGAGTTAAGCAACATATTATCCATTCAATCCTTGTAAATTTTCAATGGAGGACATGTATTTCACATCCAAATGTACAGGAGCAATTTATAAATATTTCAGTTACTATGTCTTAGTTACTTAATCGCCGGTTAAAAGGAACTGATTTACGTGTATGCCCTGAAACTGATGTAGTACACGTAAATGCTATAAATTATTACAACAAGCATTCTAAACATTACAATAGATAAAAATTTTATATTTATATGTTTATAAAGATGCCAAACGCAATAAACGAGAAGTTATTTATCAGAAATTTATTTTGAAGTTCTGTTAACAAAGTTCTTGAGAGTTTCTTGGAGAGGTTCACTGAATTATTTTTATAGTTTTTTGCACTTCCGAGCTTAAATTACAAATGTAAACTGCTTGGATGTTTATTTAAAAAAATTTGAAATCCAAAAAAACAAAATCAAATTGGTGCTGATGAATACTGTTTTTCAAAGAAAGTTGTAAAGATAACAACACTTAATCATTGAAGAACTTATGTTTAAAGTTGTATCATCTAGGTGAGAAATGTAAGAAGTATTTCAAAATGTTCGCATGTTCAATTATTCTATTTTTTACAGAAAATCTAATAAATAAAAATTTTACTGAAGAAAGAAGTCGCCATGCGCAGGCTTCATTTGTTTGTTTTATCAATTTGAGAAATAGGAAAAATCATGAAATAAATTGGTACTGATCAATTATATTCTTAGAGCAAGACAAAGTAAGTTTTAAACAAAATATGCAGTAACCATATCATTTAAAAATTCATTAAATTCGATTTGTTTTGTAATAATTAATTATTCTAATTATCAATATTTTCGCCTGATCAGTTATCCTATTTTTTTCAGAAAATCCAATAAATGAAAATTTTCTTGAAGAAGGAAGTTGCCAACCTCAGCAATCTTTTTCTTTGTTTTAAGATTCTGGGAAATCTAGAAAACAATTCTATTCGTAAGCATTGATTATAAGAGTATATTAAGATACCCAGCCTTACGCCTTTAAGCGTGACCGCCGATGCAAGAGAGATAGATGGCACCACCGGTATTTTACAATTGAGGGATAGATGGCGTGAAACTTTAGCTAAAATGTGGCGATCTGTAATCTCTCTTGAAAAATGAGACTTGTACAAGAGGTAAGCGGCCAATAGCTCCAGACGATTGTGGATTGTGGGACCTGCGCAGACAATTTTTTAAAAATTTATTAGTTTATTACATTCAATTGGATTAGAAAACTTAAAACGTCGCGTTTAAAATACCGAATAAAAACTATACACACAATAATTACATATCTGATACCTATACCTAAATGTGTTTCGTATTATGTCATGTAGTCCAAAAGTGATTGCATTAGGTAATTCATGAAGTATTTTATGAAAATGACTAGAAAAAGTTTCCGAATTTTTAAATGTTTGTTTTATTCTTAGAATTTCGAAAAAATAATTTAACAGAAAAATTTCACTGCTTAAACAGTGTAATTAAAAAAAAATATAACTCTTAAAACAAAAGTTTAAAAAATAACTCCAAAATTTTAAATAATTAGCCTGTAAAAGAAAAAACTGCCTAATTAACTGAAATTAATAAAATAAAATAATAAAATCCAACCAAATATGACTAAATACATATTTAAAAAATAAAATGAGACAATCGCTTGCAAAAATCAGCCAGAAAACATTAGCAGATATTCAACAGTCTCCAACACGCTGATTAAAAAGGAATATTTCGTTTAGATTTAATAGATATATACCGGTGTCCCACGCCATATGCCCACCCTTTAGAATTTTTATTTTTTAATCTATTGCAATGAAATTTGGAAAATAAAAATTAAGTAAAGAAATGCATTTTCCGACACACTATTGAGCACCGTAGGACTTCCGGTTCCGTCGTATGTGACGTCAACTTTCTTATTTTAAATGGAACACCCTATATATTTTTATAAATTTGAAATCTGCAGATCATTGCGAATCCGAATAGGTATCATTTGGTAATTTTGGTTTCCATGACAACGAGAAATAAACTTTTTTGTCTTTCAATCTAGAAAGCTATGAATCGTGTATTTTCCTTCTAATGCGATCAAACAATTCGAGAAAATCACTATTTTGATTGTATTTTGATATTTAACATTTTGATACACCGTGTATTTAACCAAAATAAATAATCTCTTTTATTTGAAGCAAAATATATTACAAACCTTATAACTCTTATAATCATTGATAGCGCCTTATATTGCTTACGTGATACACTGGTGTCGAAAAGTTTTAAGACGAAAAGCAGTAAATCAGTTGGAATTTCAGCCTTATTGAAACAGCCCGTCTGAATTTAGAATCTTCTGCATTTGAGCCTCCCCGTTTCTCTCTCTCTCGACGAGTGGTTGAGCAAGGTCGTAAAATTCATTCAGGAGAGCAGGTAATCTGTTAATTTCTGAACATTTATGTTGTCATGCAAATTCTATTTTTTTTTATTTACTTCATGCGCACTAGATTAAAAGTAAAAATTAATAGGAATATTTATTATTCAAAAAAATTCAATATTAACATGTTGGTAAACAATTTACTTATTGATTTTCTTTGCTAATTTATATTACATAAATAATAAATAAAGAAAAATAAATTCTTATCTATCTACTATCTAGAAAAATAAGTAAAATTGACAATTTTTGAACAATTTTTCGTGATTTTTACATGCAACTAGAAAAATGAACAAAAATTATGACTCTTTTTGTACATTTGTTTGTGGTTTTTACATGCATCTATAAAAATGAACACAAATTATAACAATTTTTGTATTTTTTTCTAGATGCGTAAAAACCATTTTTTAGCTAGAAATAAACCACAAACTTCTAAAACAATACTCTGCTAACAGATTACGGCGATTTACAAATGTTTTGTTTCCAAAGCACACTTTTGATGATTTTGTAAAAATCAAAACAGCTTCTTTATTTATTTGTTTACGAGAAAATAACAAAGGACAATTTTAATTAAGAATTTTATTTCTATCGATTGGTAAAGTACAGTAAAACTCGGATATAACGAGGACTCAAGGGACCACTCTTATTGCTCGTTATATGCAAGTGCTCGTTATAAATGAAAAAAATATATGCATATGTGATATGTTCTATGAACACCAAAATAATCTGGGATAACTGTACTCCTGCATTTTTGTGTTTATTTAAAAAACTAGTAAGTTTGAATACAATTTTAAACAATTATTTTTGCTTGTTTTATGGTAACGTAAAAAATACGCAAAAAACAAAAAAAAATTAAGAATTAATTCATCGTATTTAGGTTTCTTGTTGGGCATAGTACGTACTTCTACATCAAACAAAAATATTTTAAAATTTTTGAAATTAAGCTCGCTATATGCAAGGTAAAACAAAAAAAAATACAAAATTGCCCGTTATAAGTAAGTTCTCGTAATAAACGTACTCGTTTTATCACAAAATCTTTAAACCGGACACTAAATAGCGCATAAAACACTTAACGTTTCGCCGTCGTTCGACAACTTCGTCAGAAGTGAAAAGTATAGAAAATGTAGAAAATGACCAAAACTTTGATTTTGCAAATACTAATATTTTATATTAAGAGTCTAATATTTTCAATTTTATAGAAATGTGTAAAATAAAAATGCCGTAGGTTTATATTTTTCACTTCTGACGAAGCTGTCGAACGACGGCGAAACGTTAAGTATTTTGTGCGCTATTTAGTGTCCGGTTTAAAGATTTTGTGCTACAATTTTCATCGGAGAAGAACCAACTTTAAGTACTCGTTTTAAACAAATATTTAACTATATATGTAATTTACCATATCTAGAAACAGGACTTTTTAATTTCCTCGTTATAACCAAGTTCTCGTTATAACCAGTGCTCGTTATTAGCAAGTTTCACTGAAATATAAACGCTATTCCATCTAAAAAAGTGTCTTTTTGACTTTATCTCATAAACGCGACTTTCAATTGTTTTTCTGACTGCGTCAGTGTAATCAGTGTGAAAACTACTGCTAGTTTGTTAATTTAACCGAATTTGTAGCTTTTGTAACAACAAAGTTAGTAATAGTACGGACTTAAGTTTGTACAGAATGTATAATTATATAGAAAAATTTTGTGCAAATCGGTTTTGATTACAGCAGATTCCTCGATCATGCTCTGTACAGTTGTTTCAGGCCTAGTTGGACTTTCGTCAGCAGAACCGTAGCTCGAGAAATCCACTGCAAACCAAACCGATCTGTCCAGGTTATTCGCCCTTGCGATGTGAAAGTAATAAACAATTTAAGTAGCGACATCTTGCAATCGCTTTTTGACCTAACATCGCGATTGCAAGATGTCGCTACTTAAATTGTTTATAATCATATACTTATTACATAATTTTATAGTTTAAAATGGTTGTACAGAAACACACTTCGCTTCGGAACTTCAGGGTTGCTCGAGGGCTCCCTTGAGCCTGAGGGCCCCGGTGCACTGCACCACTTTGCCATATGATAGCTACGCCACTGGACATACATAGAGATTTAACATGAGAAAAGAGAAATTATTTTATTTTATCTGCCTAAATTCATATGAATTTGTAGGTCGTAATCGGAAAGATTTTGATTATTAAAGCATTTTGGTATTAAACTTATGACATTTTAAGTGTTAATTATTTATAAATTAAAGAAAAACTAATTAAAATTTTTAATTGTACTTAATAGCATATTTTAGCAACCAAAATTAATAATTCTCGTGGTCAAGGTGTTTAAGTTCAAATTTTGTAACCGTAGGGTTGTGAGATCAAACCCAGCCCATCACATTTTTTTTTACTTTTGACATTTTTTCAGACTCCATTTTTTCTTTAAAACGTTGGAATATTCTATCAGCCTTATTTGGTTTGTTTTAGTTTTTTTTAATTTTTTATTTTTTGAACACAGATTTATATTTCGATATCTTAATTTCTAATTAATATTACCATTAAATATGCATTCAGGAACATTTTTACATCGCCATACCTCTAGCGCACAATTCAAATTAAGCGCCAACGCCCTCCCATTACACGAAGTCATGTACAATCTACGATTTTAGCCGCTCGTTATATTTGTGGTCTCATTTACATATCATTTTCCTTACAAAGTAGGTACGGTTCTTATCTAGCACATCGTTTTTTTATACCGTTAGAGGGAGCCATCAGCTTATCGGCAAAGTGTGGGCAAGACGCGAAGGGGTGCGGAATAGGTAGAGTCACGCATTTGGTGACCAGAAAAAAGCGTACACGAAAAAAGCGCACACGAAAATTGCGCACAAAAAAAAAGCCCACAGCGAAAAATGCGGACAAGAAAAAAGCGCACAACGAAAATTGAGCACACCGAAAAATGCCCACATGGAAAAATGCGTACACGGAAAATTGCTCACAACGAAAAATGCTCACACAGAAAAATGCCCACATAGAAAAATACGCACATTGTATTTTATTTTTACATAAAAATGAAATTTATGCGCATTTCCATTACAGTACATGGTGTGTTAAATAACGTGCCTTTTTTAAATTTCTCCTCGTAGTTGGCCGTGAATTATTAGTTATTGTTATGACCTAGCCTTGCTTGAAACTTAAATTGACATACCATCGTAATCAGAAAAACCGACTACACTCGAAATTTTAGTTAATTGAAGCGTGCTTTAAAATGAACTGTCATTTTGACATTAATATTATTTTGACAAATTAAATAAAAATAGCCCAATTAAAAGCAATTCAGAAGGCAATAATTCAAACGCGATTGCAGGACGAAATCAGTATTCGAGCAGTTGCAACTGAATTTGCTGTTAGTATTACTAATCATAGAGAATATTTATTTCTTTGGAATCGAATGAGATGGATGAGATTTTATAGGTTGACAAATACATGGTGTCAAACCTAATGTTACACAACTAAATTTTTGGAATATGGAAGTGTCGATTTTACTTCGTTGTAGTCGATTTTTATGATCACGATGGTACATCATAACCTCATGTTTTTTTATTAAAAGAAATTGTCGAATTCGGTAATTCTACTTTTTACTCCGTGCTTGCATCACGTGATTTGCCGAACTTAACAAGTCATAAAATACATTTTGTTAAATGAATCGTTTAAGCACAGTGTTGCCATTCCACTACTCTATTATCCGTTTCTAAATTAAAAAACCACAACCTGTTGAATGTTGTATTGAATTCACGTTGAATTATGTTGCCAAAAAACCAAACTCCCAGATATATTTTAGTTGGTACTTCACATTGTCGTTATAGTTTATGCGCGTCTGTAATTTAGCGTCATATTAATATTTAATTTGCCCTAAATCTTATGATGTCGCAAAAACACAGAAACCTTTTAAATTGTGGAGGTGAAATTTTCTTCCCCCTAAATTTGTCATTAGCAGGTACTATTGCGAGATAAATAATTTGTACGGTTGCTTTGTAAAGTAGGCTGAATTTTCAAAATTTTTGCATATTGAAGTGCTCTTAAATTCTAGAATTAGCAATGATGGTTAATTTTTCAGCCTCCGAAAGAATCTTGAAAGGCATCTTAATAACTTACACCGACATTTTATAATTTTATATTTTTAGTACGAAATCGCATAAGCCAGAAAGTCCTATTTAAATAGCGAAAATCTGCCGTACCAAATAAATATTTATCTCGCAATGGTACATGCAGCAGCGTTGCCGGTTGCATCCACGGGGTAAATTACGAGGTTGGTGGTTTTTTGTTTTTGAAACAGACAATACTTCTACTCCTACCTTAAAAAAATAATAATTTATTATTACCGAACAGCCAAAGTTACTAAATGATATATTAGAAACACAAAAAATATGACTTTTTTTCATTAAAATGTAAATATAAGAAAAATCCGTACGGTTGACAACCCTGCTTTACAAACATTCGTATAAAGATACAACGCATATGATACAACCAGATACTGATTGATAAAAAATATTTAAGAAAAGAGAAAACAGATGGAACATATTTTCAACAGAGAGGTTCATAATAAAAAAAAGGTTTTTTAAAATCATTTCAACTAAGAAATGTAAAAAAAATAATAGCATCAATTTTATATCCACCAAACGTCAAGTCTACTCAGGATGCAGTTGATCTGATTTCAGCTTTCCTGAACGTTTAATATAATTCTCGGAATTAAAAAGAAATTACATAAACAAATAACTAGAATCATTGTCCTCTATTGTTATTGTTTCATTCATAAAGTGAAATTGGAAGTGGCAGTGTTATTTTCTTTTTTCCGGATACTTTCTAGGCGGACTATATTTGAGGGTTGCACCCACGGTGAATTGAATACTAACGGTGGCACCATTCCCGCAAGTGAGATAGCGAACCATTACGTCACCGCATACGCGCGTCTCCAATGTTAACTGTCACGGTTGACAGTTGTATTAGAGGGAGAAGCGGGTATGCGATGACGTAACGGTTCCCTATCTCACTTGCGGGAATGCTGCCACCGTTAGTATTTAATTCACCTTGGGTTGTACCTATAAGAAAAATTTCAAGGAAGATCTGAGACTGTTATTTGAAGCAGTTCAAACAATTAATGGGGAACAATTTGAACATCTTTTATAATCATTTGTTAATCATTAATTAAAAGCATGAGCGTGTAAAACTCTCCAAATACGGACTCAGAAATATGTAATAGTTATTTTTTATACAAGATTACAAAATTCAAATTTATTTTTATTTATAAAAAATAACTATTAAGTCGAAGGGCCACTGCGCTAAGCGAACCTAAGTTGCGAAACTAAGTTTTTTGAAAATTAGATCCAACGTAATCTTACGCGGACGAGGCAACCGAGCGAAGATAAACATTGTTTTATCCTAACTTCGTTTCCCATAGCTTTAGTTACCACGTCCGCGTAAGATTACGTTGGATCTAATTTTCAAAAAACTTAGTTTCGCGTTTAGTGGCCGCCCGCCTTTATTTTCTGAGTCCACTATTTGGAGAGCTTTAAATGCTTATGCTTTCATTATAAAAAAATAAATTATTAAAACAACTACAAACAATATTAACACTAACTGATTATAAAAGATATTCAAATTGTTCCCTATTAACTGTTTGAACCAGTGTTGCCAACCTTGCCTAACCAAACTATCGTACGGGTATACCAAAATTATTGTACATTATCAACTTTCACTTTCTAAATTATTGTACATTTACATAGTTTCATTTTTTGTTATTTTTGGATGAAGAATACCAATATTTAATACATTTTTCTTTACTGAAAAATATTCACTATTTGTGTAGTTCATTTTATTTATTCATTATATGCCATTATGCCGATCAATCGGTCGATAAGTCAAAGAACTTTTATGTGGCTACCTCCTTCTAACTTTCGTGAAACAACCTTACGGCTTTTGTCATATCATGTCATTTCAATTTCTTTGACTCAAATCTATACGATCGGCATATAATAAAAAATGAAGTTTGTTCATCACTTTTTTAATAAATGCCAATCGATCGATCGTAATTTTAAGAACTGTCGTGAAATAGATTTGCCACTTGCAGTTGGAGGTCATGTTGTGCTCTTAACTCAGATTGATCAGATCGGCTTATTGTAAAAAATGACGTATAGGTAATATACTAAAAACAAATATAACATCAGAACACAAACGTAGTTAAAAAAAGCTGATAATACTGATGAAATTATGAATTATTGAAAATATAGAATAAAAATACTATTCCGTTTATCATTAAAACTATTATATAATTTGCTGAAAAAAGTCGTCAAAATTATTGTAAAAATATTGTACAAAATTATTGTACAATAATGGCGACACTGGTTTGAACTGCTCGAAATAACAGTCTCAGATCGTGCTTGAAATTTTTCTTATAGGTACAACCCTCAAAAAGGTATAGTCCATCTAGAATTACGAGGAGAAATGTTAAAAAGTCACGTTATTAACACACCATGTACGGTAATTGAAATGCGCATAAATTTCATTTTTATGTGAAAATAAAATACAATGTGCGTATTTTTCTATGTGGGCATTTTTTTTCCATGTGCGCATTTTCCGGTGTGAGCAATTTTCTGTGTGCGCAATTTTCTCTGTGGGCATTTTTCAGTGTGGGTAATTTTCCATGTGCGCATTTTTCTATGTGAGCATTTTTCGGTGTGAGCAATTTTCCATGTACGCATTTTTCCATGTGGGCATTTTTCGGTGTGCGCAATTTTCGTTGTGCGCTTTTTTCTTGTCCGCATTTTTCGCTGTGGGCTTTTTTTTGTGCGCAATTTTCGTGTGCGCTTTTTTCGTGTATGCTTTTTTCATGGAATCCACGCATTTTTATATTGGGTTAGGTATCTTAATACTCTTATAATTGTCGTAAGGGAAGAGAATAATAATAATAATTACATAATTACTTGCAGGTGAAAAATAGTGAGACAGACAGAAAATCCAGTAAATAAAAATCCAAGAAAGAAGTTGCCAGACCCTCATGTCTTTTTTGCCAATTTAGATGAAAAAAGATAAATCAAAAATTAAATCTTGTAACTTGATTACAGTGAATAATGTATTTCCCTTATCATATTTTACAAAAAACATCTTATTTTTTGACTATTTTCTAATTGATATGTAATAGTAGCAGTCAATACTCTGGTATCTCATAAGGTAAATTATGCCATATTATACACAGTTTTTCATTCCTTCACAAATTAGTTAAATTTTTCTTGTTCCACATACATTTTATAAGTAAAATGTTTTATTGTTTGTAATACATACATATTTCTTCACATTATCTCACAGCATTATATTTACAGTTATTAGTCCAAAGTGTCTTATTTTTATATTTATTTTTAACATAGAAGTAAATTTTGTTTGTGTACCGTCAAGTAAATATACTTTACAGTACAATTTTACTCGTTTTAAAATGTGTTTTCTTTAGTCCCAAAGGTATTTATTTTTTGTATTAATGGTAAATCGAATGTTTTGCATTTGGTTAGTTTTATCGAATTCTATTATAATAATAATCTGTTATACTTACTAGATATATATTAAAAATAATGTTACGGTATAAATCGAAACAAGGGGCATAGCTTAAATATTATATAAGAAATATGACTAGACAAACATTAATTATACAGATATAACTTAAATACTCACATCCTTAATTCACAACACACATCAAAGTACAAGAAGTTACATGCTGTACTGACAGCTGATAATAATCTTTGCTACCTACCTGAGCGAATAGGCAGAAGCTTTTAACACCGGAGCGGAATACTCCGGCGTTGCCAGCCAACTTCAGTGGGACCGGGGGGGTTCAAATCCAAACCGCGAAGGCCATAACCAAAAGTAGGCGCCACTTAATTTTTTTTTTTGTACAGGGAACGGTGAAAAATTAAGAAAACACGTTACGTCCAAAACACGTTGATTTAATCAATCACAAGAAACACATAAACAAATAAGTAATAAATTGACAACAAAAGAACAAAATTACTTTACAAAATACTCGTGCTTTGCCGGATCCGAACTTCGCATTAATCTATATTAAAATTAACCAAACACGTAAAGAAAATTATCTCCAGTTAATTGCGCACGACAGCTTTCGTCTACTTATATCCTATTTGCAAAAGACCGAACAATCATCTTTGATTCACGGAGGAGTGTACGCAATAAGTTGCATGTTTAATTGCGGCAACTTCAAAGAAATGAATCGGAAACTAAATTCACGAATTAACGCTCAAAAATAAAAATTGTAACGCTCCGACCTGTTTTCCTTTGATGTCCGATTCGTTTGTCGGTATCTTCGCGGGGATGCCGCGGCGTCACTTTGGGGAACTTCCAACGTCGTAGTTTACAACGCAATCGCAAAATCGGATCGAAACCAACTTCCGCAAACTCCCGCAGAACAATCTACGTTAGATTAGCGTCTGATAAAATATCTCCTGATAAACATAACTCCCAGTAAAAGAATCACTCTTGATAAAAGAACTCTTGGTAAAAATAATTCCCAACGAAAAGCCTATAAACGAAACAAAACGAACGTAAGGGTCAAATCGAGAATTGCTTCGTACAGAACTTACCCCGGTATCTCACCGAAGCTGGGACAAACCACGGAACACGCGGCTTTTCCTGTCTCACAAATGGGTCGAATCAGAGTCGGCAATTAGCCGTAAATATGCACTAACATCCCCTTCGATGTAATTGCACACACAAACAAATTATTTGACGAAAGTACGTGCGACCCAGGAGACTGCAAGTTTTGTTCTGGAAAATGGCGCAACAATACTCGTTTGACAGAAAAGGAACGATTACCAACGAGAGAGACACCTTCAAGTTTTACCAGCGGGGAACTTTCCAACGAGAGAGACACCTTCAAGTTTTACCAGCGGGGAACTTTCTTAGTAACAGCGGTAACCAATCGGTGGAAAGGGCAAAGATCACGAATAATACGCGTCCCGAAGTAGAACTTCGTTAAAATTTATCTAACTATTCACATGCGCGCGATTTTGCCCCTAAATAAGGATGGATTACTTATATAAAATGAATTTGTTTAATTAAATGAAGGTCCTGTTAATGGAAATATGCTAGAACGAAATTTTAAGAAAATTACGTCGGCGAGATACGGTGTATTCCTACACGGACTGCAATGTGTACAACGACGCGTTCCAAGAAACAATCCGGCACGTCGAATTACGCATGTACAGGGTGTGTTTAGAACAGAAATAAAAAACGAACGGGAACATGGTGTATTCAGAACAGAAATGGAAAATGAACTGTAACATCTTATCTTTATATGCAGATCGCGGGGTTTTTATAGGAAGTGCGACCCGAGCAATTCCGAGCTGTTACGAGAGCGGAAAGACTCGACAGAACGCGAGGTAATTTACATCTGTTTTAACTTGTTCAAGGTTTACCACCTGCGTCGTGTGTCGAGGTCATATCTGTTGGCGCCGCCGAGATGCATTTTCTCTTATCTCAAGTTCGCTAAATGAATCTAATATTTTAATTTACTTCTGTCTTGTCACAATTTTAAAACAAACAAATCATTACGTACAAAGAAGAGGAGGGGCTACATATCCGATGATGATCTTTGGTATGCGCATGCGCGATAAATTTGCCAATATGGCCATGCAGAACTTTCTGTACAAGTACGTGGGAAATTTGAATGTGATGAATGTTAAATTATTAAATTATTTACATCATAAGTCCTAAATTAGCTGGTTATAATTATGTTCAGAGCATCGACAACGTTTACCGAACCAACGCCAACTGCAAACGCGGGAGTTTTTGTATGTCTATCTACGTATAAGAAATTTGCACATGCAAAAAACAACCAAACAAAATAGAACATTTATTTAAGACATAGGTACTGTACAACTACTTATGTAAATAAATATATTACAAATACTACTTACAAAAGATATACAATAACAAATGAGGTATTATATTGTTCACAATAACCGAACCATCTTTAAGTCTTCTCTTAAAGCCAATTTAGACTATCCTATTTCTTGTATTACAAGATTTTGTTCAATTTCTTAAACAATTTTAATTATGCAGTAAAGTGTAGAAAAATTTAACATGAATCAAAAATAATCTGAAAATATAGAACGTGTGCTATCTCCAAACGCATCTGAAGCCCAAATATGTATTGAAATACCTTCTGCACTATTGAATTCCAAGGTTTCTTCGGTAACGGTCTTATTATGAACTTGAATCAAATGTTGTCTCAATTGCATTATGTTAATAAATGATACTTGGCATCCTTCCAAACACTTGTTTAGGTAAACGTTAAATTCATATGAAGCAAGGTTTTTTTCAACTAGATTATGCACTGTTCTTAGGTGCCTGTTTAAATTACTTTGAAGCATAAAAAGTTTTTCACAATATTTACAGACTACGGCCATGACGAACAAATATATCAGCAAATCAGACTTTGCAAAAATTTAAAAAGAAACTCTTAAACAGATTGAAACCTCCACAAACAGCAAACAGAAAATTAAAAGTTTCTAAACTCACTTTACTCACAATTCACTGCTGATTGACAACGGGCAATGTTGCAACGTTGGAAGCCGCGCATGAGCATAACGAAGATCATCATCGGATTTCTAGCCTCTCCTCAAAGAAGTGCTCAATTTGAGCAAATGTCTCATGTCAAATGTTATTTGATTGGGCGGATTCGGGACCTGGTGGTGTGTCGCAGGGTGCGAGAGTCTGTTGGTTTTACTCGTGGATTCCTGCGACTAGCGTTAGGACTACCGTCGACGAACGTGTTGATCGCGGTCTTCGGAAAATCCAGCTGTTCTGTTGATGGTCCCGAAGACGGAGTTCCAGACGGCGATTAATGGAACCAGTATTACGGATGGGGGGAGGAAGAGTTTCCTGTCTGGTTACGACGTTTTCGTCGTATGCTCCGGGTATTCGGAGGCAGGTTTGAGGGCGGTGGAGAACAAGTTGGGCTGCATGGGCGACGGGGCGGACAAAGACGACCACAGACCCGGGATGTTGTTGGCTCGGCATAGAGATCCGAAGAGATTGTTGTAGAACGACCGGGGTCTCCTCAACTTGGGCCGTCAGGGCTGCAACGTCCAGAGGTCGCTGGTTTGTGTCGTTTGTGGTCACTGTAGATACGGGGCCCCCATCGCAACAGGGAAGTCCTGTGGTAGAACAGGGTTGTCCAATTGTAGAACCGGAAGTGGACTTTCCGAGTTTTTCTTGAAGTCTTGAACTTTCCTCCCTTAGTTCCGTTAATTGACAGTCTCACTGCGGAGGATATTGAGAACTTGTTGCAGGAGTTGAGGCAGACGGAGACCGACACTTGAAAACAAATAAAAACAAAAAAAACTAAATGCAGTGAGGCTGCTGCGAAACTGAAGTTAACAGTACATGGTGAGCATTTCAAATAATTTAAACGCAGTGACTATATGTCCGCCGGCGGCATTGAACTTATAAATTACAAATTCCGCCGAACGGCGGAATTGACGAACTTTTTGGAACGTTGTCCGCCGAAAAAAATAATTTTAATTAAAATCCGGCGGAACTGATTATCTTAAAAGTTATTTTCCGCCGTTCGGCGGAATATTGATACATAACAGTGAGAATCCGCCGAAAATATGGAAACATAATGAAAGGAAATAAAAATTGAATGAAAATACATATTACTACTATTTTATAATAAGATAGTTTACATATGACACTTATGACAGCGTTAAAAGAGATTTTCACAGCAATTAATCCATTTAGATGCAACCTCTTCGTAACAGAAGACACCTAATTTGCGTATTATTGTAGTTCTGGGTGGCTGTGGAATCAAACTTTTTTAACTAATTGTTATTTCAAATTGCAATAAAACATTAAATAGGTAAACAAGAATTTATTTGTTGTTTGACAGTCAATATTTGAGACGTGTAAATGTTGGCTGCGAGTCGTCAGGATCGCAATGGGGCCCCCGAGCATATTCTGTATAGCTATTTCGGCCCTAATTGGGGCCTCATCAGCAGAACAGTAGCTCGAGAACTCCACTGCAACCCCGACGACGCTCGGGGGCCCCATTGCGATCCTGACG
>OY284484.1:1326984-1421902 GCA_958336345.1 Dorcus parallelipipedus
ACTGCAACCCCGACGACGCTCGGGGGGCCCCATTGCGATCCCTGACGTCTCGCAGCCAACATTTACATGTTTGCGTTGACATGTTTTGTCCCGCTTCGACTGCCATCTCGTGCGTGTTAGCTTTTGAGGCAGCGGCATTGTTGCTATCTGCTTTCACGACACGAATTATAAGTCTGAAAATAATTGTGCCGCGGCGCATTATTTCACATGTTTGCATTCACGCGCTAAGCGTGCGGGCATCCTGTTGGTCGTCGGGGTTGCAGTGGAGTTCTCGAGCCACTGTTCTGCTGATGAGGCCCCAATTAGGGCCGAAATAGCTATACAGAATATGCTCGGGGGCCCCATTGCGATCCTGACGACTTATTTCAAATATTTGAGACGTAAATTCAACGATGCGAAGTAAGAATCGACATTTATAACGTGCGATGTATTGAAAACTTACATCCTAAATAAGATTATTTTTAAAACAAACGTCAAAATGATTTTACCTATGTAAACGTCAAAACATCACTCGAAATGCTCGACATGCTCGAAATGTTGTCCTTTACTGGCAAAACATAATTGCATCCGTATTGTTCATTGGAAAGCATTCTGGTCACAATTTTAAAAATATTTCAACATTTATTCCTTGACAAATCTGGATATTAATTGTCAAAACTTAATTTATTTAAGACATACGTTTGGAGATTCCAAAGCCAACTCTGGCCTGTTTTCAAAAAACCGCACGGTATTTGATTGTACAGCCACCCAGGACTACAA
The DNA here is from genome assembly GCA_958336345.1 of Dorcus parallelipipedus. Taxonomy (NCBI): domain Eukaryota; kingdom Metazoa; phylum Arthropoda; class Insecta; order Coleoptera; family Lucanidae; genus Dorcus; species Dorcus parallelipipedus. Next base: position 1,327,744 of record OY284484.1, read on the forward strand.
TAATTGTTGGACACATGTTAGTTTTCTTGCGATTTTTTCTTTCATTATTTATGGTAATTCTTATTCGAGTAACTAGCGCCAAAGCGGGCAAAATTTGCGTTAAATAAAATATCTATGGCGTTTACGAAAAACTGATCGGAGCAGGTAAACTGTAACTGATGTTTACACCCTTCCACACCACACGGAGCCCCTCTACAAGATGGATGCCGGGGCTATATAAACGCGTGTAGAGCAGAGCAGCCAGGGTTGCCAGGTATGGTACTTTTGTACCATTTTTGGTACTTTCGCACAAAATTTGGTACGTAGAAAGTACGTTTCGAAGAGTGGTACTCAAATAGTTTAACCTTATTTTTGTGAAATAATATGATAATAAATGATATTAAATGTAGATGACTCTTTCTGCATTGCCTGCAACATGCTTGCATAACATTAATAGGTAGTTATGTAGATATTATGTAAGCTTTGTTGAATTTTTATTTTAAGAGTTTTCTATTTTTTTTTTTAATATACATATTTTAGTTGGACTAAAATATTTTGTAATCATCAACCTTTGACCCCTAAACACACTTCGCAGTGCAGGAGCGGCTTTTCCTAGAAAAAAATCTTGAATGGATCTGGTACGTTTTTCGCGACTTTGTTGGTACGCATAAGTCGGCAGTCCTGGCAACCCTGAGAGCAGCTCGAAGATCATTCTTTCTGCCCCAGCCAGCTACAAAGTTGGAACCTCCTAAACAAACCCAGCTGCAAAGTTGGACCTCCTCTCCAAAAGCCAGCCGAAAGGTCGGACCTCCTTGCCAAAAGCCAGCCGAAAGGTCGGGTTATCCTTCGCCCTCAAACACCTACGGCCACCCAGCTTCGTCGGGCACTGAAACGCATCAGCAGACTACCCCGCGCCGTTTCACCGCTTCCCCCGACGCCAGAAAAGAAGCACGTCAGGTCAGAAGACGTCACCCATCACACGGCCTGCTTATCGGCGACCACTCCGCCGAGGAATCCGTCCACCACCTGCAACTATTGCACCACGACAGCTAGGAACTCATCCCCGTGGACATAACCACCAGGCGATCTGACATACTAATATCCTTGTATTATTGTTATTAATAAAGATATTCTTTGTGTTTGTGACAATCAATTGTTTGGCTAGAGAAGACGGCACAACAACCCCCCAAACATTCAGATCATTGATTGAGGTTAGTAAACTTATAACTGAATCGGTCAATGCAGAATAAGTATAGGTATGTCCATAGTGAATATTATGGACATTATACCCTTTCTGCATTGATCGATTCAATTATTAGTGAGCAATAAAACCTAATATAACCTCAGATAAGGAATAAATACTACTAACTAAAGTTGTATTATCATTATTATTTTAAAACTTGTATATTGCAACTTTACATCGTTTTAAACATTTTAAAACGCGTGTAATGCAACTTTACATCATTAGATATACTAGCAAGTCTGCAATAATTATTGTAGTCCTGGGTTCCTGTGGAGTAAAACATTTTTAAATAATTATTTTTCAAAGTGCAATAAAACATTAAATACGTAAACAAGAAAGTATTTTTAAATGCCGTAAAGTTGTATTATACAAGTTTCAAAACATACTCGTTTTCACATTAATTAAAAAGACCTTCCTCAGATACTTTTCCAACTTTTATATCCTTTGCTTGACTCATTATTTTACTCATTATCTTAAAATAAGACAAAAGATATGTAACGTTTAGTTTACCTTTTACGGCGGAATTTGAGCTTATGAAACAAAAATCCGCCGAACGGCGGAAATAATCAAAATATAAAGTCAATTCCGCCGTATTTGTTTAATTTATAATATTTTCGGCGGATTTTCTTATTCATACATGCAAAATTCCGCCGATCGACGGAATTTTCTGCTTATACCTACAATTCCGCCGGCGGACGTTTAGCCACTGCCTAATTTAAAATAACAAATGTATGATTTTAAATAATCTTAAAAAAATCAACTTACATTTCTTATAAACTAAAAACAAATTACTTAAGTTTTCTGGAATAACTTTCATTATTGTCTTGCCTGCTTGCTCTCTAAACACTGAATGGAGATTATTATACAATCAAAAATAGCAGGGCAGACCGAAAGTTGCATTTCGCTTTAAAATAATCTTATCTTAATTCTTACGTGTTTACAAAAACAATTACGGTGAATGAGATTCATTGTTCGTGTTTGGATGGTTTCTGCGCAGAGTGTGAAATGCGATATTTAATAACAGCAACACGAGATTATCTCAGTATGCGGTGTATAAGGCCTATTTACACCCGTAGTGACATAAAGAGGTGTATATGTTCATTAAAATACCATATAATGCTTTTAATAATATTAAAAATTAACTTAAGAGTTTACTAAGACATAAGTAATAAAGTTAATAATTAAATAAACAATTAAAGTACTTTGTAATTTTTTCTTTGTCTTATAAGCGTAAAGATGTATGTACAGGGGGTGGTTGAAACCTAAAATTCTTTGAAAAAGTTTACTCTCCATTAAATGCATTTCATATCATAATATATCTAACTTTGTTAGTAATAAAAACCATCGTTTTAAATTACACTCGTTTTTCTCTGGAAATAAGCAGGATTTGGTAAATAGAAATTTCAATGCGAGTAAACTCGCTGGGCAGTATAAGATTGCAATTGTGGCCTACTCATGTGTTTTGCATGAGTTTATTTGAAAATGGTATTGGGGACAAAATTTAGTTCGTCGTGTGTATACGTAGGACTTCGCGAAGTAATTATTAATGGTGATGAAATGTGTGCACAGTGAGATCTGAAATCATCAACATAAAAAAAAATTCAAATAAACGTAGGCCGGGTCTGCATAACTGCATCAATAAACCAACGAGTACACGAAAATTTCTGAAACAGAAACAATATTTTATGTTTATACATATATTTACTTATTTATACAAAATTAAAAGCAATTAGTTTTAATTTTGTGGAGGCTGCCATGCTTCATAATAAGGTCTTATCCTGCTCACGTGTATTACATCTCTTTTGGAATTTTTTGTTTGGACCTTTCTGAACAATATAATCTACGTCTGTATGTTTTTTAACAATATAATATGGTCCAAACCAACGCAAAAGTAATTTTTCACTTTTACCTATTTTGCGTATGGGGGTGAAAACTTTCACTTTATCACCTTCCTGAAATTCAATATGACGATGAGAATCATCGTAGCGTATTTTAGCTTTATTTTGAGATTGTTTAATATTTTCGGAAGCAGTGTTCCGAATGGATAAAATGCGGTCACGTAAATTTTTAATATCTGTCGCTTCAACGTCTTGTGTTAATGAAGCTTCAGATGGAAGCCTAGGCTCACGGCCATAGATAAGACTGAAAGGCGACATTCGCGTGGTCTCTTGGACTGCAGTAGTGTAAGTAAAAGTTACATGTGGCAGATAAAAATCCCAATCAGTTTGTTGAGAATTAGTATACAAACTGAGCATATCAGCTAGGGTTTTATTAAACCTTTCTGTCAGTCCGTTACATTGTGGTCGATAGCTTGTTGTAAATTGGCTATTTACGCCCATAATTTTTAAAAGTTCAGCTATAAATTGTGACTGAAAAACTTTACCGCGGTCACTTAAAATTTCTTTTGGGCAACCATACCTACTTATTATATTTTATATTTTATATTATATATCAAATAAAAATTTTGCGACAGAATTCGCTTTTCCGTCACGTAAAGCGCGTGTTTCGACCCATCGCGTGGCGTAATTTTTGGATTTTTTGGAAAGGGAGGCCTACTTGAATTGGTTGTAATAATCCAGTAGGAGGTTTATTAGTAAAAAGTGAGCAAATAAAAATCAGATTAGAGCAGGCGGTGCAAAGAAAATGTATGTCTGTGATTAACTGAATTAATTAAAGTAATACATTCATGGACTGTCAAATTTATTGACTTTTCATATAATCACAGACATACATTTTCTTTGCACTGCCTGCTCTAATCTGATTTTTAGTTGCTCACAGGTTATAATCTTTGCGTGCTTGGCAATCTGGACATCCACGGATATATGTTTTAATGTCTTTTAACATGCCTATCCAAAAATAACGATTTTTTATACGGTGGTAAGTTTTAGCAAATTCTAAATGACCTGCTAACGGTTCGTTATGATTGGAAAATAAAATTTCTTCTTTTAATGTCTCGGGAATTACTAATAAATTTTCTGAACCCGTTGCATTTGGATTTTTCTTATATAAAACGTCGTCAATTAAAACAAAATTTTTAATTTTTCTTCTCATAATAGCGGTTAAGTCTTGATCTGGGTTTCGCAAGGCATTTTTAATTTCTGTAATAAAGGTGTCAGAATTTTGTGAGGTGACAAAATCATCAGGAATTGAAAGTAAAATGGGTAAATCTTGGTCAACTTGTTCATCTTCTAAAGATGCTTCATTTACAGGGCAACGACTTAAGCAATCACTATCTTGATTTAACCGTCCTTTTTTATGAATTATCTTATAATCATATTCGGACAATATAAGTATCCACCGTGCTGTTCTACCTTTAGGATTTTTTAAAGATTTTAAAAAACATAATGCGTGATGGTCAGTTATAATTTCTACGGGTTTCCCATAAATTAGATGTCTGAGTGTTTTGAGACTCCAAATGATAGCTAAACCTTCTAAGTGTAACACTGAATAATTTTTTTCTGTTTTTGTTAACGTTCGAGAAATGTAGGCAATAGCTAATAACTCCTAAAAGTGTGATTACAGCCATGAAGCAAAACTTTAGTCGTTTTGGCATACCCGAGTTAGTTATTACAGACAATGGTACACATTTCGTAAATACGGAAATGGAGCAATTTGCAAGAAAATATAAATTCAAACACAGCACATCTTCTCCTTACCACCAAAAAGCAAACGGTAAAGCCGAATCATCAGTTAAAATTATAAAACGTTTAATAAAGAAATGTGAAGAGACAAAAGAAGATTTTTGGTACGCTTTACTCCATTGGCGAAACACACCAAACAAACTAAACTCAAGCCCTGTACAAAGATTAATGTCTAAAAAAACGAGAAGCAGTTTACCTGTTACAGCTAATGATTTAAAACCAAAAGTAGTTAAAAATGTTCAAGAGAATTTAGAAGAGAGACGCAAGCATAGCAAATATTACTACGACAGAAAAGTGAAATACTTACCTGATTTACTGATCTAGTTTACGTGCAGATTAGACCAGATACAGACAAACTATGGACCAGAGGAGTCATCAAAGAAAAATTTTCAGACCGATCCTACGTAGTAAATGTTCAAGGAAACAAGTACAGAAGAGACAGAAGTCACATAAAGATAGCAACAGAAGAAGAAAAGGAAGATGAAGTCGAGAAGTTTATTGAAATACCCAGAGAAGAAATAACAAGCAAAGAGTGGGAAAGCAATAAAGCGGACTTAGTAAATACAGTGAGTGATGAGGCAGACAGAAATAATAGTGAAAATAAAAGCATTAGAGAGTATAATAAAGGTGACATTAGTGAAAATAAAAGCATTAGTGAAAATGATAAACAGGACATCAGCAAGAAGATAGAAAGACCACAGAGACAAAGAAAACGACCTAAGAGACTTGAAGATTATGTGACGAATTAAAAAGAAAAATTATATTTATATAGGAGTTCTTATGTTTTGTTTGCCAAGCTATATTTTTTGTTGTGTTTGGTTCGTCTTAACAAAACATATATCCATAGAGATGATTTGCCAAGGATATAAAGGAATTTGATGGGACATCATCGGTAAATTTTGCTGTGAATTCGCATATTTTGCACACGCCTGACATTCTTTTACTTTCTCCGTTATCTGTGTAATCATTCCGGGCCAAAAGATATTATCTTTAGCTAGTTTTATAGTATTTTCAATTCCAGAGTGACTAATATGTAATTTTTCTATAATTGACTTTCGTGAATTATATGGTATTAAAATTTTGTTATTACGAAATATTAACCCATCTTGAACCGTCAATTCGTGTTTGAATTTGAAATAAATTTTAATATCATCTGGTACAAAAGTAATTCGATTAGGCCAACCATTGCCTATAAAATGCAATAATTTCTGTAGTGTAGAATCTTTTAGAGTTTCTAGTCTCAAATCTTGTAATCTTTCTTCTGTAATATTAACAGCTTTTACTAGTTTTATATTTTCAATATTTTTAAATGTCTCAGTTTCATAACTTGAAATTGAGTAAATGTTGCCTCTATTCATTTCATTTTCAAAATCTTTATCTTCTTTATTAACTGTAGATCTTGATAAAGTATCTGCTACAATGTTATGTTTGCCCTCTATGTACTGTAAATTTAAATTGTACCTTTGCAATATCATTAACATCAACTGAAGTCTTTTAGGTGCTTTCAACAGTGGTTTTTGAAAAATCGATAACAATGGTTTATGATCAGTTCGAATAGTAATTTTTGGATTGCCTATTAGAAATTGATCAAAACGTACACATCCAAAAACTATAGATAATAATTCTTTTTCTATCATTGCATAGTTTCGTTCAGATTTTGTTAATGATCTCGATACATAAGCAACTACTTGATCAGATTGATATAAAACTACACCTAAGCCTGCAGAACTAGAATCACATTCCATTACGATTGGTTCTGTTGAATCGTAGTACTTTAAAGTACGAATATCTGATACTAACTCTTTTAACCTATTATACTCACACTCTTCCTTTTTTGTCCATTTCCAAACTGTTTTGTCTAAAGTTAATTGCCTCAGATTAGTTGTTTCTACGCTAAGGTTTTTTATGAATCTTCCTAAATATGTCACCATGCCTAAAAATCTATGCAAATCTTGCTTATTTTCTGGTATTGGCATGTTGTTAATAACTTCAACTTTAGATAAATCTGGTTTGAGTCCTTCATCTGATAAAACATAACCATAAAACTTAACTGAAGTTTTACACAAATTTAATTAGGATTTATTAAATATTGCAATAAAGTAAAAATTACTGAGAATATAGTAATGAATGACATGAAAGAGGATTCACTAAAAATCATTGAAGAATACAAAGATGTATTTCAAGGTTATGGTAGTTTACCCGGTACAGTTGATTTAGAGGTTGATACAGATATTAAACCAGTAATTCAGCCAGCTAGGAGAATTCCAGTATGTTTTAGAAATCAGCTAAAACAAGAATTAGACAAACTAGTCGCAGATGATATAATTGTTAAAGAGGATCAACACACTGACTGGATAAGTAATATTTTACTTGTTAAGAAAGCAAACTCATTTAGGATTTGTTTAGATCCAATACCTTTGAATAAAGCCTTGAAGAGACCACATTTTCAATTTACAACAATAGATGAAATTCTTCCAGAATTGGGAAAAGCAAAAATATTTTTCACTGTTGATACAACAAAAGGTTTTTGGCAAATAAATTTATCAGAATCGAGCAGTAAATTGACATGTTTTTGGACTCCATTTGGACGCTATAGATGGAAACGATTTGGTTTGGCTCCAAGCCCAGAGATTTTTCAGATGAAAATACAGGAACTTATACCAATGATTATAAGAGTATTAAGATACCTAACCCAATATAAAAATGCGTGACTCTACCTATTCCGCACCCTTTCGCGTCTTGCCCACACTTTGCCGGTAAGCTGATGGCTCCCTCTAACGGTATAAAAAAACGATGTGCTAGATAAGAACCGTACCTACTTTGTAAGGAAAATTATATGTAAATGAGACCACAAATATAACGAGCGGCTAAAATCGTAGATTGTACATGACTTCGTGTAATGGGAGGGCGTTGGCGCTTAATTTGAATTGTGCGCTAGAGGTATGGCTATGTAAAAATGTTCCTGAATGCATATTTAATGGTAATATTAATTAGAAATTAAGATATCGAAATATAAATCTGTGTTCATAAAAATAAAAAATTTAAAAAAACTAAAACAAACAAAATAAGGCTGATAGAATATTCCAACGTTTTAAAGAAAAAATGGAGTCTGAAAAAATGTCAAAAGTAAAAAAAAATGTGATGGGCTGGGTCTGATCTCACAACCCTACGGTTACAAAATTTGAACTTAAACACCTTAACCACGAGAATTATTAATTTTGGTTGCTAAAATATGCTATTAAGTACAATTAAAAATTTTAATTAGTTTTTCTTTAATTTATAAATAATTAACACCTAAAATGTCATAAGTTTAATACCAAAATGCTTTAATAATCAAAATCTTTCCGATTGCGACCTACAAATTCATATGAATTTAGGCAGATAAAATAAAATAATTTCTGTTTTCTCATGTTAAAATCTATGTATGTCCAGTGGCGTAGCTATCATATGGCAAAGTGGTGCAGTGCACCGGGGCCCTCAGGCTCAAGGGAGCCCTCGAGCAACCCTGAAGTTCCGAAGCGAAGTGTGTTTCTGTACAACCATTTTAAACTATAAAATTATGTAATAAGTATATAATTATAAACAATTTAAGTAGCGACATCTTGCAATCGCGATGTTAGGTCAAAAAGCGATTGCAAGATGTCGCTACTTAAATTGTTTATTACTTTCACATCGCAAGGGCGAATAACCTGGACAGATCGGTTTGGTTTGCAGTGGATTTCTCGAGCTACGGTTCTGCTGACGAAAGTCCAACTAGGCCTGAAACAACTGTACAGAGCATGCTCGAGGAATCTGCTGTAATCAAAACCGATTTGCACAAAATTTTTCTATATAATTATACATTCTGTTCAAACTTAAGTCCGTACTATTACTAACTTTGTTATTACAAAAGCTACAAATTCGGTTAAATTAACAAACTAGCAGTAGTTTTCACACTGATTACACTGACGCAGTCAGAAAAACAATTGAAAGTCGCGTTTATGAGATAAAGTAAAAAAGACACTTTTTTAGATGGAATAGCGTTTATATTTCAGTGAAACTTGCTAATAACGAGCACTGGTTATAACGAGAACTCGGTTATAACGAGGAAATTAAAAACTCCTGTTTCTAGATATGGTAAATTACATATATAGGTAAATATTTGTTTAAAACGAGTACTTAAAGTTGGTTCTTCTCTGATGAAAATTGTATCACAAAATCTTTAAACCGGACACTAAATAGCGCACAAAATACTTTACGTTTCGTCGTCGTTCGACAGCTTCGTCAAAGTGAAAAATATAAACCTACGGCATTTTTATTTTACACATTTCTATAAAACGTCTTTTGAAAATATTAGACTCTTAATATAAAATATTAGTATTTGCAAAATCAAAGTTTTGGTCATTTTCTACATTTTCTATACTTTTCACTTCTGACGAAGCTGTCGAACGACGGCGAAACGTTAAGTGTTTTATGCGCTATTTAGTGTCCGGTTTAAAGATTTTGTGATAAAACGAGTACGTTTATTACGAGAACTTGCTTATAACGGCCAATTTTGTAATTTTTTTTGTTTTACCTTGCATACAGCGAGCTTAATTTCAAAAAATTTTAAAATATTTTTGTTTGATGTAGAAGTACGTACTATGCCCAACAAAAAACCTAAATACGATGAATTAATTCTTAATTTTTTTTTGTTTTTTGCGTATTTTTTACGTTACCATAAAACAAGAAAAATAAATTGTTTAAAATTGTATTCAAACTTACTAGTTTATTAAATAAATACAAAAATAGCTACGCCACTGTGTATGTCTCATTGTCAAGTGCACAACCGGTATGTGCCTATGTACATATGTATGTAATTAATAGATTTAAATATTTTAATTTTATACGTCTATTGTATTATTAGAATTAATTGTAATCTGATAAAAATAAAAAATTGGTTCACAATAAATAATAAAATAAGAAGTAATCAACATAGCTTCTTGTTCGAATTCAACTGTCTATTTCAACTTGATTTTGAAGAATACTGTGACGGAAATGAGTGCAAAGAGAGAGAAAGATAGACTGAGCATCCTCTAAGAGTGACAAAGATGGCACAATACCGATACCACGTGGTTTGGTTCAAATTAGTTACATAACTTGATTTAATAGTTCAGCTTAAAACATTTTCTTTATCAAATATGCTTCTCAAGGGATAACTAAATTACATGTATAAATTAAAACCATCTTAAAAGTTAGAAAGGAAAAGTGCAAAATTAAAAAATATTGAAATGTAAAATGAAATTATTTAATAACATTCGCTATAAATTACCGACCATACCTAACATCTCTAAATTGGTCTCGTCTGTCTCGAATTCGTCTACTGCACATAGCCACGCCTACACCTATCTTATTATGGAAGTACTCTACGTCGGCATATTTAATAATTTAGGTACACGTACCACGTAAGCAATATAAGGCGCTATCAATGATTATAAGAGTTATAAAGTTTGTAATATATTTTGCTTCAAATAAAAGAGATTATTTATTTTGGTTAAATACACGGTGTATCAAAATGTTAAACATCAAAATACAATTAAAATAGTGATTTTCTCGAATTGTTTGATCGCATTAGAAGGAAAATACACGATTCATAGCTTTCTAGATTGAAAGACAAAAAAGTTTATTTCTCGTTGTTGTAGGAAGGGTCTGGGGTGAAAGTAGAAGACCTTTCCTTGTTTGTAATCCTTCTTACTTCGGTAGCGTAATTTTAGCAAGAAATGTAACTAAATATGTAAACCAAAATCAAATTGAGAAAATAAAAAAAAAACTAAAAATAACGGAGTTTTGCTGCCACCACCGGAGTTTTAAGGGAATTCCGGACCCTATTCTGCTTAATCAAATTACATGGCCTATTGATATCTCTTTGGAAGTAGGTTCTTTCGGACTGGAACTGTGCAAGCGCGCATTATATCCGCAAACTACTCTACTAGAAATAAAAGTCAACTGTGTGCTTAAAATAGGGTATATTGAACTAATTTTTCATACGATCAAAACAGTAGTACATGAAGATTCCTACCTTTTGGAGAGTAGAACGCAGAAGCAGAGAAAGCAGGGGAAGGAGCCCCAGGCGAAGGTGTTTCTTCTACACCTTCCTTTGCATCCACACCAAATGAAAACTCTTGCGTAAAAACGGGTAGCGATTGAATTTAACTCAAGTTTAAAATTAATGAACTTTAATCACAAAAATTGATTTTACATTTAAAGATCAGGTACGTTCGTTGAAGATATTCGTTAGGTGATTTAACGGTAATAAATTTTATTAATCACTAGTGTTTAAATTTTGAGAAAAAGCAAACCTTCTGTTTTCAGAAAAGGTTGGATGAAGACTAAAGATTTTGACTTCTTCTCTGACCGCGACAACCCCTTTGTTTATATTAGAATTTCGCGCAATTGATGCAATGTGCTTCCACCTATCTAAATTCCCTTTGTGATCCCGTTCATTTAAGTCACTCAAGTAACTTAAGTTGCCTATCTACAGGGTAGTAATAGAATAAAACAAACATTTAAAAATTCGGAAACTTTTTCTAGTCATTTTCATAAAATACTTCATGAATTACCTAATGCAATCACTTTTGGACTACATGACATAATACGAAAGACATTTAGGTATAGGTATCAGATATGTAACTATTGTGTAAAGTATAGTTTTTATTCGGTATTTTAAACGCGACGTTTTAAGTTTTCTAATCCAATTGAATGTAATAAACTAATAAATTTTAAAAAAATTGTCTGCGCAGGTCCCACAATCCACAATCGTCTGGAGCTATTGGCCGCTTACCTCTTGTACAAGTCTCATTTTTCAAAAGAGATTACAGATCGCCACATTTTAGCTAAAGTTTCACGCCATCTATCCCTCAATTGTAAAATACCGGTAGTGCCATCTATATCTCTCTTGCATCGGCGGTCACGCTTAAAGGTGTAAGGCTGAGTATCTTAATATACTCTTATAATCAATGCTTATACAAGGTTTAAAAGGCACAGAGCTTATGGCAGATGACATATTAATTTATGGAGCAGGTGAAACTATATCAGAAGCATTAGAAGATCACAATAAGAATTTAAGAAACTTATTAGAAAGATGCAAACGATTTAATTGCAAATTGAATAAATCAAAATTAAATTTGTGTAAAACTTCAGTTAAGTTTTATGGTTATGTTTTATCAGATGAAGGACTCAAACCAGATTTATATATTTATAAAAGAGTTCTTATGTTTTGTTTGCCAAGCTATATTTTTTGTTATACTGTTTAAACTTTATAAAAACAAGAGGATGTTATATATAGAGTTGGTAACACTGTAAGTTGTAGACATGGCCGCTATAAGGTATGTCATAGTAGTTTATTATTGTTAAAATTGGAAACTTTCAATAAACAAATTAAAAATATAACAGGATGTGATTCTCCGCTAAAATTTTGTAGTAGAACAGCTCCAATTCCTTGCGATGACGCAAGGTTCAGTTTTTAATTTTGGGAGCTTCAATAAGTTTTTGTTTTAATAAATCAAATGATTGTTGTTTTTCCTCATTCCAAGTAAATTTTTCATCTTTCTTTAACAAATTATAGAGTGGAAATGCAATTTTTGCGAAATTTGGTACGAATTTTCTGTAGAAATTACAGAGGCCTAGAAAACGTTGGAGTTGTTTTACGGTTTTAGGCTCTTTGAAATTTTTTACTGCTTTTATTTTTGACTCATTAGGACGTATGCCGTTCTCATCTATTTCATAACCAAGCATTGTTATATTTGTTTGTAAAAATTTGCATTTATCTCGATTTAAGGTTAAGCCGGCTTTGCGGAGTCGTTGGAACACTTTTTCTAATCTTTTCATGTGTTCTTCAAAATTATAATGTCATCTAAATAAATTAAGACTTCTTTCCATTTCATTCCTTCAAAAACTTTGTCAGCTAAATTTTGAAAAGTTGCTGGGGCATTACAAAGGCCAAAAGGGAGGACGTTAAATTCGTACAAACCGTCTGTTGTTATAAAAGCGGTTTTTTCTTTACTATCAAACAAAATGGCAAATGTGATAGTTATACTCGAGTGACGCTATTGTGTAAATTCTTATACTGTGCTTATACCACTATGTTCTTAAATAAACCATTAATTTTTAACTAATTAAGGACTGTTCTGCTAATAGCTCTTTAAATTTAACGAAATTAGCGCGATCTAGGGTAGAGTAGGAGAACTATTGCATTAAATTCATTGTTACATTACTACAATTCATTTTCGTCTCATTTCTTGCTATTTTTTTGTTTATTACAAGTCGATTTTTGCATTCGACTTCACTGAGGAATTGAGATTCAATTTTTTTCAAATTTTTTTGAGTATAGCCGAAAATAGTGTCAATAGTACAGCTGAATTAAAAAAAAAAAACGGGAAATGAAATTTTCCCAATTGTAAATTTGGTTTCATTTGTCAATTAATTGTCTACTTGACAATAGGGACTTGACAATATGTACATACCTTTTAAAAAAATTTAACCTATTTATTTATAAACTGACGTAGCGTCACACTATGAAAACATTGAAAAAAATGTGCCAATTTTTGTGACATTTCCCGTTTTTACTGATTTCAGCTGTAACCAAATTAACGCTATCTGTGGTAGAAAAGGGGAACTATTGCATTACAATTCATTTTCGTCTCATTTTCTGCTGTTTTATTTTATTTCTTAATTACAAAATCGACTTTTACGTTCGACTTCCCCGAAGAATTAAAATTCGATTTTTCGATTTTTTTTCCAAATTTTTGTGAATATAGTCGAGAATAGTAAACGAGATTAGCACTATCTGTGGTAGAGTGGGGGAACTGCATTGCATTCAAATAATTTTCGTCTCGCTTTCTATTTATACTAGAAGTTCCTAAGTTCCATTTTTATAATATTTTATCATTATTTTGATAATAAATCGCATATTCTAAGTGACAGTAGGACCAAAAATAAATGTGTACTAGATTTCTTTTCGAAGTCACTTTGCACTAAATCCTTTTATTGGATTAACTCTAGTACAATCGTACTAGCTGTGGCAACATTGAAGGTAGATAGGGTACCTATATTAAAGAGGGTAAAGCCATGAGCGCCATTAACAGGCCAAAGTCAAATTAAAAAGTGTAACGGGCTTTTACCGTCTTCCCTCATTTTTTTCAATACTTGGAAATTACGAGTAGGATACCTATATTAACCTTCCGTCGGGCGCGGCCGATCTGATTGATAAACGTCATGTATTTTGTCCGCGCATGTCTGCACATCAAGCCACAGGGCCCTCTATTTCACAGTAGCTTCCTCTTTTTCATCCCCCTTTAGGTTAGTAACGTCAAATTATTCGTTTGCGCTTGTGTTGCGAAAATAAAATAGAGTTTATCAATTTGATACCCCGCGTCCGCTCCCGTCAGTTTTCAGTAATATTTTAATCACGTCATTTACCTATTCTGGTAAGTATTACCACCGGTATTACGTTTTTTTTTTACACATAATAATTACATTTAGTCTGGTAGCAATATATAATGATTTTCACTTTTTCAGTACCTACATATCAAACTGATACACCGCGCCTCTTTATGATTTTAGTAGGTACTTTACGTTTTAGGTCACATAGTAGGGGTATAATGGCCGTGCACTGTCTACCTAATTTAGTTTTTTATTCTTAGTTTCTTAAAACTACAGTGTTTGTTTTTGTTTTACCCTTTTATCAATTATGTTTCTCAATTTGTCAAATAACTTTCCTATTTGACATACGACTTGACGATTCCATGAAAAAAGCGTACACGAAAAAAGCCCACACGAAAATTGCGCACAAAAAAAGCCCACAGCGAAAAATGCGGACAAGAAAAAAGCGCATAACGAAAATTGCGCACACCGAAAAATGCCCACATGGAAAAATGCGTACACGGAAAATTGCTCACACCGAAAAATGCTCACACAGAAAAATGCGCACATGGAAAATTACCCACACTGAAAAATGCTCACAAAGAAAATTGCGCACACAGAAAATTGCTCACACCGAAAAATGCTCACCCAGAAAAATGCCCACATAGAAAAATACGCACATTATATTTTATTTTCACACAAAAATGAAATTTATGCGCATTTCCATTACCGTACATGGTGTGTTAAATAACGTGGTTTTTTAAAACTTCTCCTCGTAGTTGGCCGTGAATTATTATGTAGTTGTGAACTAGCCTTGCTTGAAACTTAAATTAACATACGTATATATATCATAACGTCATGTTTTTTATTAAAAGAAATTTCTGAATTTCTGAACTTAACAAATGTCATAAGTCATAAAATATAGTTTTTCTACTTTGCGTTCACAATGAACTCATTGTGACACCAAAAACTGTTTCACAATGAAGCTCATTGTGACACTGTTTTTGGGGAAATTTTAGTCATTTTTAATTGAAAATATTTAATAGATTTTACAAAATAACTCAGTATTTATTTGTTACTTAACAATATACTCACAATGAAGCTGGATAAGAAAAATTAATAACTTGTTAATGTGACTTTTGATTAAAACGAAAGGTTTTCAGTGTTGCCACGCATTACAATTAAAATTCCCCATATACTAAGAAGATCCAATATTTTTCATATTTTTGTTCAATAAGTGACGCAAAGTAGAAAAAATAGTATATTATACACGTTTCACAAGAGGCATTGTAACACTCGTTCCGTTGGGGCACTCCTAGCTCGCTACGCTTCGCTAGTCGTACCCCAACCCCACTCGTGTTACAATAAGCCTTCTTGTGAAACTTGTATAATAATATACTATTGTTAAATGAATCTTATTACACACGTCATTGATTTTATCCGTATGAAACACATCAATACTCTCAAGCCAAGTAATAAATAGTAAATGTTACTTTACAAACATTCCTATAAAGGCGTTCCTTTTTCAATTCATCAAACGAGTGATGTATACGTGATAGATCTCTATACGGACAGCTCTCATAAGCGAACATCTCTCATGACCGGACAATTTTTCTGGAACCAAAATTTAATTTTATCTCACTTAAAGCTTTTTTATAAGCGGACAGCTCCCATAAGCGGACAAAAAAGTTGGAATCGTCGGTGTCCGCTTATGAGAGCTTTCACTGTACTCGCCGGCACTTCAAACGAAACGCAATACCAAGGCCATAGCCGTAAGTAGCACTGTCTAAGGTTCATTTTCGAACGAGTTTATTGTTTTCGTTTCTCTTTTAGTGCCGGCGATGGTACGTAGATATATAAAAATTGGTTTTCAGCTGGATTAACATTATCGAGCAATTCGGCAAATTTTTTTCACATGTATTGAGTGCCGCATAAACGGTAGCTGCATGAACGGATACGCTCGGCTAGATATGAATACAATCATTGAAACACATAAGAAAATATTTGTCCAAGACCGAAATGTATCCTGCGTGAAACGAACATTGCCTGATATCTGAATCAAGCTTTACTATAGTCTATTTTTAAACTAGGAGTAACAGTTGTTGGCGAACAAAATTCAAATTACTCCTAGCTTAAAAACAAACTTTAGTCGCAGTTTTGTTGACGTGCGTAAAAACATCGATTTTACAAACTATAAACATTTTATTAGTTTAAAAGTGGAAATATGCTGTTTCATACGGCAGATCGAATGGTCGGAATTTGGCAATTTCTATCAATATATTGTTTAATATCTATTATATGTTATATTATACTCTTGATATCTTAGGAGCGCAGTTTTTTTACCAAAACCATATTTTTCAAAGAATCTAACAAGGAAAGTGACCACCCACCGATGTTGAATGTCAACAATTTTAAACAAACAGAAAAATTTGAGTAATAGTATCAAATTTAAGAAAAGAGAAAACTGATGGAACATATTTTCAACAGAGAGGTTCATAATTAAAGAAAAAGGATTTTAAAATCGTTTCAACTAAGAAATGTAAAAAAAAAATTGTAGCATCAATTTTATATCCACGAAATGCCAAGTCTACTCAGGATGCAGTTGATTTGATTTCAGCTTTTCTGAACGTTTAATATAATTCTCAGGATTAAAAAGAAATTACATAAACAAATAACTAGAATCATTGTCCTCTATTGTTATTGTTTCATTCCTAAATTGGAATTGGAAGTGGCAGTGTTATTTTCTTTTTTTCCGGATACTTTTTAGACCAGTGGTTCCCAACCGGTGGGTCGCGACCCAACGGGGGTCACCCAACGTGGGTCGCCATTGGTTTTAAAAGCAAACATTTAATGGCCGGTGTATGCATTCTATCATACTATGCATACTATCAAATATCGCAAATGAGAAGCAGGACCGCGAACATTTTTGAAAAATCTGAAAGGGTCGCGATTAAAAAAAGGTTGGGAACCACTGTTCTAGACGGACTATATTATTTTGAGGGTTGTACCCACGGAGAATTGAATACTAACGGTGGCAGCATTCCCGCAAGTGAGATAGCGAACCATTACGTCATCGCATACCCGCTTCTCCTTTTACACAATTATTAACCAATATTAACTGTCACGGTTGACAGTTGTATTAGACGGAGAAGCAGGTATGCGATGACGTAACGGTTCCCTATCTCACTTAAATGCTGCCACTAATAGCATTCCTTTCACAAACTAGAACAGTTCTGAACAGCACAGAACAGTTCAATGTACAATCGCAATCATAATGCATGACATAACCTTTACAGAAAAGCTCATTTTATTTGTGGTTTCCAAACAAAAAATAATTTACGACATCCCGGATTCACTTTTGAGTATTAGTAAGATTTGGATATATTCGACATTCATAGTTTTGAAGGATGTTTTTGAAAGATGCTTTCTGTAAGCGTTATTACTTATGATTACGATTGTACGTGCTGTACGGAGCTTGAAGCTCTTGAAAGGATTGCTACTACTATTAAGGTAACAAGTGTCTAAATAAAAACCTGGTCAAGTGGGTTGTGATCGAGAATTTATCCATTGCATTTACATAGGAGAATTACTAAATGTAGCCTACTTGACCAGGTTTTTATTTAGACACGAGTTAGTATTCAATTCATCGTTGGTTGTAAAGAAAAATTTCAAGGAAGATCTGAGACTGTTATTTGAGGCAGTTCAAACAATGAATGGGGAACAATTTGAACATCTTTTATAATCAGTTGGTGTTAATATTGTTTGTAGTTGTTTTAATAATTTGTTAATTTTTGATAAAAGCATGAGCGTTTAAAACTCTCCAAATACGGACTCAGAAATGTAACATTTATTTTTTATACAAGATGACAAACTTCAAATTTACTTTTATTTATAAAAAATAACTTTATTTTCTGAGTCCACTATTTGGAGAGCTTTAAATGCTAATGCTTTTGTTAAGTGATCATGTGTTATTGTTTGGATTCAAGATCGTGATATGTTTAGATACAAGATCATGTTCACGTTTTCATTATTATTAGTATGTAGTAGTTTTGAAAAACAAGTTGTTGTTGTCAATAAAAAAAATATATCAAATAAAACAGATTCATTGAGAAAGAGTTCTGCGTTAAATATTTTATAAGATACAGTCCACTAAATTGAACAGAATCATCATTGTGACGGTTTTTCATTTATAAACCAAACAGTTATAACAGCATTTTATACAACTAACCCCATTATTCCGTAATTCATAATGACAATCGTTAAGTGACATATTTTGACCAAAAATTAACAAATTATTAAAACAACTACAAACAATATTAACACTAACAGATTATAAAAGATGTTCAAATTGTTTGAACTGTTTGAACTGCTTCAAATAACAGTCTAAGATCTTCCTTGAAATTTTTCTTAGAGGGACAACCTTCAAGTATAGTCCGTCCAGAACTACGAGGAGAAATTTTAAAAAAGGCACGTTATTTAACACACCATGTACGGTAATGTAAATGCGCATAAATTTCATTTTTATGTGAAAATAAAATATAATGTGCGTATTTTTCTATGTGGGCATTTTTCTGGGTGAGCATTTTTCGGTGTGAGCAATTTTCCGTGTACGCATTTTTCCATGTGGGCATTTTTCGGTGTGCGCAATTATCGTTGTGCGCTTTTTTCTTGTCCGCATTTTTCGCTGTGGGCTTTTTTTTGTGCGCAAGTTTCGTGTGGGCTTTTTTCGTGTACGCTTTTTTCTGTCACCCGACTTGACATTTCTGAAACTGGAAAATGGTTTGATAAATTGGGCAACGTAATTGAAACAGGGCAAAACCAAAAGAAAAATACTGTAACGTTCCTTTTTATTGTTGCTTTTAGTTCTTGTCTTGATCATAACGCATATTTACTTGTTTTTACGTGAGATAAGTTTTTATTAAAAAATTAATGTTTTAAGTTTTGTATTAGTAAAGTTATGTTTATTTTATGAATAAAATGTATTTTATAAATTAATATTATTGTCTAACAGCGGTGTGTGTGTCTGGTTTCAACAAAATACTTGAGTGGATCATTTTGATACATCGCGCCTGGTCGTGTCAAAAATCATATCGCGCCCGACGGAAGGTTAAGACGAAAAAAGATAAAGGAAAATGGAAAAAGCCCGTTATTTTTACATTTTTTTATTTGAATTTGGCCTGTTAATGGGGATTGATATACACTAGTCTTTAAAAGGTAGTATAGCGATTGCTATAATAAACTTCGAAAGCGGTTCTTAGTCAAAATACAACTCGCATAACTAATTAATAATGTTTTTTTCTTGTAACTAAGATAAAAATCCACAGCCCACTGCTACTGTCTAATAGTTGTTCCTTTTTGGTTGCTACAGAGTTCCCGCCCGAGTGACCAGGTCGGGAGCGAAATGAACCCTTTTTGTTCTAGGTCCTTGATATGTTCGCAATGTGGTAGGACTTGATTCCTAGGGATCCCTCTCGAGGTAGGCAGGTTTCAGACGATCAATGGAGACATCCTTTTCCTTGCCCCCTATGTTGATTCTATAGCAAAGATCAGAGAGTCCTTTAGTGATAGCGTAAGGGCCTCTGTAAGGTTGATCTAGTGATTTTTGTGTACTGTCAGTTCGTAGAAATACGTGTGTGCTTGTCTGGAGAGTTTTGTGTATGAATGTATTGGGTTTGTTGTGATGTGCTGTTTGTTGTGGTTTTAGTCGTCGTAATGTTTGTCTTAAATGTTCCGGGAATGGTTTAGGGTCTTGTGGTGTATCATCGTGTGTGAAAAATTCTCCTGGTAATTTTAGAGTCGTTCCGTAGGTCATTTCAGCTGCTCAAGTTCCAATGTCTTCTTTATATGCGTTGCGGAGGCCCAGTAGATCTACTGGGAGAACACGCGTCCAATCATCAGTTTCGTGGCAATTGATTGCTGCCTTAAGGGTTCTGTGCCATCTTTCCAAGGCACCGTCTGCCTCGGGATGATAGGCTGTAGTCCTGATGGTTCGGCTACCGATCATCTTTACCAGAGCGTCAAACACCTGTGAATCGAATTGCGATCCTCTATCTGTCGTTATGTATGCTGGTGCTCCGAATCTGGCAATCCAGTGCTGGAAAAAGGCGTCGACTATGGTTGATGCGTTGATATCTTTAACAGGTACAGCTTCAGGCCATCTCGTAAACCTGTCGATCATTGTGAGACAGTACCTAAATCCCTGCGATGACGGAAGTGGCCCCACAATATCTATATGGACATGATGGAAACGGTCATCAGGTATCGGAATATGCTCCGGTTTTCGCTTCACATGCGTTGCTATCTTAGATCTCTGGCAAGGTAGGCAAGTTCGGGCCCAGTTTGTT
Source organism: Dorcus parallelipipedus (assembly GCA_958336345.1). Classification (NCBI taxonomy): domain Eukaryota; kingdom Metazoa; phylum Arthropoda; class Insecta; order Coleoptera; family Lucanidae; genus Dorcus; species Dorcus parallelipipedus. The sequence goes on from OY284484.1 coordinate 1,348,329, forward strand.
ATGTTTTGGTTCATCTTCGGCCAGACGAATTTTTCGACAATTGTTTTCTTAGTGATTCTTGCACTGGTATGAGCGGCGTTATGTGTAATGTCGAAAACTTTCTTTCTCAAAGACTGTGGAATGTACGGTCTTATTTGGTCTGTTGAGATATCACAATAAATTATTGTTTCTGTTCCATCGAGTCTCAATGGTTTAAGGTCTAATACGCCTGGATTTCCGAGCACGTCTTGGAGTTCCATGTCCTTTTGTTGTTCTTGGGCGATGTCTTCCGTGGAGATGATGATAGGTAGTGAAATGTCGTAGATTCTTCACAATGTGTCTGCAACATTATTATATATAATATATAATATATGTATAATAAAGTCAATTTGTCGCTGTGGTCTAGGAGAGGCCTTGGCCGGATTTTGATGAAAAGCGTAGATAAAAGGTTTGTGATCTGTAAGAATTCCCTGCCTTCAATCATGTGTTTGAAAAATTTAATGGCCAAGTAGAGTGCCAGAAGCTCCCTATCGTATGTGCTATACTTTGCCTGGGTGATGATTAGCTTCTTTGAAAAGAATCCAAGTGGTTGTCTCGTGTCATCGATTTGCTGCTCAAGGGCGGCTCCTACAGCGTCGTCAGAGGCATCTGTAACTAAAATAAGTTTGACCTTTTCTGTTGAATGTGCTAGTAGTGTAACTCGAGCTAATTGTTCCTTGCATAGATTGAAAGCGGAATTTGTGGCGTCTTCTCACTGAACTGGTCGTTTATCGCGTTTCTTTGCACCGGCTGTGAGGTTGTGTAGAAGGGCCTGTGATTTGGCAGCATCCTTAATAAATCTTCTATAATAATTCAACATACCAAGGAATCTTCTTAATTCAATTATGTTTGTTGGCTTCGGGAAATTTAGGATGGTGCTCACTCTGTCAGGGAGTGGTTCAATACCTTGCGATGAAACTTCGTGTCCCAGGTAATAAACTACTGGATTGCCTAAGTTACATTTACTTGATTTAACAGTTAATCCGTAGGTTTTAAGTCTGTTCAAAACTTCATTCAAGTGTGCTTTGTGTTCCTCCAGATTGTTTTATTGTGTTTTATACGATGATGTAGGAAGGGTCTGGGGTGAAAGTAGAAGACCTTTCCCCGTTTGTAACCCTTCTTACTTCGGTAGCGTAATTTTAGCAAGAAATGTAACTAAACATGTAAACCAAAATCAAATTGAGAAAATTAAAAACAAACTAAAAATAACGGAGTTTTGCTGCCACCACCGGAGTTTTAAGGGAATTCCGGACCCTATTCTACTTAATTAAATTACATCGCCTATTGATATCTCTTTGGAAGTAGGTTCTTTCGGACTGGAACTGTGCAAGCGCGCATTATATCCGCAAGCTACTCTACTAGAAATAAAAGTCAACTGTGTGCTTAAAATAGGGTATATTGAAACTAATTTTTCATACGATCAAAACAGTAGTACATGAAGACTCCTACCTTTTTGGAGAGTAGAACGCAGAAGCAGAGAAAGCAGGGGAAGGAGCTCCAGGCGAAGGTGTTTCTTCTACACCTTCCTTTGCATCCACACCAAAATATTAAAATGAAAACTCTTGCGTAAAAACGGGTAGCGATTGAATTTAACTCAAGTTTAAAATTAATGAACTTTAATCACAAAAATTGATTTTACATTTAAAGATCAGGTACGTTCGTTGAAGATATTCGTTAGGTGATTTAACGGTAATAAATTTTATTAATCACTAGTGTTTAAATTTTGAGAAAAAGCAAACCTTCTGTTTTCAGAAAAGGTTGGATGAAGACTAAAGATTTTGACTTCTTCTCTGACCGCGACAACCCCTTTGTTTATATTAGAATTTCGCGCAATTGATGCAATGTGCTGCCACCTATCTAAATTCCCCTTTTAATCCCGTTCATTTAAGTCACTCAAGTAACTTAAGTTGCCTATCTACAGGGTAGTAATTAGATAATTTTAAAATCTGATTGATCATTTTCTAACGCGCGGAGTTATAATCGCACGTGTCGATTGGTAATTATGCTAAGCTAATATTTATCTTAGACATATCTGACTTTCCACTTAAGTTAATTGCTAATGCCGAAATCGTTTCTTTTCGCGCTTGTACTTTTATAGATTATTTATTATATTGGAACCGCCTGGAATACCACTCATGTTAATGACAACATGTTTAGACTGGGGATTTCTTTTTCGATATTGGCAAGTCATTTTGAACGTCGAATTCTTGCGTATAATTATGAAAAAGAATTAATACCTTCATTCTGATTTTCTGGCTGCTTACATCCCTTCCCCCTTAGAAAAAGTGTTGACCCGATGGTTAACACCTTTTAAAGATTATTAAGGTCTCTGCTGCTGGGTCCTTTACAATAGTGTGAAATTAACCTATTACAAAATGATTAAATTATTATGACAATAATTTGAGAATGTCATAAAGCACAACATTATTGTTCATAGTATCATATTTAGAGTCAAGCATTTATAATGAGTGTAAAATAGCTTTTGCTAATATAAGACAAAGATAATAAACACAATATTAGTCTATCGTGACATGAGACTGTTTGACAGATGTAGTTCGAGGCACAACATTAGTATTCACAGGATCACAGTTATTGCAATACTTAACAGAGGGACACAGTTCTTTTCTGTTGAGAGGGCCCATTCCTTGAGAATGAAACAGCCATTACTTTCCAGAATTCCTTGGTTGGTTGGTTTCCTTTTTCGCTGACCACACCATCCTTGTCCAATTACATTGTTTGGCTCAGGTTTCTTTGCGGTGGGTTGGTTGCGTTTGCGGCTCCACACCGGACATCATATCCCGATGGCCTACCGAGTTTAGTAGTTGACCCAATGTTGGTCTCAAGGGTGCCTCGTCTCGGGGGTCTCCATGCCAGGATTACATATAAAAATAAACGAGTATCAAATCCTTACAGTAGGTGACAAAATTTAAAATATATATATATATACATATACAAAAGAAACGGTGAAAATTTCTAAATATCATTACGTGATGAGATAGCGAGAAAGAATAAGGGTGTTTGTGAAACAATTATTCCGGTTGGCCTAATTAATTAAAAAAAAAGAATAAAATAAATAATTCCAATTATTTTTTTCTACTGCATGCATCAGGCGAACTAGGGTTGGTGATTAGGCTTTGATGATGCTTTGGTTTCTATGCATCCATCAGTGTCAAGGGTCGTCCCGAACAGTTTTCCACTGAATCACTGGCGCCTGGCGGCTGACTCTTACTAATACTGCCACACCAGTTCAGACTCATTCTTTAGGTTACAGACCAGAACGCCTTTCTCGATTGTAGCGACGCGACGGCGTCTGTCCACCTCCTGTTTTCGAAATTTACGATTTCTCGTTGATTAGATTGAAGTTCAACGAATTCTTGAGGGAGAAGTAATTTCAAGGACACCATATTGCAGGTCTTTTTTGTATCTAACATTCATTGAATGGCGGTTCATTACACGCACTATACGTTGTACACCTTCGATATCGAACACAAGTTTGCGTTTCTCTAGTCTGTCTTCTTAACTCGTCACTAGCATTATTCCTTTTTATGGTGACTGGTGAGGAAGCAAAACAGAACACAGTTTTCTTCCTGGGAATCCATCGTGAGTTCCGGGATCTCCTCAAACAGCATATCGCCTTTTTCGATTCCAGTTGCCTTATGCATGCTCATACTATTCGAGATAATCTTCTCGCGGTATATTTTCCTACGCCCCTAATCTTTCTCTCATCTTTCTTCACCAAGAATAACACCTCCCAGTAGGTTATAATAATGGATTTACAAAAATATATAAGATTTAAAACTAGGATTATACATTTTCTAAAGTTTTCCTTTAACTCCTTTTACTACTTTAATTACCATTGGATGTTTGTCTTAACATTCTTCTTCCTTTAGTGCAATCTCTTATACTTTAAAAGTTTATTCACAGTTCAGCCGCAATGTTTTTGCTACATATATTCACAACTTAAGAAAAGAAGAATGTTATACTTTAGTCGTACGCCAAAGTCAAAAGTTGATTCAATCAGCTGCTGACTTGGTTTCGTTACGGGTATGTTTTATGACTATTTTTCATGTATTATCAAGCATTACGTTAAAACAAAAAAAAATTATAATAAGTAATGATAAAACCATCCTACATTAAATTTTGAATTTTTCGTTAAAAAGTGATTAACGGTCGTATAGGAGTTAGAAGGATTGGATCATGTTAAGGAAAATAAATAAATATATTATATATATTATATTCGAGGTATCGAAGATCTTAGGTTTTATTCGAGGTTTCTCCTCATAAAACTCTTTTTCCACTACCTATGTTTTCGGCATGACCCATGGTTGTGGTTTTGCCGGACCTTTACTTCTTGTCCCGTAGTGATGTCCACCTCCAAAAGCTGGTTTAAGTGGTTCTTTATCTCCTTCGTTCTCTTGGATCTGCTCATGCTGTCCCTGGACTTCAGCAAATTCTTCAGCGTCTGTTTCGCTATCCTCAAAACTCCTGTCACTCACCAAGTCTGGTGGTTCTTCGTCTTGCAATTGGTCGTCCTCTTGAACTTCGTCCAATGCATCAGGGTTGAAATTTATCACTCGCCGTCTCACCGGTTCTTCATTCAATAATACCGGTGTCCCTATCCAGGGTTCTATCTCTTCTGGAGGATTCACGGCATTTTCCTGTTGAAATTGCGGTGGTGCGCCACCAAAATACGCCCTTTCCAATTCTTCTAGGTTTCCAGGGATCCTAGTGTCTTCTTCCGACTATATTTCTGGCTCTAGGTCGCTCGAGTCCTCTGGTTGTGGGGCATCCCTCTTGTTCCTTTGAGCTGAAGGGGCAACTTGAATATCTTCATTATCTTCATACCCCTTTAACCTGTTGACATGAACTATTTGTTCTTCATGACCACCTATTTTGACGATTTTGTAGGTTACAGGTCCTAACCTTTCCATGATACGATACGGACCTTCCCACTTCTTGCTTAATTTCCTCGACAGGCCTGGTTTTACAGCTGGGTTGTACAAGTAGACTTTGTCTCCTAATTGGAATTCAGTAGGTCTAGTTTTCTTGTTGTACTGCTTCTCCCGCTGCTCTGCCGCCTTCTTTAATCTCTGGCGAACGACTTCAAACGTCGAATTCAGCCTTGCGACTAGTTCCGACGCGTAGTTTTCGTTGTAGTCGTATCTCTGCCTTGTAGAAGTGAAGTTGTCGTCATTAGGTAGTCTCATGTCTCTTCCGTGGAGTAGAAAGTATGGAGTTTCGCCAATGGAGGAGTGGATGCTGGCTCTGTAGGCCATTAACACGTATGGAATCCACTTGTCCCAGTCTCGTTGTGACTTTGAAACATAATGAGACAACATATCCTTGAGCACACGGTGTGTTCTTTCTATCATCCCGTTGCTCTGAGGGTGGTAAGGAGTTGTTTGGATCTTCTTAATGCCCAAAATTTTGCAGACGTTCTTCATTAATTCTGACACGAAATTCGTCCCTTGATCTGTCAGCAATTTCCTTGGTACGCCATGTCTAGTGACGATGTTTTCCACGAATGCTCGAGCTACAGTGTCCGCTTTTTGATCCGGTAAGGGTATTGCTTCCGGATACTTCGTAAAGTAGTCTTGGAACGTTAATACATACTTATTACCTTGATCTGTTGTAACTAGCGGTCCTACTATATCCATGGCTGTCAGCTCGAACGGGTACGTCACTTCGCAAAACGGTTGCAATGGTGCTGGCTTCCTATTTGTAGGTGTTTTCCGTGCATTGCATGAATGGCATTTCCTGATGTACTCTTTAACGTCATCTTCCATTCCTTTCCAGTACATCCGTTCTTGCATTAGTTTTAATGTCTTCGGTACGCCTTGATGTCCTGCGTACGGTAGGTCATGATGGTCGCGAATACACTGTCGTACCAAGTTCTTTGGGATGACAATCCTGTCATTTCTTTCACCACCTCGTCTAACTCGGAAAATAACTCCGTCCTCGTCGATGTAATACGGGTCCTCCACCTGTTCTTCTTGTATCTGGTCACGCAGTTTCTGCAACGCCGTATCTTGTTGCTGTTCTTTCCTTATGGCTTCTTTATTCAGGTGTGGTATGGGTGTTTCTTCAACATCAACTTGACCCCTTCTTAGAACTGGATGTATTGCTACTTCTTGTGGTTTCACTTTGAGAGGCTGGTTCATTCTGGTCGTGTTTTCTTTTCGATCTTGCTTTCTGGCTTTTCGTGCCCATTCTTGATATTCTTCATATCCTTGCCTCTTTTCTCGGTCTAGTTGAGAGAATGACCTCTCGTATTTACGATCCCCTGGTTCATCATCGCTGAGGTCCTCGTTGTGTTTCTTGACTTCTACTCGAACATCGATTGGTACTGTTATGTTCCTTTCTTCACTTCTAGGGTTTACTCTTCCCTCATTTTTATCCAGGAGCTTTCTTTGATCATTATTAAATACTTTCCTTACAATTCCTTTTGGTGAAGTTACGCTCGTGTTCCTCCTTTCTTCGTTTGAAAACTCAGTGATTTCATCCATGATTTTATTTTTTCTTTGTATCTTTTGTCGTCGCTCCTTTTTTAACGCGTCACTTAATATATGAAGATTTGTCCTTCCCTTTTTATTTTCTGGCCTTGTATCACGACCCTGACTTCCTTGGACTTCCTGTTCCGGGTCCTGATTTCTCCGAATTTCCTCTTTCTCTTGTACTTCTTCAATCCTCGGCAATCGACTCATAGCATCAGCATTGCTGTTCTTTCTTTCGGGTTTATACTCTATTGTAAAGTCGTATTCCGACAAGAGTAACGCCCATCGGGCTAACCTTGATGTAGGATCCTTAAGTGAAAATAACCACTTTAACGGCCTGTGATCCGTGTAAATAGTAAACTTAGTCCCGTAAAGGTAGCACCTAAAATGCTTAATGGCCCAAACAACTGCTAAGCACTCTTGTTGAGTCACATCATAATTTCGCTCAGCCTTATTGAGTTGTCGACTGGCGTAAGCTATAGGTCTTTCGTATTTGCCTTCTCTCTGGCTTAGCACTGCGCCGATAGCTGTTCCAGATGCATCTGTCGCTAGTATGAACGGTTCTTCGAAGTTGGGATACTTCAGAACTGGCGGACTGCACAACTTCTCCTTCAAGTATTCAAATGCGTCCTCTTGTTCCTGCGTCCATACCAACTCAACGTCCTTTTTCGTGAGCGATGTCAAAGGGATTGCCTTGTGTGAAAATTCTGGGATAAACTTCCTGTAGAATCCTACAAGTCCTAGGAAAGCTCTAATGTCTTTCACATTTCTAGGTCGAGGATAACTTTTCACGACACTCAACTTTTCCGGGTCCGGTTTCACTCCTTCTTCGGATATAATATGACCCAAATATTTAGCCTCCCTGGCTAGAAACTTACATTTTGACGGCTTTAATTTCAGATTTGCTTTTCTCAATCTTTCAAAAATTTCGTTCAACCTTTCTAGATGGTCTTCCAGTGTCCTACTAAACACTATTATGTCGTCAAGATATACCAAACATTTTTCTCCGGTGAGTCCCGACATGACTGAGTACATCAGTCTTTGGAAGGTGCTAGGTGCATTAGCCAGTCCAAACGGCATTCTCAGGCATTCGTAATGACCGTCGGGAGTTGAAAACGCAGTTTTCTCCCTGTCTTTTGGGTCGACTTCCACTTGCCAATATCCGCTTGCCAGATCCAACGTGGAAAAGAACTTAGCATTTCCTAGCTGGTCGAGAGTTTCCTGAAGGTTTGGTAATGGGAAGTAGTCTCGCTTGGTGATGGTATTCAGTGCTCTATAGTCTATGCAGACTCGAATCTTATTTTCACCTTCCGCGGCTTTCTTCTTCACCATTATTACCGGTGCACTCCAGGGCGAGGAGGATTCTTTGATCACTCCTTGCTCCAACATCTCTTCGATCTGGTTTTGGAGTTCCTTCCGTTGACTAAACGGTACTCTATACGGCGCTTTGGTAATGGGTGGCAAATCTTCTATAATAATTCTGTTTCACTTCGTGTGTGCACCCCAACTTTACATCTTTTCCCATGAAGATGTCGCCATAATGTCGAACCAGGTTTAATAGCTTGTCTCTCTCTTCTCTTTTCAAATGTTCGAGCTCCAATTTCTCTAAAATTCCGGCCTTTCTCAGGTCTACCTTATTTATGGAGATTCGCTCCTTTCCTCTTCTCTGCATTTGTTCCTGCACTTCAATTCGTTCGCTGTAGGCAACCACTGTATTCTTTGGTATCCTAACCGTTTCGCTGGTAACATTCATAATGCAAACTGGCACTTCCGGCCTGGCTTTAGAAATCGTGCGTGCCACTATAAGTCCATGGATGAGCAGATGAGCGGGTTCCAGCATTATATCCTGTTTAGTGTCGATCATCCCCTGCACAGCAGTACACATCATTTGACATCTTGGGGGAATGTCGGTCGCTTTTTTAATTCGGACTTGACAGCGGGCAACTGCTTCGTCCTGATTATCAATCGTCATTGCCCGTGACGAAGACAATCTGCGATTTCCTTCCCCTAGGGTCTCCTCCTTTATCTCTTTCCTAGCTTTCCTTCCGCTTCTGGGTGCTTTTTCCACTTTTTTATGTTTGTGCATCGTTTGATTCGTTTTAGCACTATCATTCCGTACCACAATTGCATTTTCCTTCACTTGCACATTTTTCTGGCCGGCTTGCCTACCACTTAACTCCAAAGCATAAACTGAGATGCTTATTTTGGTTCCAACAAACACATCTTCTATCAATTTTCTAACTATCGTCCATTTTAATCCGCCCCCTATCCTTGGCATTGCTAACTTTCGAACTCTGTACTGTAGACAGTGATTGATTAATGCCTTCTCTAAGGATTTGTAGGTGGACTTGTCTTGACTTCGACTTTTCGTCACAAGGTAGTAGATAAACCTCTTTTGTCCGTTTAACAAGATATTGTGCAAAATTGCTATTTCGCCGACTTGAGCATTTTGCCTTTTCAAAGCTCCTACTCGTCCAAATCTTTGCTTGAACTCAACCGCTATTCCCTTGTTCATGTGGAGATCTTTTGCTACACAATGAATCAAGGAATATTCTTCTGGAGCCGTAAACAAATCACCACAAATCTCTCTTATTTCAACATAATTTTTCTTAAAATTCTTGCCGACCTCTTGCGTCTTTCGATTAAACTGTTTCTTGTTCTTAAAATCAACACTCTCTTGGACTGGGTCTAAATTTTTCTTGGCCGTTTTCATGTTTCCATGTTTCACCATTTCACTGTAACTCGGCTTTTCCGATTCCTCATAATAATTTAATCTTTTAATTCCGTTGTTTCTTGGTTCTATTCTTCGATTCCGGTGTTGAGATTCTGTGAATCTTTCAGATTTTGTAAATCGATGATCCGGTTTCTGAAGTTTGTTTGGCGTTCTTCTAGCCTGTGTATTCCAGGTATCTTCTTGGTGTAGAGCGTATGCGTCATCGTATCCTAAATTACTTAGATCATTTTGGCTTAAAAGCTCTATCTTTTCTCTTCCGAGCCTGAGGACATTTTCCCCGTAGTCGACTGATGCGCTATTGGCTCTGAGAAAGTCTCTTCCAAGAAGGCCATCTACTTTCAGGTTGACGGAATCTGAGCATATCATGCACTTGGTGTCATAGTACTTTTTCCCTATCTGTAGTGGTAACATTATCGACCCCAAGCATGGCTCTTCATCACCTGAAATTCCTCGAAAAATTACATTTGGTTCTGGTTCAGTTCGGGCCCCGATTCTCCGAACGAATCCATCTTTTAATATGGTCAAAGAGGCTCCCGTGTCCACTAGCATAGTTGCTATGTGTCCTCGTATTTCCGGTAGGATAAGACATTTATTTCCTTCCTCTTCGACCGTATATGTATGGGGGAGCGTGATTTTTAATTGTTTTGGTAAGGTCCTTTGACCTCGGGGTTCTGCAAAGGACCGTTTAAGTTTAAAGACTTCGTAGAGTTATTTCTCGTACTCCCATAATCTGGGGTTCTTGGTTGATTAACCCCTTCTTTACACTCGGGCACATAATGTCCCATTCTTGAGCAATTGAAACACTTCGGTTGTTTCTTATATTTCCAGTTCCGTTCCTTATCAGACCTCGGATAGAAGTCCTGTCTCCTCTCGTTGTAATTACGCGCATAATTCGCCCCATGATTCGTCTCAAAATACGTCTGGTAACCTGGGGATGGATCACCGCGTTGCGGAAAACATTGTTCCCTGACTGCTACCCTTGAATAGTCATTTCTTAATGCCTCTCTGGAATGTTCGTAACTATCTTTTGAAAATTCGTCTCTTCCCATGAGCCTTCTTCCAGTAGAAAATCTATTGTTCCCGTTTTCTGGAAAATGATTTGATTTACTGACCCATTGAGTTCTTTCGTTGCGTTCGCCATTGCTGCTAAAAATTGCTTCGTAATCTTCATTCCAGTCTTCTGTTTCCTGATTGGTAATATACAAGTTGTTTAACCTTCTCATTTGCTTAAGCATCCTCCCGCTTGTTTCAGCTTGCTGGGCGAGCTCTATCACTTCTTCAAACGACTTTAGAGGATTTCTATTCAAATCCAGGATGATCATTTTCATCAATTCCTGGTCCAGTCCTCTCTTGAATTGTTCCGCCAAATCTCGCTGATGTCGTTTTATTACGGCTTCTCGTTCAGCTGGTTGATTTGGTTCGACTAAGGCGAGGTTTTCTTCTAAGAGTTTTTTTCCTGCCTTTTTCACTCGGATGGAGAAATCCTCAACGTTTTCTTTTGACGCTTGGGTACATCTTTGGAGCTTTAAATATGCTTCGCCCGGTAAAACCTTCTCGGCGTAACGTTTTATTAACGCTGCTTTAAATTCGGCGTACGTTATGGTGGATGACAACAGGTGCGATTCTAATTCCAGATACTGAAAAGCTTCTCCTTTCAGCTGGTATCTCGCAACTGCCAAAATTTGCTGCTCCGTCCAAGCATCAATATCTGCTCGTTGGCGTAATTTCAGGAAAAATTCCTTAATATTTTCTCCAGATTTACCGGAAAATTCTGGGAGACCAACAAGAGTTTGCCCAATAGTTCGAAGACTAGACAAATTCATTGTAGGTGGTTGTTCTGCGTCGTTTACAGGAAGGATATTTGCTTCTTGAGTGCTGTTTGTTGCCAATGTTACTTCATTTGCTTCCTCTTCCATTTTAAATTAAATTTCCTTTAAGTTTCACTCACAAAATTAACTCACTTTAATTCACTATTAATTTTTGACTAAACTTTAATTCAGTTTAAAATAAATTTCGAAAATAATTCGTAGGTGAATTGAGAGCGTAAAATGAAAAAGAAATTTTTTTTCTTAAAAAAATTGAAAAAAAAAGGATTGATCACTTTCGATTCGTTTTATTAAAAAAGAAAAACTCAGGGTGTCGAATTATTTGTTATTAACCACCGTAAAAATTCTTCCATAAAAAAAAATTAAATTACTAGGGAAGGTAACTTTAAATAACCAGAATAACTTAAAACAAACAAACAAAAATAATAATTTAAAAAAATTGAATTTAACTAAATCCGCATTAAAATTTTAAATAATGTTTAAATTTAAAGAAGAATTTAACAAATTAGCTGCTTCCCTTAAAAACAAAGCGTGGTTAATTAGGTAATTACTTTTTCGACGCACTCTGTAACTACTGCGCGCGACCGCATATTTTTCCGGCGCTCGATGTTTCTTGACTCCACCTCGTAGACGAAAATTCTTGTCGCTCAAGCGATCGTAACACAAGAGCGCGCGTCTCGGATTTAAAGATGGCGCAATTTAAAATTTTACGGAGCGCTCTCCTTAATTTACTTTAAATTTTGATTTTCCAAGTTACTTCAGAGGAGCAAAATTTTTTATTATTATTATTTTTTTTTAATGAGGAACATTTAAAACAAAATTGAATGTCAACGCCGATTTAAGTTATTACAAATTAATTACGCACAACCGAACGCGTACCTGAAAACACAAAGAAAATAACAGGAAAATACACTTGCACGCATTCCAGGCCTATGTCCTATATAACATTAATTTAATGACAGACATTGATTAGACAAAATTTCAAATATCAAAGAAAAATGGGGAATTAAAAAAATACATTTTTTTTTTCAAATTTTTACAGTTCACCCCCTTAATTTATTAACTATTTTTTTTTGACAAATCCCACCGCTGTGGCACCATTTTGTAGGAAGGGTCTGGGGTGAAAGTAGAAGACCTTTCCCCGTTTGTAACCCTTCTTACTTCGGTAGCGTAATTTTAGCAAGAAATGTAACTAAACATGTAAACCAAAATCAAATTGAGAAAATTAAAAACAAACTAAAAATAACGGAGTTTTGCTGCCACCACCGGAGTTTTAAGGGAATTCCGGACCCTATTCTACTTAATTAAATTACATCGCCTATTGATATCTCTTTGGAAGTAGGTTCTTTCGGACTGGAACTGTGCAAGCGCGCATTATATCCGCAAGCTACTCTACTAGAAATAAAAGTCAACTGTGTGCTTAAAATAGGGTATATTGAAACTAATTTTTCATACGATCAAAACAGTAGTACATGAAGACTCCTACCTTTTTGGAGAGTAGAACGCAGAAGCAGAGAAAGCAGGGGAAGGAGCTCCAGGCGAAGGTGTTTCTTCTACACCTTCCTTTGCATCCACACCAAAATATTAAAATGAAAACTCTTGTGTAAAAACGGGTAGCGATTGAATTTAACTCAAGTTTAAAATTAATGAACTTTAATCACAAAAATTGATTTTACATTTAAAGATCAGGTACGTTCGTTGAAGATATTCGTTAGGTGATTTAACGGTAATAAATTTTATTAATCACTAGTGTTTAAATTTTGAGAAAAAGCAAACCTTCTGTTTTCAGAAAAGGTTGGATGAAGACTAAAGATTTTGACTTCTTCTCTGACCGCGACAACCCCTTTGTTTATATTAGAATTTCGCGCAATTGATGCAATGTGCTGCCACCTATCTAAATTCCCCTTTTGATCCCGTTCATTTAAGTCACTCAAGTAACTTAAGTTGCCTATCTACAGGGTAGTAATTAGATAATTTTAAAATCTGATTGATCATTTTCTAACGCGCGGAGTTATAATCGCACGTGTCGATTGGTAATTATGCTAAGCTAATATTTATCTTAGACATATCTGACTTTCCACTTAAGTTAATTGCTAATGCCGAAATCGTTTCTTTTCGCGCTTGTACTTTTATAGATTATTTATTATATTGGAACCGTCTGGAATACCACTCATGTTAATGACAACATGTTTAGACTGGGGATTTCTTTTTCGATATTGGCAAGTCATTTTGAACGTCGAATTCTTGCGTATAATTATGAAAAAGAATTAATACCTTCATTCTGATTTTCTGGCTGCTTACAATGAGGATATCGTCGATGTAACAAAATACATAGTTCAGTCCTCACAACACAGCGTCCATAAACCGTTGGAATGTTTGTGCAGCGTTTGCGAGTCCAAATGGCATTACATTAAATTCGTAAAGTCCGAAAGGTGTAATAATTGCAGTTTTATTTCGGTCCTCTGCTGCCATTGGAATCTGAAAAAATGCTCTCTCGATGTCCAGGGTGCTGTATATTGAAGTGCCATAGAGTCTGTAGGAAAAATCTTGAATGTTAGGAACAGGGTATTTATCTGGAATAGTTATTGCATTCAGTTGTCGATAATCACCACACAGCCGCCATGTACCGTCTCTCTTTGGTCTAAGTAGTATTGCACTAGAGTATGGACTTACCACGCCTTCAGTAAGCCAGGTTTCGATTTGTAGTTTGGCCGCCCTATACTTCTCAGGTGAAAGTCTTCTGACTTTTTCAGTACAAGGAGGTCCTCGTGTAAGTATGTAATGCCTCATATGGTGTTGTGGGTTTCGGAAAGGAATAGGTTTAGTTACCTCTTTTTCTCGAAGTAGTGTTTCAATGTCGTACTTCTTGTCAACTGGGTAAGAGATGGTGACGTTCTAGTGGTGTACTGCCCCAAGGTATATTTCTTCGTTTTGTTGTTGACTAGACATCGGTTACGAATGTCCGGCAGTTGCTGGTGTTCGTGGAGGAAGTCGTTACCTAATATAGGTTGATGTACATCCGCCACTATGAAGGTCCACAGGAAAAAACGATCCAAATTGAGGTCCAATGTTAATGATGTTTCACCGTACGTTTAATTCTAGTATGGTTAGCTGCATATAGTACCTTGTCAGTTGGGTTCGTATGTTTCGAATTATTGCGTGGGATTACGGACACGTCTCAGCACCAGTATCAATAAGAAAGCAAATACCAGTGCGTTTGTCAGTTATTAGTAGGCGTTTTGGTGAAAATTCTTCGCCAGCGGTAGCCTCCACATTTGCCGGCGGTATTAGTTTTCCTGTTCTCGATGATTTTTCCAAGAGCAAGGCAGTAGGCAGTGGTACGCATCGGCCCCAAATTTCTCATGATAACAACAAATTGTGGGACGAGCATTCTTACTTTGGTTGTTGTGTCCTCTTGTTCTACTGCGGCTACGTTGTCTGAGTTTCTTGGTTCCTGGTGTCTTCAGCAAAGATATCTCACGGGTAAGAGTTTCGATGGCTGCCTTGATTTCATCGATAACATTAGGCATGAGTGTCGAAACGCTGGATTGTGGGTACGAGTAGGTCTTTTGGGGCAAGGCTGTAATTTTTTAAAAAATAAAGTAATACTTAAAAAGGACTTACTTTCTTTAGTAAAATGACCTCAGCAATCAAAAAAAAAATACGTGGACCTTCTCCGACGCATTTTAAGCGCCTCCTAGTGCACCACTACGGTGAGGGCATTAACACTCAAAACCCACATTCAATGTTCTTTTCATTATTGTAAATTGTTTAAAAACAATGTAATATTTCCGTAAAAATAAAATTAAACCGTTTCCGCAACGACAAATTCTTACATTAATTAATTTTACATCAAGGTCCTGTCAGCTGACTGCGCATCATCGAATAGACAGTGGCCGGTGGTTGGCGCTCGCACTCAGATCACTCAGTCAGTAGAGGGGCCGCGATACGATAAAGTAGTTTTGATACACGTCACCTCGTCTGCTGCTTTCGTAACATTCATTGTTCATGTAATTTATTTATTCATAAATTAATATGTTATCACTTTATTAACTTCAATTTTGACTTATACTACAGAAATTAAAATGACATTTGTTAGATATTCATTTTTAAGCAAAAATATAATGCGTTTACAATTAAAGAATTATAAACGTTTGCCTGCAATGCGAGTTTTATCTACGTTCATCCAGACGGTTGTTGGGACGACGATGCTGAGATCCTCTTGAGTTTACATAAACAAACAGTTTTCGGGCAGCAAAGGTTTTGCTTTGGAGATCGACACAGTCGAGTTTATGATACGTAATCGATAGAAAGGTGCGAAAAGTAATTAATTAAAGTTGGCCAACTTGTAACTTGCGCTTGCAACGCGTAACTCGCGTTAGTTGTATAGTACGCGTGTATTATATTCCTGGCATGCGTATACAGGATGTGTTCGGAAAGTATGGTGCGCTACGCTGGTAGAAGCAGGAAGGCGGTATCTAGAGATAAGTTATTAATTGTAGCTAATGCATGATATGTAGAGAATTAGCTTAAAGTATTTCCTGCATGGTGTATGAATGAAGCGATTTCCCCGGGTGAGGCTCGGTTGTCGTGGCAGGTGCTGCATCACCTGACCGTTGGCCAGTAGGTCGACTGAGGTAATCACGGTGGCGTAGGGATTGTGACGTCACTTGCATGAGTAGTGGTTACTCCGTAAGGGAAATCGTACTAACAAGGTGGAAAGCGCTACCGAGAGTGAACGATGTACTGTTCACGGTCCCATGGTGACCCCTTAGGGACCCGATGCAGCGGATTGGGAGCCCTGAGGTTATTAAATTGTCACCACCCCTACGTGCCAGGTGGAGGGGACGTAACCTGGTGAGATGCCACGTTGACGTTGATTTGTGCCACCTGGTGGAAGAGTGGATTGGTGGTAAAGAATCCACGGGTCGGAGATGACAAAGACGTAGGGCAGAGTATGTTTGCATGTCATTGAGGCTATCTGTGTTGCATGTGGCGTGTGTTTCCGGAAATAACGTTTCAGAGCAATAGTTTATGAAAGAGCAACAGATATGATAATAAAGGCCCAAGGTCGGACATCATCAGGAGCGATGATAGAGGCACTAGATTGAGTTGTGAATTGATCAAGAGGTTGTGCAGACCGTTGGGGCCAGGGGACTGGGGTCCCCGGTGGGTAAATAACTGTTGTCTCTTAATTTTATGTATACGCGTTACCACATTTTAATAGTACTGAAAAAAAAATTATGTGGGTAATTTCGGCCGGCCTTACACATTTATGAAATTTTCCAATTAACGAAGCACAAATTTAGAATAAATCTTTTAATAATAAACATTAAAAAAAAAACAATACAAAAAGTGGAGAAAAATGTAAATTACGGTAAAAATATGCAAACAAATTAATGTTTAAATGAGGACAAAAACACTTTTCACATTACTATCGTTTATTAAAAAAAAAAAAAATGAGTAATAATAGTCCCGAGTTGGCATTGCAATTTAATTCATGAATTTTTTTATAAATTTTGTAGAAGACTGAACTCGTAAATATTTAAAATTCAGTAGGAAAGTAAATGTCAGGATATTATTACTGATGCAGCTAGGCCTGTCTTTTTACAAGCTATACTCCAGCATTCGCTGCAAGGGTTAGGGAAATCCTGGCAAAACCTAACCAGAGTAACGATAAAGTATAAATATCTAAAGATAGCGTATCTTCTGCACCTCCGTCTTGATTACGATATTGTTCATTCTTTATTGTGTACCTTTAAAAATGTGAAAATTTCATATGATTATTAGATAGATAGCAGTGGACATTGTATTTAAAAACTCACTGTCTGTGGACTGTATTAAAGTATGTATTTCATAAAAACTCTCTAGTTTGCTCGTCTGTCTGTAGGTGTCTTCTGGATCAGTGGATTAGCTGGAAAGATAATAAATTGAAAGGTTTTTTTTTTTTTTTCTAAAACTCGAAATTACTTACTTCTGCAATTTGATGTGTACATTTCATAAAAACTCTCTAGTTTGCTCGTCTGCCTGTAGGTGTCTTCTGGATCAGTGGATTAGCTGAAAAGATAATAAATTGAAACTTTTTTTTTTTCTAAAACTCAAAATTACTTACTGCTGCGATTTGATGTGTACGTTTAAAAAAATCTCTACTTCTAGTATTCAAGGTAGTTCACATATATGGCAATTGCAGTCTTCCCAATTTGCGTCCATTTGTACTCGCCCTATTCCTGGATATGCGTTGCGTGTGTCATCTATAAATCTCGCAAACTTTTCTTTCACGGTTGGCAAACTGTTTAAAATATTTCTCCTGTACATCCACTCTCCAATGTAATTATTTAATAAATTCGGGCGGTTGCATGTTCTTAAGATGTCTTTCATTGTTCTCCAGGATCGTTCAACATTTTGAGTATGATTCCGGAATGGAGCGTAACCGTTGGGAATGTCACCCGTCCATTGTTTATCGAGGCAGTTATCATGAAATCTTCCTATAGGTACATAAAAAAAAATATTTTTGTAGATTGTTCATGTATTGATTTTAGAAAGACCTGTTACTGAAAGAGCGTCTTAATCTGAATAATAATCATATAATAACGTTCCCATAAAGATTCATTTTCTCTGGGGGGGTCAACAAAAGTAATCCTGTGGTTTACAGCTCCGTGGCCTGCAAATACATCCGCAACGTGATTATAAGATGCAAGTCCGTCTGTACAAATATATGTGTTCTGTTCGATGTAATCTTGCATCGGATCTATAAGAGTCTCTGCCGTCCTATTTTCAACTATCAATCCGAACACCTTTTTCGTTGTCCTACTAATGCCTTCAAATAGCCAAATCTTACGAGTCATAGAGGTTGTCGCCCTGTAATTTGATTCATTTTTTAATTTCAAATTTCGGTTGGTAAGTTAAAAAAGAAATGTTCATTCGTCGCTTTCCACATACTTTCATAGACATATTTTTATTTTATATTTGAGATAAAATTTGTTTCATCAAACAGTAAGAAAGTTGACATCACTTCAGGCGAAACCGGAAGTTCTGCGATGATCAGTTGTACGTTAAAAAATACATATTTACGTTTCATTTACATATTTCAGATTTTATTTCAATTGATAAAAAAGTAAAGTGCAGAAGGGTGAGCACATGGCTGGGACACCCGGTATTTTCTCTGTGCATAAAACTTTGAGAATTACAGTAGACCTCGGTTATAACGGCCTCGGTTATAGCGATCCACCGCTCCACCCGTCATTTTTCTCTATATTTGTGACATTATCGCTTATTACGATTTTCGGATATAACGAACCGATTTTGATGGTCCCTCGAGGTTCGCTATAACCGAGGTCTACTGTAATTTTAAAAAATCGAATTTGAAAAGTGTTTTAAAAATTATAATTTTTTTCGTATATTCGCGATTTTTTGCGGTTAAAGAAAACTGTAAAACGGCCTTACAGTTCGCAATTTTTATTGCGTGCAGTAAATAATTGTAGCAATAAAGAATTCAGCAATTTTTATTGCCGACCACTTTACAAAATACATGCGCATGCATGCAATACAAATCTCCGCAATTTACCCACAACTTACCCACATGGTATTTCCTCTTGAATAAATGGGATTCGTCCACTTCTACGACGTCTGTAGGTCCACCAATCTGTAGATATGTGTGCCAGGCGTTTTTCATTGCCACATCTCGGCAATAGCCATACCAAGCTACCGCGGTATCTTTCGACGCTCCCGTGCAAAGAGCCGCTACTGTCACCTCGACATGCAGTAGCCAATATTGAATCAGAGAAACAACGATGTCTGCTCCTACAAAAACATAAATATGTAAAGTATTATAGAGCAAAATTTTAGTTATGTGTACCTAAAACGTTCAACATCACCTGCTCTAAAAATGTATTTTGGGTGGCTTCGTAGCTGACATGTCTTTGCGGGCACCTAAATCTCCATCCCCTGGATCTGCCGTTCTCGGTGTATGCCTTTACCTCGAGACCACAAGTTGGGCATGGAAAAACAGCAGCACGTGTTGGAATTACGCCATAATGTTCAAACAACTCCAATGCCCTTTCGCCCCTGTTCACCTGGCCCAGATACGATCCTAGTTGCACCAAGTCCATCGTCGACTCCAAAAACAGCTCCATGGGGTTCCTCCTCTCTTCAGCCATTCCGGGAGGTCTATCTTCTACACAATTTGATACGCAAAATACGCAAAATCCGCAAATCCGAACTAATACAGAAAGAATTCGCCCTACGTCTACAACTTATTACTAAACGGAAACTTATAACTATTAATATAATAAATAATTAATAAATAATATTTAAATTCGCGAAAGCTTAATTATAAATATAATAACTATTTATGTAATAAATAAATTGCACTTCTAAATGCTTAAATATAAATATAATAAATGCTTAAATATGATAAATATATTTTACGACTATTAAATTGCACTTCTCACGGGCTTAGATGCACATATATCACCTCGAAAGCTCGAATGCAAATTGCAAAAGTAACGAATTTTTATCTCTATTTATGTATTTTTATTTATATACACTCATCAAAATTGTCTAGGGGACAAACGTAAGAAGTATGCTTGCGTACATTAATCAAAATTTTGCGCAAATATAGCTAACAGAGCTCTAATGTGGCAACCTTAGGATCAAGTTGGCGATGTTTAGCTTTGTCTCCGTAATGAAATGAGAGTTAGCTTATGATATTTGTTTCGAAATGTTGTTTGTGCTCTGAATACGTTTTACATTAATTTACTTGATGTTTGTCTGAGAGGATTAGAAGTTGAGATTTATAGTGCTTTTGGAATTAATAAAGATGGAGAGACGGCATCTTAGTCGTGAAATTCAGTTAAGAGCTGTAGGCATGATACAGAATGGTATGACTATTCGAAATGTGGCGGAGGCTGTAAATTCTACAAAAAGTACCATCGGTCGCTTGTGGCAGCGTTATGGAGAAAGTGGTGATGTAAAAGAAAGACATCTTGGCCCCACCAGAAAAACAAATGCTGTACAGGATAGATTTCTTCGCATGGAAGTACTTCGTAATCGAAATCTTACGGCCAACCAACTAAAAATGAAGCTCCAAAATGTCCATCACATAGGTGTCAGTGATCGAAATTGTAAGAAACAGGTTACATGAGAATGGACTCCATGCTCGACGTCCGGTTAGGGTTCCTGTGCTATCGCGTGGCAATCGCGCACGAAGATTAGAATGGGCTGAAGAACACGTCAATTGGCAAGAACAAGATTGGGATCATGTGCTCTTTACTGATGAATCCAGGTTCGGTTTGAGGCCAGATTCTAGACGGCTGAAGGTGTGGAGAAGACCTGGAAACGAAAACCGTTTGGCAACTGTTCAGGAAGTGGAGCGGTACCAAGGGGGAACTGTGATGGTTTGGGCTAGAGTTGGAATTGACCGTAGAACAGACCTCGTTTTTGTGGAAGGTTCTTTAACAGCTAACGCGTATCGGGACACAATTCTACAACCTGTTATCCTTCCACAGGCAGAACAAGTCGGGGGACAGTTTTTACTTATGCACGACAATGCTCGACCACATGTTGCGAGAACAGTTAGAAATTTTTTGGATGAGCAAAATATTGCAGTATTACCGTGGCCTGCGCAATCCCCCGACTTAAATTCAATAGCGCACGTGTGGGATGTGCTACAAAGACGTATCCAGAATCATGGCATGGTGTTTCAAACAAAGCAGGAGCTGTCACACTGTTTACGAGACCAGTGGCAACAAATTGATCAAAATGATATAAACAATTTAATTAGAAGTATGCCCAATAGGTGTCGTGCTGTGATTAACGCCAGAGGTGGCCATACACTGTATTAAATGTGAAATCTTTCATTTTCGTTCCGATTTCGTTATAATTTTTAAATTATAAATTTGCTTTATGTTTGTTGAACACCCTATATAACAAAACTATGGTAACTTCGTTGTGGTTTATGGTAAAAATAAAAGTTTCTTGTTCAACTTTACAATTTATTTCAAGATTTTGTCATAGTACTTCCACTATTTGCAACAGCGTTTATTTTTAGACGTGTCCCCTAGACCATTTTGATGAGTGTATTTTCGTACACGTCATATCAAATATTTATTTCTTGCATCAGATAAAGATCATTAATCATAACGTGTGCGAAAAAATAAACATCAACCTCTACAAAACACAGTTTAATTGGTTTCAGTTTTAAATATTTTCAAATACATTGGTTCTTTTAAAATATCAAATTTTATTGGATCATCCGTTCGGGGCGGATTTTACATCATGGTAATAAAAAGCGGTTTTAAAATAACTGATACTAGGAAGAAGTAACAGGTATGTATTCAGTTGAAATTTGCATAGGTATTTGTTGCATCTGCAATTAAACTGGCTGCTAAAATGCCATATTTTCCTTTTATTTTTCACGTATTAACCTGCATAATAGATTAATAATAACTTAAATTCAATTTAGCGACAACGCAGTGTAATTTATACAAAAGTTTTTAGGCGGAATCCGAGTCCGTGCCAATATGCATTACTCATAAAAAAAAGAAGGAAATTTTAATAAACATAGCAATCAAACATATCAATTGTTTCAGATATACAGATGATTTTATATAAATTATTGACTGTACCAGACACATTTCCAATAAAAAATGATTTTTAAAATAAATTATTATTAAATATAAATTAAAGTATTGCAGTAATACGATTCAAAACAGAAAAGAAAAAATCGAATACTTCAAAATGCCAATTCATTTGTAAAAATTTGAAACGGCATACGGTCCTCTTTCGCCGTTACTAACAATTTATCCTAGTAACATTTTTTCGAGAAATCGCAATTAAGGGCACTTTACTGGGACACCGCCTAGAAAAAGCGATGAGTCGACCTATTTTCATTGCCTGCAATAAATAATTGCGGCGACTTGTATTGCTCGCATGCACAGTATTTGTATTTTGATCAACTGGCAATTTTCATTGCATTGTAGAAAATAGCTCCGAACCTATTTTTCTTGCATTGCAACGGCGATTCTAGCGAATTTGTAGGTAATTTGTGAAATACCAACTTCATAAAAATAATAAATAGCATATATGTGACAACGATTAGATCGATTTTCTACCATGCAACTTGCAATTAGTATGCACCTATGCACAAGCAGGCCTTATTTTTTTCCGACAATTGTTGGAATACATTACTACTTTAACACAAACAAATTTAATATAATGATTTTTTTTAATAAGTTGTAAACTTGATGCTTGATTCATCAGCAATCTTCATTGCCATCTGTAAAGTGTTCCGCAATAAAAATTGCTCAATTCTTCATTATTTATTGCAGGCAATGAAAATTGCGAACTGTAAAGCGGCTTTAATAAAGTGCCCTTAGTTGCGATTTCAGCGAAGTTTCAGCTTCCAACGCTCGGCGTTCGCGATTGCCCCGATAGGTCGACTAATCGCTTTTTCTAGGCGGTGTCATAGTAAAGTGCCCTTAATTGCGATTTCCCGAAAAAATGTTACTAGGATAAATTGTTAGTAACGACGAAAGAGGACCGTAGCTGAGTTTCAAATTTTTACAAATGAATTAGCATTTTGAAGTATTCGATTTTTTCTTTTCTGTTTTGAATCGTATTTTACTGCTATACTTTAATTTATATTTAATAATAGTTTATTTTAAAAATCATTTTTTATTGGAAATGTGTCTAGTACCTATAGTAAATAATTTACTGCCAGTAATATCACGTAATATATGTACATATACCTACCTCTGAGTATTTTATTCTTGAAATTAATACCCTCATTAGTACAGCAATAATATCTATTCTGATGTAAAATGAATAAAATTGTTTTATGCGAGAATTAAAAATATAAAAAACGCAATACTTATTTGAAATACGTGAAATGAACATTCATATTGAGGTTAGATATGATATTCAAATTACATAAATATTAAGTCCAGTCATAATGTAATGTGGAAAAATTTATTTTACATGTAGTTTTCTCAACTCTGCATGCAATCCATACCAGGAAATTGTAAAATAGGTATTTCCTTTTTTTCTTTCATTTTAGGACCAGATAATTATTATTACGAATCATTATTATTACCTATTATGAAAATACTTTTCTAAATTGGATTTAGATTTCTATTAGTGAAAGAGGGTGTGATTTTCCGAAATTAGACAGACAAATTGATTCCAAGACGTCATCTTCAAGTGGTGATGTTTAACGAAACTACTTTCCAACGTGCGCATCTATTAAACGCACCGCGGTCGTGTCTATTCCCTGACGCTGTTTAAAATGTCGGCATGTGGTGGACACTGCCGACAGAAAACTCAGCATTAAATAATTTCACGTTGTGGAAATGATTCTATTTGCGCTTTAATGAAGAAATACATCATTTACAAAGCATATTATTCGAGTTTTATGAGATTCTGAAGTATCTAATGCGGCTGACGTCCTCTTCAAAGTGGTCCCCTAGGACACGCAGAACAACTCCTCGGAGAAGGTCCATGTACTTTTTTTTGGATTGCTGAGGTCATTTTACTAAAGAAAGTAAGTCCTTTTTAAGTATTACTTTATTTTTCAAAAAATTACAGCCTTGCCCCAAAAGCCCTACCCTTACCATAATGTTTGATAATACAGTGTTTCTTAGAATATTTCAAAATTTGCAAGAAAAATCAAACATATCGAAGCCTGGCGTATTAATATAACTACATATCAACTAAAATGTGATTTTCTAATATAAGTTATTGCAAGTTTAGTAGTGCGGTCTGATGCACGAGTCATATATGGTACGCCCATCCTACTCCCTCTCTCACTGTTATTACTACATAACATGTAAAAAATATTACATTAAAATTTAATAATTAAAGCTGGTTCTTGTCCGATGAAAATTGTATCACAAACTCTTTTAAACGGACACTAAATGGCGTACAAACACTTAACGTTTCGCAGTCGTTCGACTGTTCGAAGCTGTCGAACGACTGCGAAACGTTAAGTGTTTGTACGCCATTTAGTGTCCGTTTAAAAGAGTTTGTGATACAATATTAAAATTTAATGTCAGGCTGACACACCTTTCTACAAAGGCGACTTGTTAAAAATATCCAAATTGGCATGTTTTCGTATCTGCTATAATAATCTGTAATGAAGGCAAGAAAATTTTATAACTTTAACACTTTTCTGCTGAGAGGTTTGTTTTGCACTGTTGATCGTCTTTTCAGCAAGTCTGTAGTTTCTAAACAAATATTGTCCAGGACTGGTTTTACTGTTGATTTTATTACCAACTCACAAACTTGTTTTTTATGTTTTAGACAAGAGAATATTGGATTTTCTAGCAAATGTGGGCAAATTAAGTTAAGCAATTGATGACAAGTATTATCCATATTGAAACGGTCGCGAATTTGTATATAAAACAAATAAGGATGTTATTGATGTAACTAAAATTTTTACATGAATAATTGCAATTATGGTTCTTGTCATGGGAGTCGGGAGGAAGCTGTTTTGAAAATGATAAATCACAAACAAATGTACACTTGTTGGGAATTGTAAGCGAAAGCAAGGATGCCAGGCATGGGGTCATTCGAGAGGGCATTTCACAAGTGCACCATCATAAATCCCAGTCGTACTTGAGCTCGTTTCAATAGCTTCTCGGACTGACTATCATAAATCTGTCATGCGAACTTCTAATGCACATTTGGTTTTCTTTAAAAGTTGCAATTCGACACGCATTTAAGTTCTGTAAGATAATACGCCTATTGAGAAAGTGATACTTGCAAAGGCAGGAAATATAAAAACGTCAGGGTAATTTGAAAATTTAGGAGATACAGAATTTAAGGACACGTGTGGAGCATTCCGGGTGGGCCTCGTGAAGTCGAAAACACATTCCTAGAAACTGTAGGGCGTGCATTTTTGAATGCTAGACGCTATCCTATTGGCCAAAGCGTATTTTGAATTTTGTTTTCCGATCAAAGGGAGGGGCCTTATTTAGGGGCAGCTGAGAAATGAATTTTAAAATTACAGACAGATAGCCACGCGCTTTCAAAACGATCAGTCGTATCTATTTTTGCTGGGCAACTTGCTTGAGTTACTTACTGATTTCTTTGATTATTTTCACTAGAGGGTATAAATTAATTAGTCCGGTCCGTTTAAAATACCAGTGGTTTTTGAGAGGCAATTAAAATAAAATTAAATATCACGGGCGTGACGAGTAATTTAACCGCGAAGTGAATCTAAAATTTTGTGTTGTGCGTGAATTTGGATTCTTATTCCGCGGCGCGGAGTTAGATAATTTGCTTTAATTTGTATCTTATTCGTTACATAATTGGTGGTATTAAATGATTAAATTTCCATAATCTATGAATTTCAATACTTGCTTGGTTTGTGAAATTTATTCTTAGTCTTAATTTGCATCCGAACCAAAGTTAAAAGTAAATAAGTTGCATCCACTTTAGTGGCGTTGATTGACCATTGTTATATAAATTATTAAACTAGTTTGTTTGGCGTTTCTGTAATTTAAATCGATCAGAGGCAGTCAGCCGACGTTTTCAATTTATAGTGCAATTCATATACAGGGTACTTTTGTAAAATTAGTTAATTTCCTTTTGCGATATTCTCTGGCAAGTTTGGAAACACTCAAACAAAGTGTCCTTCCGATTTGCGCAGTGAAATCGATTGTTTATACCACTGGTCTAAGGCAAGTTCAGATCTGCCACTAAAACCAAGTGTGACCAGCACAAATTAAGTCCCTAAATCAAGGCCAATCAGTTGCATTACTAGTGCAGTAAAATTAAGAGGCCAAACCAATTCTGAATCACGTAATCATAGCCATCTTCTCAGCCGAGTTTCCATCACACTCTGGGTGTGAACCAAAGTGTAATCTTTGTCGGGAGATCTGTGGTTAATTAGAAGTAATCCGCTGTGAGACCGAAAGACCATAACTACCCATAGTAGAGTGTCGTATAAAGCGGTCAAACATTCCATTGCGTACAGGTTTAGATCATCGTCGAAACAACGCAATCAGAGGTTAATTAATAAAGCGAGAGGCACTGACCCTCCACCTCAAAATAGCGACAGGAGAAGTTGAGCAAACTCCCCCCTTCGCAGCGTTATTAGGTTATTAATTAATCGGGCCACGCGTCTCCCCAGGAGAGCTTCCCTTGAAAAACTAGCGATTACTATTGATTCTCTCGCAGATTGATCGCCTGGGCGGCATTTTGTATCACATACTTCCCCAGTATCTGCAGAGTTTTTCCCTTGATCTGCAATAAATAATTGATTAAATTTTAGTCCGCATTTTTATTTATAAGTATCCAATTCCTGCTATCTCATAGTTATAACCGCCTCACCGGGAGTAAGAACAGGTTACCGACACAAGTAGAATCCGTCCTAATTAACGATCACGAGCCATTTAATTATTGAAAATTGTTTAGAAATATCAACTAAGGTAACTCGGATAATTTCTTCGAAAAGCTGGCGCCGAGCGTAGTTTTATTGTAGTTGTATTATCGCATTGTATAGAAGTCCCGTAGTGCCAGGTAGCCATCCGTCTAGACGGAGTGCATAGAACCATAAAACTGACCTTTCTTTTCTTTGAAATTTCTGACCGACTTACCCTAGGGTAATTACACATTAAATTCTGCAGGCGGCAATCTTTCAGTTGCCCGTAAATTAATTTGCTAATGAATTAAATTTGTTTGGATCTATTTATTACTTATTTAGTTGTCCGTAAAAGGCAACAACAATAGTAGCACATCGGCGTGTTACAATATTCATTAAAGGTAATGCCTCCTGTACAATATCTGCAATTCGCTGAACAACAGTTACAAAAATTGCATTAGGAAACACTAAACCACCACGATCTTGAAAGGCGATTAACTGCATCAAAGGTCCAGGAAGATGCCTGGTAGAGGTCCTGGTAGATGCCAGTAAAGGTTTAATGCAGTCATCACATTGTAATTTATTATTTAATTTCTTGCATATGTAACCTGCTAGAAATGCCACAGATGCGGAGTAAACATCATTACCAGGAGTAGTATTTGTGTTTACATTTTGAATTTTAGTTCTTAACTCGACGGGCAGTAGAACATCTGTATTGTTAATTTCAACAGAAGATGACTGCACAACTGTAGAGCTAATACAGCTGATATTTTCTATAGTATTGGATGAAGGTGATGCCTTAATTATTCCGCACCGTAGAATTTGACGCAAAGCATATTCTGCTGCTCTGGCATCTGTTGCATCATTAGAGCCACCTTTAAGTCTGACATGTGAAAACATGGCTTCGATGGAGTCTGAACTGAAAGATCTGGTGAGCACATAATAAAATCCTACCTGATTCAGAAGAAATCTCACACATAGGTAAGTGCTTTTAGCTGTAAACCTTAATGCATGTGCAGTTTCTTTAGAAAGCCCTCGTAAATTGGCATTTGCAGAACATCTCACTACTGTCTAAAGATCGAATGCACTGATCTCTTCGTGAAACATTGTGGACCTTAAAGAAGTGGTACATATTTTCCATATAACTTACAGTTGCATCAACATTGGAAAATCTTTCATCACCTGCCTCTTTCAGAAACTTCAATACTGCCGTTACTGCTGGAGAAAACACTTGAATTGCTCTCAGCACATTCATCTTATCGAAATTTGTAGGATATAAATGTTTTACAGGCTTAATAGGTAGTCCTTGTTGCAGATCATATAACAATTTTAAATATGAAGAAGAGATTATTCCTTGAGACGAATTCATGTCATGATCCAGAAAAAGACTTCGTGCGTTTTTCAAAACATGTACAAAATCAAAACTTAAAAACAACGGCATTTGTTGTAAAATAGGATGTTCTATATAGTTTGTAAGAGAGCCATTGCACAGTTTCTTAAAAAGGGCAACATTCGTTGAAATATTGTCAGTGACAAGTCTTAAAACTATAAATCCGCAGTCTGTTAATAGCTGCAATACTTCCAAAGTTAATGAATGAAAATCATTGGTTGTAAATGTTGCATGAAAAAAGTATCTAGCTGGAATGGTGAATTGCGTTGATAATCCATTCACCACATAACAAAGCATTTTATTTGCTATTTTTGGCTTTTTACCAATGACAACAGAACTGCACGTATCTAAACCATAAACATGATCTTCTGACCTACTGTAAGTTATTTTTTCTTTTATTGACATGTCGTCAATAATTAATGAACATACTCGTTCAAATTGAACAACTTCTGCACATAGACGTTTTTTAATTAGTTGATTATGTCCTTTGAATTGACCAAGATGTCTTAAAATTGTGGTTTTTGAAGCAAGTTTAATCAAATTATTATGACAAAATCTATAGCCCTTAGCTGAGCAGAATCTCCACACAGTACAAAGACGCACTGATATTTCGGACCATCTAGGAACCTTTCTAGCAAAATTCTTTATAAGGTTCGTAAGAAATATTGCTTTTTCGTCACCCTTTCCTGCATTTTCAACAATTTTATTTATGAGTTCGAGATTTTCTGAATTTTTACGTTTTTCTTCTTCCAAATCTTTAAGTTCAGATAAACAATTTGAATATTTCTGATTTGTTCGTTTCAGTTTTTGGGTTAATACCTTGCAGTGGTATTGAAGATTAGCAACATATTCCACAGAAATAGAATTCACTTGAATACATTTGGAGGAAGTTTCAACAGGATCAGTTTGGATGGCAACAGAACAGAAAGGATCGAGAGAAGGATTTTCAATTTGAGGTTCCACAGGATTGTTTTGGTTTATTGTGACATCGGTAGGGAAATCCTTAAAACAAAAAAACGGAATTATACATAGAAGTAACATTTAACTAAACATAAAACATTTTATATAGGAAATATAAATGGGAAATAGGAATTTAAAAGAACAATAAAGCCAAGTATATAATTTATTTTATTTCCAAATAAAGATGAATATTTAATGCATTTTTCTAATTGAGTTGTGGAAAAACATTAGGTTCTGCCACAAAGAGAAAATTATTCTAAATTTCTTGCTGTTATCGATACCTTGGAAAATTCGGTAGTTAAATGAAAAAAGGAGCTATCTGCTTTTTTTTGAAATTGCTTATTTTTTAAATGGTGTTATTTGCGAAATAATTATATTAAATAATAAAATAAAATAAAACTTTCTTTTGCTTCTACAGCACACAAAAGCAGATAGCTCCTTTTGCCATTTAACTACCGAATTATTATAATAAATTAATAGTTAATAAATCATATATTTGTTTGATCCACATATGAGGACTATGGAATATACAGTGGGAGTGAAAAATTTGGTATAATCAGTATAAAGTGTAAATTATTGATTTTTAAGAAAATGCTGTGTGTGAAAATAATTTACTAATATAGAACTCATTATAAAGCGATAACAAGATATTTTACTTTATAATTAATAGTTAAGGAGCTATTGAAGAAATCCATACCAATGATGCACCCTGTATAAATCAGATTGGATTGATTAAAAAATAATTTTGTTATTAAAAAAAAAGTATTGCAATAAAAAAGGTACGTATAGAATTGGCTTGAAATTAACTTTCATCAACCAGAAAGATTTGCTGTGTCTTGCTAAAAGTCACTGGTTCTTCGAGAACTCAACACAGTTACTATATTTGCTATACAGTAAACTTATGTGGTGAATAGATGATATTGTGACATTACATTATCAAACTTTACTGTTATGTTACACAGCGATTGTGGATTTATCTACTACCACTGTCTATTGTCTACTGTCTATTGGATGAGAATATTGTATGATTTTTAATTGAGTTACAGCCTTACAAGATCTTACTGTCCTGATATAGCAAAATCAACCCTTAAATTTGGTAACTTTCACTAAAAGCACATAAAAAGGGTAACGTACCAAAGGGTCCAAGTGGCAGTTTTAAAAATTAAGGAATTTTGTGAAAACTGCTAATACATTAAGAAATAAATAGTGCCATATCACTAGTCAACATTCTGTATGTAGGTGTCATGTATGAGTTTTCGATTGATTGCTCTGAGCAGCTCTAGATCAAACTCCACATGTGCATAAAGAGCATTTGTGGTGGTGTAAGCGGATGAATACTCTTTCGGGGATCAAAAATTGGTGCATTCGATTAACTAGATTGCACTGAGATGGAGCAAAATTTTTACACCGTGTCATTGACCATGTCGAGAGACGGTGCAAAAGAGCAGAGCATTGTTGGAGGGGATGTTGGGGGTTGTTCACAACTGCAAACACATTAAATAACTTGCAAATTTGCCTCAAGAAGCAGTTCCAAGTTCCTGTTGGAAATGTTTCCTTCACCTGGAATACTTACAAAAATAGAAGGGACAGCGCCTTTATTTAAACGTCGTTTTTTTGTAGCACTGTTGAAACACTGTTCTTCAAAGTGGATGCTACAAATTACACAATAATCCGAAATTGTGGAAATATCTGTAAGGACAATGCTTTTCGTTTTTAAAGTTTTCTTAAAAGCATAGTACTTACCATAAAATTTATCAAGCAATTCTAACCATTTTTGCCTTGTTGGCAAATCGCTTGGAACTTGGAAAAGAGATTTATTTTTATTTCCACAAACAAAGCACTTCCTGCCCATCTTCAGAAAGAAAAATCTCTAATTATAACCACAATTAAAACAAACAACGGATCTGTCCGATCTGTCGCTTTATTCTAAAGCTAAGTTCACATGCATTGCGGATACGCAAAAATTTTTTGCGGATCGTTTCTGATTGGTTGGTTACATTTGAAAAAGTTTTAGCGGGAACGACATCACACCAAGTTTTAACAAATTTGCGGCGACGCAAAAAGTTGAGGAGAAGTCAAGTTTTCCGCAATTTTTGTTGGTTGGATCTCATTTTATTTTATTGCTGTTGCTCTCACTCACTGTTGTTGTTTATGTTTGTGACTGATGTAGGTTATGTTAAGTAAAAAAATGTGTTCAAACAGAAAGTTAACTTTATCAAGGGACTTCCTAACTAATGAGCAAGTAAGTATCTGTCCTGTTTGATAGATAATCAGCATAATTATTAATGCAGTAACCTTTTTCTACAAAGTTGCTAATAATTGTAGATTATATTTTGCACAACATGCCAGAATGAAGTACCGGTGCGAAGTGTACCAGAACATGCTTGTTTTACTGTTCAAATTATCGACGAAATTCCCTCTGACGATAATGAAACTCCACCTTTCATTAACAAAGATACTAGTGAAACTGAAAATCCGAATATGACTACTTTTGAGGAAATGCTAATATCCCTTGTGCAAGCAAGTCCTGTTTTGTGGGATAATAGATCGCCATTAGTACAACGAAGCAAAACACTCAAAGACCAAGCTTGGCTAGACATCTACAAATGCCTTGATGGTCAGTATTTACATAGTTACTTTATACAGCCGCAGCCAAAAAAAGTCGACACGTCAATTTTTTAATACTAAAACTTTTGCTGGATAGGGTGGTTGCAATTTGTAATTATGAACTGATACTTACGGATGATAATCACTAATAGTTATTGTTTGGCATCTTAAGTATCATTTCATAATTACAATTTGCAACTACCCAACAAAAGTTTTTTAGTTTAAAAGTATTAAGAAATTGATGTCCCCTTTTTTTGGTTACGGTTGTATAATAATTTATTTACAGGATGCCAGCCGATTGAAATTTTACAAAAAAAGTGGCGAAACCTTCGAGACAAATTCATTAAAGTGAAATCAGAGACTGAAGTTTTACATAGTGGAATGGAACGTAAACCAAAGAAAACTGTTTGGAAACATTTAGAGAATTTACGATTCTTAATGACACTGTCACAAATCGACCGTGAGTATAATTTTGAGTAACATTCAATAGTACTGACTTTATTTTAGGACAAAGACACATCTTGATAATAATATGCCATCACCAACACCAAGTACGTCATCCGAGAGTGATTATACTGCAAAAAGACGTAAGTATATCAAGATATTTTACTTCAGCATTTACTTTACAAGAAATATAGGGAAGCAAAATGAAGCAAAATCAATCAATGACGTGATCTTGGAGACGCTAAAAATGCAGCCTCCTCTTCCTCCACCACCATCATCTACATACCAAGAAAATCTAATCTGCAGTAGATTGGCCGAAATACTGAACAAACTGCCTTTCCGAAAGAGAGCTGAGTTAGAGTTGGAATTTTTGTCAAAGGCGTACCAAGCAGCAACTGAGTGTGAAGATCTTAACAGGTTATAAACAACTTAACTTAACAATGTTGAAATAAACAGAGATGGCATTAAATACATTATTTTATTTATTCCATTGAAAGTTAATTGCTCCTTCTAACATAAAATAAGCAGCTAAAGAATCTCTGATTTCTCCTGCTGTACGAGAGTATGTATTCGTTCCTGTTCTATGTACAGGCTGTAAATTGTCTGTTGAAATATCTAATCGCCAATTCCCTTCTTCAATATAACCGTTTTCGTCTTCTCTGTCTACAAATGTTGGTGGGCAGTACCGTTTTTTATCATTTGGACATTCTTCCTCAAACATCATAATCCAATTATGTAAGCATACAGTTGCTTGCATTATACCATCTACAGTGTCTAAACTAGCAATGATAGGTTTTCTGAATATCCTCCATCTTGCTGCAAGTATGCCAAAAGTATTCTCAATTGTCCTGCGTCCACGACTTAATCTAAAAAAATTTAATTATATTTAAATTTATCTCATTACCAGGGCAAAGATTCTGTATGCAATTTCCAGAAATATGTAGGCAGAGCGGAACACCTACAGCTTGAGCAAATGGAATATTTATAAAAGAGAATGAAATTTCTTGGAATATTTCTGAAATTTTACCAATATTAGAAAAGCAGATTAATGCTCGTTAAATAGTTTTTTCTTTTTAAGTTCTCCCATTATAAATAAATAAATTCAATACAAGCATTATGGTGATGTACATTTAACAAACTGTGTTTATACACGCTATGATTATTTCCTTCAAACGAGCAGCATACATAAAATGCAATTGAAATGGTTATTAGTAATAACCAATTCGATAACTTCAATAACTTATTACCCATGGGTTTTCTTTAATTTACGTTTTTAGGTATAATCAAAGATATAATTTTTCTTTTACACAGCCAACTTAGACCTCCATAGAACTTGTTTTGCTTGAGCTGAACTGAGACAATATGCAATCTGTGCTATGCTTATTAATTATTATGTTATTCACAAACCTATAGTTAAAGATTCTCTTTTCTTGTGATAAAAATCTACCCAGGGTATGGACGCATAAGGCTATTAGATAAGGGAAATGCTTCATCTCCAACAACATAAAATGGTATTTCATCTCCTCCATATTCAATAGGCCTAGGAGCTGGAGTATTGAGGTTACCATTTAACAGTTTTCTGCCGAACAGGCTGCGGTGAAAGATTCCTCCATCACTTTCTTTCCCCTTTGCTCCTAAGTCCACCAAAGTAAATCTATACTTAGCATCACACATAGCCATAAGTACCACACTGTGATTTCCTTTATAATTGAAAAATTCTGATCCACAGTTTGGTGGTGCCTAACAAAAAAAAGTTAATATATAACCTTGTTAATTTCATGCATGAAAACTAAATAATTCCTGATATACTAACTTGTATGACAACATGTTTCCCATCAATAGCACCGAAACAGTTTGGTAACTGCCATAACGTACTAAAGCCATTTGCAATTTCATTCCATTTTTCGACGATGGGTGTAATTAAAACCTTCTGTGCTAACGTTTCCCAAATGGCTTTACATGTGTCATTAATAATTGTTGATACTGTACTTTTACCAATTCGATATGCATAGGAGATCGACACCATACTGTCCCCAGTAGACGTGAGTCGTTCAGGAATGATTCGTTCAAAATGAACGAATCTTTGTAAAACTCGAAGGAATCAATTCTCTATTCCGAAAAGATTCGACTCTTTTGATTCTTCGAGTCCCTCGACTCGAAGTTCGGAAATGTACTGAATCATCTCAAATGCGAAAAGATTCGAACCTCTTTTAATTCCTTCGAGTCGTAATGCGGAAATGTACTGGATGAACCGAATGAATCATTCAATTTAGAACATATACGAGCTTAATTTTTGCCGAGTTTCCGCGCACTTTGAATTGATTTTTTGTCCGAAATACATCGGGATTCAATAAATAAAATTGATTTATAAAATCGTTTAATTATTTAATTTTACGAATCTTAAATACATAGAAATTAATTTAATTCTAATTAGAGTATATTTTTCTATGATGTGATAGTGTAATAGGCAATCTTTTATAAAATATGTTTTATAAAAGATCTTTTATAAAAAGTAACGACAGGTGATTACCTTTTATAAAAGATTTGGTACTTTTGAAATAATATGGCGGAAGGTAAATTTCTATGGTGCGTTTCTGCAACGAAATTAATAATTATATCCTAAAAAAGTATGTAAATATTAAATTTTATTAAATTATAAAACATTTTACAAAAAATATCGGTCAAACCGGACGAAGTATTGAAACGCATATAAATGAACATATTAAATCATTCGTAAGTAATAATAATAAAACAGATTCCACCTTTGCAAAGCATCTTCTTGACAATAATCACACCTACTCAGATAAAATTGATGTATTACATAAGTGTAACAATATCCTTTGATACATTTATCTACTTATTTATATATATTTATTAATCTACTAGAATCTTTAGAAATTCAAAAAGCAAAACAAAACCCCGAATTCTCCGTACTGAACGAACAACTTGACCTGATATACCCACCTCTCCTCGCCATCTGTGCAACTTAGAAAAAGCCGCTAAATAGCGGCATAAATATGACTTACCCTTAATATTTAAGCAGAAGTAAACGTTAATTATACAATTATAGTTAGTTTGAAAATGACAATGTTATGTCGAAACTAGTCATGTCTCAATAAAATTAGTGGAATAACAAAGTATAAGTGTTTTAATTAAATAATTTCCATTCATTACTAACGATTCTTTGCGAACGAATACTGCTACGGACGGAATCGAGTTCGCAACTCGTGCGGTACTCGGTACTGGCGAATGAAAAGAATCATTACTGAACGATTCCTTATGAACGAGTCTTTTTGCGGAATCGAGTCAAAGGAATCGATTCAGCAAAAAGAATCGAACTTCTCATGTCTAGTCCCCAGAAGCTAGGTAGCTAGGAAATTGATATTTATTACTATACATATTTTTTGATTAGAAGTATAACATTTATTAAATATAAAAAGTAAAAACTAACCGTAAAGTTAATGCTAAACGTTCAGCAGGATGAATGGGTTGTCTTATACTATACTGTTTTTCGATCCGAGGACCAATTATATGTAACAGCAGGTCAAATTGTTCCACAGACATGCGAAAGTAATTGAAATGTTTTTCTGGATCACCGAGTCGCATTTCCTGAACTAGATTATGATAATCTCCTTGTTGTAATCTTCGTCTAAAAATATCCCTGACCCATGTACTTCTTTGCTTTCTTCGCAATTCAGGGCATAATTGGTTCCTTAACCATAATATGGCCAAAAGTCTTCTTTTCTTATAATTGCGATATTGAATTAGGTAGTGGTAATAACGTATTTCATCCATATTAAAACTTAAAACCTATAAATAAGTAAAAAAAAACCAAGTACAACAAACCGACATAACCTCAATTACCATAAATCATGTCATAAAAACACAAACATTCGCATTTACAGACTGCTCCTTGTGAACGAGCAAAATTTAACAAACGAAATGGTAATTGCGTTTTGCGTATACGCAAAAAAAAAAACGCAGTGTCTGAACTAAGCCTAATATGTCAATATTTGGCAATTGGCATACTGAGACTGGAGTGCGTTCGAGAACTTTACTTTAGAGTAAATTTTACAGATGGGAGTGGGGGTAATAAAGTAAGGCAAAGTTACTTTTACTTTTCGAACGTCTGTTGTTTGCATATGTCACATGTCAGCAGTTTCAGTTATAACGATTATAACCAAAATCTATAACAAACTATAGGCGGCTGCAAGAAACGTTTTCTACTTTTTTTGTATTGTACTTTTATTTCCTAAGTGTGCTAACTGTAATCATTTAATTCCAAAAAGTGCGTATTGTTTTCGATATACAGGGTGTTTAAAAAAAAGTTCGGATACTGTAACCATGAATAGTACTCATCAAGAGCAACAAAAAAGTCTTAGTAAGTATAGGTCCGCAAATAATTTTTTTCAAGGATAGAGTTGATTTTATATTGATGTTAACAAATTACATTATTATGAAGAAGCAAACAGTAAACATGTGATTATCTAGATACAAAAAATAATTAAAGTAAATGTCCACCTCTCTCGCTTCGTAGAAAAGAAGCTATCATTCTTTGGAATAATCCTTGATTTTGTCGAAAGGTTTAGCAGTTATGTTCTATTCGCTGCTGCAGCTCATTTACGTTATTAACGAGTCTTGATTACACCAGAGATTTTAAATATCCCCAAATGCAGAAGTCTAATGGGATTAAATTAGGAGATCTAGGTGGCTTCAATCACGTTTTTCAAGAAAAATAAAAACAAATGAAAGTCGTCATTATGTTCTGTGTATGTTTCTTTATTATCTGTCATTAGTCTTGTTGCGGTGTGTTTGGTATTCGATTCTGTAAAAATAATGGCATTTTATACAAATACAGAGATGGCTGATATGCACTTTATGTACGGCATGGCTAATGGCAACGCTTATGAGGCACGGCGATTATACGCTGAAGCATGTTCTAATCGCAGAATTCCATCCGATAAATTATTTTGTAATCTACATCGACGATTATGTGAACGTGGTTCATTCAATGTTACTAAACCTGATGCCGGACGACCAAGATCAGTAACTACTCCTGAAACTGAAGTTGAAGTTTTAAGAAGAATAGACGAAAATCCGAATGTCAGCACCAGAACAATAGCAAGAGAACTAAATATGAATGCTTCTTTAGTTTGGAGGATTTTGCGAGAACAGCAACTTTATCCGTATCACATTCAACGGGTGCAAGCTCTTCTAGTCCCCGATTTGGATTCCAGATTAACTTTTTGTAGGTGGATGCAAAGAAAACTTGCAGAAAATGAAAATTTTGTTGCTGTTATTTTATTTACTGATGAGAGTATCTTTACAAACAACGGGATTATGAACTTCCACAATGATCATGTTTGGGGAGATGAAAATCCTCACGCTGTTATTGAGAAAAGGCATCAACACCGGTTTTCTTTGAATGTTTGGCTAGGTGTTTTGGCAGACCGCTTGATAGGACCAGTGTTTTTACCAAATCGTTTAAATGGCGAAGTTTATCTTGACTTTTTAAATAATACTTTACCTCCATTATTAGAAGACATTCCTCTGATTGCTAGATTAATCTTTGGTTTTTACATGATGGGGCTCCTCCACATTTCGCTATCGTTGTAAGAAATTTCTTAAATGCAACGTACAACAATAACTGGATAGGAAGAGGAGGCCCAGTGCCGTGGCCACCTAGATCTCCTGATTTAAACCCTCTTGATTTTTGCATTTGGGGATATTTAAAATCTTTGGTGTATTCAAGATCCGTTAATAACATAAATGAGCTGCAGCAGCGAATAGAACATAACTGCCAAACCATTCAAGAAAATCAAGGACTATTCGAAAGAATAAGAGCTTCTTTTCGTCGAAGATGTGAAGCCTGTGTGCAAGCGGGAGGTGGACATGTAGAACATTTTCTTTAAATATTTTTTGTCTACATAATCACACGTTTACTATTTGCTTCTTCATAATAATGTAATTTGTTAACATCAATATAAAATCAACTCTATCCTTGAAAAAAATTATTTGCGGACCTATACTTACTAAGACTTTTTTGTTGCTCTTGATGAGTACTATTCATGGTTACAGTATCCGAACGTTTTTTTTAAACACCCTGTAGATGATATAAAGTAAGTTATGAAATATTTGATTAAATGAAAGTACTCAGACCTTAACTATTTTGTTCATAATTAATAAATTTCCGGTAGTATCATCTCTAAAAAGCAGGGCTTTTTATCAAAGAGAAAATAAAAGTAAACAATTGTTATTATTATACGATCGCACAGAATTCGTTACATCCAGTTGTTCCAAATTTTGTTGCGGCGAGTCTCCATTTTCATCGCGAATTAAAATTTAATTCTCAAGAGCAATAAATTTGCCGTCGATTTTCGTACTTACTAGCAACAAGTATGTAAAAAGAATAACAATAAGCCAGTACACATCTAGTACGCATGTCAAGTGATTTTCACCGCAGTCTGGAGTGCGGCGATTTTTGTTACTTTCAAAGCGACACTTTTGCAGTTTTCGAACGCTTTACTGCTCTACTTTTGATGCGCCAAATCATAATCTCGAACGACTATTTTTGTAAAAGTTACAGGAAAGTGTTATTCTCGAACGCACTCCTGAGGGCGCTACTTAGAGTACTCTCCATGGCCAACTTCACAGAAACAGTATTTTTGCGAAACGGGACGGCCGTAATAGCTATCAGATGTAACTGGCCATGACCAAGGACATGGCCAGCTACATCTGATAGCTAACGCTATTACGGCCGTCCCGTTTCGCAAAAATACTGTTTCTGTGAAGTTGGCCATGGAGAGTACTCTAAGTAGCGCCCTCAGTATGCCAAATATTGACATATTAGAATAAAGCGACAGATCCGTTGTTTGTTTTAATTGTGGTTTTAATCACGTTTTAATTAGAGATTTTTCTTTCTGAAGATGGGCAAGAAGTGCTTTGTTTGTTCGGATTATTGTGTAATTTGTAGCATCCACTTTGAAGAACAGTGTTTCAACAGTGCTACAAAAAAACGAAGTTTAAATAAAGGCGCTGTCCCTTCTATTTTTGTAAATATTCTAGGTGATTGAAAAATTTCAAACGGGAACTTGGAACCGCTTCTTGAGGCAAATTTGCAAGTTATTTAATGTGTTTGCAGTTGTGAATTTCTTGCTACATTAAGGTATACATTATGTATTTTGTTACACATATGAGGGAAATGGAATCAAAACGTGCAGAGTCCAGACTTATTACATAAACTCTTTGTGATGTTTAACCCTTTCGCACCGGGAACCGCAAGAATGTGCTGATTTTTGAGTGTCATAACTGCGGGTGCCACATTATTTCGATTAACGTAAAAACTACTTTGGCAAATCAGGAAGTGCACGATTGCGCCTTAATATTCTATAATAAGTAGGAACGTATACAAAATTGGTGAAGTTGTAAACACTTGTAAACACAAACCTAAAAAACCCCGTTTGTACTGCCTGTTGTTTTATAAAATGTCCACTGTGAAAGGGTTAATATATTGAGTAGCAAAGCATATAAAACGCATAATTTTCTATATAAAAAAAAAGAATTAGGTCAAAAAGGTACAATTCCTTTTCTAAAACTGGCCAGTGATGATCCAGCATGAGTTTGTTAGATATGACGAAATTGGCAAGAACTTGACTGCCTGTATGTACGATCAACACTGTTGGAACGGTTTTGATTGCAGAAAGAGCAGACTGACTGCAGCAGAACGATCTTCTTGAATCATGTTGGAAATTAGATAGACCACAGGGTCTAAGCACCAATTTCTTGATTTTGAGATATCTAAGAAAAACATTCTAATAGCGTATTCCAATCGCTGTACTGGTATGTACATTCAGTGTATCTTCGTCTCTTATTATTATACGAGAATACACTAATGGTGTTTTCGGTTGAGATCAATCCTAATCCGCGCTAGTGCAACTCCTATCCAGATCAGTTCATAACAGAATTGCACTTGATCGGATTAGATGTGCTCCATTGAACGGTAATTGCTCTGCTCCACAGATATTTTCAAATTGTTATATTGGTATCGATGGCCAATATTGTGTTAACACTATAATAACGTGTTTTCTGAAGATATTCTAATATGACTACGAAACTACATATAAAAGAAGAGAAACGATAATCACATACATTTAACATTAGTTCAGAATTATTCTTTACCTGATCGTTGTTATAATTTAAATTTACAATGTCATGAATATAATTTTCCATTTTTGGTATTTTTTTCTGGAACATTTAAAATCTAATTAAATAACATGACTGTGTCCAACAATTATCTGGCATCTACTCTTCCTGGACCTTTGATGCAGTTAATCGCCTTTCAAGATCGTGGTGGTTTAGTGTATCCTAATGCAATTTTTGTAACTGTTGTTCAGCGAATTGCAGATATTGTACAGGAGGCATTACCTTTAATGAATATGGATAAATACTTGTCATCAATTGCTTAACTTAATTTGCCCACATTTGCTAGAAAATCCAATATTCTCTTGTCTAAAACATAAAAAACAAGTTTGTGAGTTGGTAATAAAATCAACAGTAAAACCAGTCCTGGACAATATTTGTTTAGAAACTACAGACTTGCTGAAAAGACGATCAACAGTGCAAAACAAACCTCTCAGCAGAAAAGTGTTAAAGTTATAAAATTTTCTTGCCTTCATTACAGATTATTATAGCAGATACGAAAACATGCCAATTTGGATATTTTTAACAAGTCGCCTTTGTAGAAAGGTGTGTCAGCCTGACATTAAATTTTAATATTGTATCACAAACTCTTTTAAACGGACACTAAATGGCGTACAAACACTTAACGTTTCGCAGTCGTTCGACAGCTTCGAACAGTCGAACGACTGCGAAACGTTAAGTGTTTGTACGCCATTTAGTGTCCGTTTAAAAGAGTTTGTGATACAATTTTCATCGGACAAGAACCAGCTTTAATTATTAAATTTTAATGTAATATTTTTTACATGTTATGTAGTAATAACAGTGAGAGAGGGAGTAGGATGGGCGTACCATATATGACTCGTGCATCAGACCGCACTACTAAACTTGCAATAACTTATATTAGAAAATCACATTTTAGTTGATATGTAGTTATATTAATACGCCAGGCTTCGATATGTTTGATTTTTCTTGCAAATTTTGAAATATTCTAAGAAACACTGTATTATCAAACATTATTATTCACTTGATAGTTTAGATTTTGAAAACGATGAATTTATTTGCATTATTCACCACTACTGGTTACCTATTTTTCGCCTCTTCAACACGTTCCCAGTCTAGCTTGCCCGACACCCGTCCACTCAGTAGTTATAAACGATAGGACAAATTCAGGAGAAGAAACTACTTCGTTATTTAGTTTTCTGAAAGGTTATGGTCCTATTATATGCAATTTTGTGTTAATTTACGGGCGCAAAGTGGGTAACGGGAAAGCGGCTAATAAGTATTCCCAGAACAGGTCGATTGACAATAGGTCATCGGGAAACTTTACCACATGAGCTTTTGCAAAATGTTTTAAATCAAAAGGTAGCACACCCTTTTCAAAACGGCTGAAAGTTAAAAAATCAGACTCAACATCAAAGATGCCGACAAACAGTTTTGTATGCATATCTGCTATGATATTAATCTGTGCCTTAATTATGTAAATAAACTTTTTCAAATTTATAAGTACCTGCTTTTTTCTAACAAACTGACAAAACGAAACTTTATGACATTACTTTAACCTAAAAACGAGAAGTTTTGACACATCTCCTACACAAGTTATCAATAGGTGGCGCCAAATGAGGAACAAAGCTTGGAACTAAGCTCAGGGTCTTAAAAGAACAAAAGTTTATACGGAAAATCGTACAACGGGACGGCCATAATAGCGTTAGCTATCAGATGTAGATGGCCATGCCAAGGACAATAGGTCGCGACATCTTGCGATCGATTTTTGACCTAACATTTGCAATCAAAACCGACATGCAGCAAGTTACGCGTAATTTTTTTAATTGAAGCGCTCTCTTGTCCGTTGAAAGTTACCGCGACACATCTAATAATCATCATCATTACGAGTTTTACCGTAATTTCTTCTTTTTTATGAAAAATTTCTGGTAACTTAACTTTTCCTGCGTTAGTATTCGAGCACAGTAACATCAAAGTCCCTAGAGAGATTTATGTTTTAGCCGTCGAGAGGTTTTTAATGTGTTAGAAGTTCTTTTAATTGTAGTTTTATAACGTTTTGCTTTAACCATGAGTGCGGACACTACGGGAATATCGAGCACAGTGCCCGGCGATGTGGAGAAGGCGGAGGAATTCAAGACGGAGGCGAACGAGCGCTTCAAAAGTAAGTTTCGCTCGTTTCGTGAGTCACGGCTCGCGACAATTAAGTTGCATAATGATTACATTACTATTCCGACGTTCGCATGAATTAATTCCACCTTTCACCCCCGAATTGTCGATTTAAGAAGGCAAATCGTGGCTGACGTCGGAACATAACCTATAATGTTCGAGCGTGCGGATTTTGAATTTTTTTCCAGAGCAAGATTACAACGCTGCCATTGACCTGTACACAAAAGCAATAGAAACGAATAGTAACGTAGCTATTTATTATGCGAATCGAAGTTTCGCCTACTTGAAGACGGAGTGTTTCGGGTACGCTCTATCAGATGCTTCGAAGGCAATCGAATTAGATAAAACCTACATTAAGGGGTATTATAGAAGAGCGGCTGCGTATATGTCTTTAGGAAAATTTAAGGAAGCACTCAAGGATTTTGAATATGTAAGTCAATGATTCGAAGGCGCTTCAGACAAACCATTTTGATTTCTGTGATTGCAGGTTGCTAAAGTCAGGCCGAGTGATAAGGATGCGAAGTTAAAATATACGGAATGTAATAAAATAGTTAAAAAAATAGCCTTTGAGAAAGCCATATCCGTGGAAGACATTAGGAAAACGGTGGCCGATACAATCAATTTAGATGCTATGAGTAAGTAGATATTAATTTATTTACAGCATGAGTTTATTTACAGTATGGTGATAAAGTCAGCCATCAAAAATAAAAAGAAGAATGTCTTTGATTAGTTCATACAGTTGCAAGTTTTTTGAAAGTTGTCAAAACAAACTGTTGTAAAGATGGTTTTTCATTTGTTTTTATACATGCGTACAAAGTATCTGTATTTTCAAAATGAATTTACAATATGGATGAATCAAGAAAACAGAGCGAAAAAGGGATGACTTCCTGAACCATTAGACATTTGATGGCTGAAGTTGACAAAACAACGTAAAGTAACATTTTGCATTGATCTAATTAGAAAGTTTGCTTTGAATGAATTACCATTGTATGAATCAATCAAAGACGATCTTTCTTGCTTTTAATGGCCACCTTATAGTGAGATGACAATCATTTCCCCAGTACAAAATTTCACAATCTCCCAAATAAGAGAACCGGATATTCACTTGTAGTATTTAAATAAGAATTTTCTTGCATCAACAGATGAGGCTGAAGTAACTATGATGTAACTGTAAAAACAAAAATAACCCCAAAAAGGATTCTATCCTAGGTTTTCTTTTTAGTTTTTTTTTTAAATATTCTAAATTTAGGCAAACATTCTCCAAGTTGGCAACACTGAAGTCACAACATACAATTCGGAAATAGGTTAATTTCAAAGTATTTCTTAAAAAACAAATTAAAAACAATCAATTTCATATAAAACTTATTAAAAAGTAAAATAAAAAATTCAAGCTGTTTCAATTATGTCCAATAGATGGCATGATTTTTCTTTCTTAGTTCATAAATAGTACAGTTGCCACCGCTAGATGTCAGTAACTTCGTCGACGATAGTTTTTATTATTTTAACAAGAAATTACAAGGACCTTCTTTTCATCCAAGATTTTCCTTTTAACTTTTTAATTTATGAGAGAGGTCCCCAAGTTGGCAACGCCCCTACATTGTCACCAACTTGTATTCTCAAAAATCCTAAGTGAAATGGCGACCGCTGTGGACCAATATTTAAGTAAACAATTTAGATGTAGGCTAATTTCAAAGTGTGAAAATAAATTTTCTTTTGTTTTATTATTATTATGTATGTATTTTTATTTTGTTTTCCTCCCAGTTTTTTCTTTTGAATTTACTGTAAAATTGATTGTCTTCTGTTTTGATTATTATTTAAATTCTATTGTTCCGTATTTTTTTTAATTCTGTTTACTCTGAATGTCAACGTGAAGAAATTCAAGAAAGCGCGGGTAAACGGCGGGAGTAACTATGACTCTCTTATTCCTTTCGTTTTCTCATCGTTTCTTTCATGAAAAAAAAATTACTAATTTATTAATTGTGTAAAATCGATTGTCTTTTGTTTTATCTTTATAATTTTATTACATATTTACTTTTTTAATTTATAATATTTTGTTCCGTTTATAAATTAAATTCTATTATTCTGCATTTTTTTTAGATTCTGCTATGTATTTCTTTTGCTTTCTCATCGTTCTTTTGATTAAAAAAAATTATTAATCTATTAATTTGTGTCGTAAAATCGATTTCTTGTTTTATTTATTTTTTTAATTTTTATTATTATTATTATTATTCTATTGCATCGTAAAATCGATTGCCTTTTGTTTTCCTTTTTTTAATTTTATTACATTTTTTTAAAATTTTAAAATCTTGTTGCGATTA
This sequence comes from Dorcus parallelipipedus, assembly GCA_958336345.1. NCBI lineage: Eukaryota > Metazoa > Arthropoda > Insecta > Coleoptera > Lucanidae > Dorcus > Dorcus parallelipipedus. Next base: position 1,392,825 of record OY284484.1, read on the forward strand.
TTAATTAAATTCTATTATACTGTATTTTTTAAAAATCGATTAATCTTGAATTGTGTCGTAAAATCGATTGTTTTTTTTTTTTTTTTTCAATTAATTATTCGAACTATTATAATTATTAGAACTGGGAATAAATAGAAAAACGAAAGGACCAACAGAAATAATGAGTAATGGGAAACTTATTGTTAACACAATAGAAATATGCAATATTTTTTGAGATTACTTTGCGAATATTGCTATGAAGAAACTTAGAGATAACTTTGGCGATTCAACAGATAAGCAGCGTACAGTTGACGTACTACACAATCAGTCCATGTATTTTTGGCCAATTACAGGAAATGAAGTGTATACAACAATTTTCAGCTTAGGTAAAAAACACTCTTCCGGGTATGATGGTATCTCCAGTGTGGTTTTGCAAAGTGTTGCTGAAGAAATTTTATTTCCACTGTGTGAAATCTTCAACAAGTCTATATCAAATGGTATCTTTCCAGAATCATTAAAATTAGCTTAAATTATTCCTGTGCTAAAAAAAGATGATGACTCAGTGACTGAAAATTATAGGCCCATCTCTCTGTTGAGCGTGTTTTCAAAAATATTTGAGAAAATAGTATTCAGAAGAATCGTTGACTACTTGACTCAGTACAACATACTTGCGGAATCTCAACATGGATATAGAACAGGAAAATCCACAGAAACCGCTTGTTTCGACCTCATCAACCAAGTACACCAAGAACTGGACAAAAAGAATCACGTGGCGATTATATCATACGATTTGTCATGTGCTTTTGATACGGTCAACCACAGCTTTGTGGAAAGAAAATTATTTAACATTGGTATCCGCAGTAATATTTTGAACTGGTTAAAGTCTTTTCTTGCGAACAGAAAAATTTCAATTAAAATTAATAATTTTCTTTCTGATACTTATGATGTGAATCTTGGAGTTGCGCAGGCTTCGATCCTTGGGTCACTTATTTTTCTCCTCTTTATTAATGACTTACCGAAGTATATAAAATATGGCTACTGCTTAAATTTTGCAGATGATACTTCGATTATACTGAGTGGATCTGATCCTGACCAGCTCCAAGCTCGTATTACTAGTGTAAATACAGTCATGCACGCTTGGTGTAGCTCTAACAATGTTATCGTAAATGAAAATAAGACTCAATACTTGCACTTTCATCGCAAACCAATCACACCTTGTATTGCTATTAAATTTTTGGGCATTTACATTGATTCTAATCTCATGGGAACCGCATATTGAGGCTCTATGTAAAAAACTCAATTCTGCTTACTTCGCATTGTTAAGGCCGAAAAAGTCGCTATATACTATTAATAACCTACTCCAAATTTATTATGGTTTAGCTTATCCTCATATGTCATACAATATCGTGTGTTGGGGTAATGCCATTGATCTACGTAGAGTACTTATAACTCAAAAAAGATTAATTAGATTGATATTTGACATTCCATATATAGGAACTTGTTAAGTAGCATTTATTCAACACGAACTACTGACTGTGGTCGGTCTTTACATATTGAAATGCTGTTTATTTGTGCATAAACATAAGAAAGGTTTCCTAAAAAATAATTTTCATCATGAGTATGCTACACGAAGTCGAAATGATTATCTTACAGTGAAACATAATACCTCACTCCATGAAAAAAATCCAGCATATGCTGCTGTAAAATTCTACAATAATCTTCCACAAGAACTAAAAAGCTGTGACAACTTTAAACAATTCAGAGTTAAAGAACTCCTAGTAAAGAAGGCTCTCTATTCTGTTACAGAATTTATGAATCCTGTTTAGCAATATTTAGAAAATTATATCCTTTATAATTTGTATCATAAAGCTGATGTCTACAAAGGTACTCATGTTGTTGGTGACTGCTGTTGTACACTTTTGATGTTACCTGTTATGTCCAAATTAAGTGTTAATTCCATGTCATTCTTTATAAATAATGATGTATGTATGTTTATGACTGAGTTAAACATGTTTGTCTTTCACATTAATTATTATGATATACTTATTATTAGATATACCTACATGTAAAAATTGACTTGTCCTATCCTTTAGTGGCTCACAGGATAAATAAATTATTATTATTATTATTAATTTATTCCGATTATTAATTACATTCTATTCTGTATTTTTTAAAAAAATGTGTTATTTCTTGCACTTTCTCATCGATCTTTTCATTAAATAATAATAATAATATTCTATTAAATATTATTTTTATTTAATTTTTTTTAATATTAATACATATTTTTTTAATTTTAATATTTTGTTCCGATTATTAATAAAATTCTATTGTTTTTTTTTTTTTTTTTTTTTTTTTTTTTTCAATTTTGTTACATATTTCTTTTGCTTTCTCACCGTTACATACGTAGATAATCTCTTAAATTGTGACGTAAAATCCGATTGTTTTTTGTTCTATTTTTGGAAATTTTTATTTGTTTATTGAAATGTCATTGCAAAATTTTTTTTTTAGTTTTTTTTTTTCTTAAATTTATTATTGTTTGAAATGAGCATTGGATCACATTGCATCTGTTAAACAATTCAAACGGTAGTTATTTACTTTTTAATGTCATTGTTTGTAAATGTGTCACATATAAAATTTGCTGATACATAAAATAAAACGTTTACGATTTCCCGGAGATAATTTATTTCTATCGGCACACCCAATGCCCCGCAACAGGTTACGGGCCCAGAAACGTGTAAGAAAGTGTCGAATTAATGTGGAAATAAAGAAACTCAAAAAGGAAAAACACGTGATCGGATTGTAAGTTAGTGCTGATCAAAGACGTATATGTGCGTGTTGGAAAAATGAATTCTGGCAGCTCGATTCGTTTCGAGACGTTGAATAAAGAAAACTACGATACGTGGAAATTACAGATTGAAGCTCTACTGATAAAAAATGACGCGTGGAATTATGTAAACGGAACAATTGTGAAGCCGAAATTAAATGAGAATGATGCTGATGATGCTGATTCAGAAGCTGCTATCAAAGCCTGGATAGAAGCGGACAACAAGGCAAGATCAGATTTAATTCTTTCTATAAATCCATCCGAACTGAAACAAGTAAAGGGCTGTATTAGTTCTCGCGATGTATGGCTGAAACTGGAGGGCATACATCAGTCAAAAGGGCCTGCTCGAAAAGCGACGTTAATGAAACAGCTAATGTTACAAAGAATGAAGGAAGGAGAAGACGTGCGTGTACACTGTAGGAAATTTTTCGACGCCGTGGACAAGTTGCAGGAGATGGAAATTGTCATACATGACGACTGACATGAGAATCGAGAGACGAGTTACCGTCCCCTGAAATTTTGCGCATAAAAATCACGGAGGAAAATGACGCACGGAAGAATGCTGACAGAAAGAGTTCAGTACAAGATGCAATGACAGCTGAAAAATTTACAAGAAAGAAGTATTTCAACAAAAAGAATTACAATAGTGATAAAAATGAATCAGATAACAAGCCGTTTAAATTCAGGTGTCACAAATGTCGAGAAATCGGACATAAACCAATAAACTGCAAAAATAAAAAACCGCCAGTCGCGAATAAAACAGAAGAAGAGACCTTTTTCGTGTCGCCAAAAGCGAACGTGTATAAAGCTACTTCGGAAAAGTGCGGTACAAAGATCAAGAAATGGTGTATTGATAGCGGTTGTTCAGCACATTTATGCCGAGACTTAAGTGATTTTGTTAAGATTGAATCGAACATAGGTGGTAAATTCAATTTAGCGAACAATGTATGTACGGAAATAAAAGCTAAAGGCGTCGCGGCGCTCGTTACCAAATTTGAGGGAATAGACAAAACTGTGCGATTAGAAAACGCGCTTCACGTTCCTGACTTACGTACGAATTTAATATTGGTCGGGAAAATTACTGACAAAGGAAACACTGTTATCTTTCGTGAGAAAACTGCTGAAGTGATTAACCGTACTGGTAAAGTTACATTGACGGTTGAACGCATTGACGGTCTTTACTACATTCGAGACGAAAGAGAAAATGAATGCAGGAAAATTACTGAAGACAACGACGAGGAGAAGAAAATTCCAGAGAAGAAAACTCTAAAAGAATGGCATGACATACTCGGACATTTAAATTTGAAGGATTTGCGTGAAGCTGCTAGGAAAGGAAAAATTCAGGGATTGAACATAGATGACATAAACGATGATCTCCAGTGCGAAATTTGCATACGAGGTAAGATGTCACGACCCCCGTTTCCTAAGAAGTCGGAAAGAAAAACAGAAATTGGCGACATTATTCACTCTGATGTATGTGGTCCCATGAGAGTGCTTTCGAATTTAAAAGCACGTTATTTCGCTACGTTTATTGATGACTCCACGAGATGGTGTGAAGTGAAATTTCTTCGTCAGAAAAGTGACGTTTACAAAGAATTTAAGAATTTCAAGGCGTTCATGGAGACACAAAGAGGAAAATGAATAAAATGCCTTCAAACCGACAATGGAACAGAATATGTCAACAATGAATTCGACGAATTCCTGAAAAACCAAGGGATGCGACGACGATTAACTGCTGCTTACAATCCGGAGCAGAACGGAGTCGCAGAAAGAAAGAACCGTTCACTAGTGGAAACTGCTCGATGCCTGCTTCTTCAGTCCGGATTACCATCAACCTTCTGGGCAGAAGCAATTTATACTGCAAACTATATTCGAAACCGATGTCCCTCGAGTAAATTAAATGGGAAAAGTCCTTATGAAGCATATTTTAGAGTTACGCCCAACGTGAAGGAGTTCAAACAATTTGGCCAAGAAGTGTATTGTCTGAATAGATCTCCGAATAAAGAAAAGTTTCAACCACGTTCAAGAAAAGGAGTATTTGTGGGATATTCCGAGGAATCTAAAGCATACAGAATCTGGATTCCTGATGAAAAGAAAAGTGGAAGTCACTAGAGACGTAAAGTTCCTGAAGAAATCATCAGCAGTCCCGAGAAGCAATTTTGAAGAATTTTACTCGGAAGAAATTATACCTGAGGACTCACCGAACTTGTCGATCAATAACGAAGATGAATCGTTCATCGACATTTTTTCAAAACGTGTCAGAAATGAAGATGGCGCTGTACAAGGTCCTCATGTCCCAGCAGACATTCCAGAAGAAGAAGAACCCGATTTTCTAGGATTCGAACGTGAAGAGATTCTACAACAAGACGTTAGACGCGGCCGTGGTCGACCGCAGAAGATTTTGACAGGAAGACCTGGTAGACCCAAAAAGCAGTATCACATGGTGAACTCAAGACTAGACGAAGTTGCTGACTTCGCACTTTTGACAGAAGTTCCAGTTTTACAAGCCATGTCTAGTTCAAAGTCATACGAATGGATGGAAGCAATGGCCAGCGAAGTAAAATCCATATTGAAAAATAGCACATGGGATATCGTAGATCGACCAGAAAACCGAGAAGTTATCGGAAGTCGTTTCGTTTTGCGTGACAAATACGGTGCTGATGGAAAGTTAGAACGGCGAAAGGCCAGAATTATCGCTCGTGGCTTTTCACAGAAGCCTGGAACAGACTTTCATGAAACCTATGCTCCCGTTGCGCGTCTAAAATCAATTCGTCTGGGGATAGCACTTGCTGCATATCGAAAGGTGTTTATACGCCAGTTCGACATTACCACAGCTTATCTTAATGGTACGCTAGAAGAAGAGATATACATGGAGGTACCAGACTTCATGGTAGACATACTGGAATACATCATTAGAAAGAAACAAAAGAACTACGACATCACCAGAAAAGCAGAAATAATGTTGAAGGAACTTTCAAACGAAAACAAAGTTTGCTTGATGAGAAAAGCGTTGTATGGCCTACGGCAGGCAGGGCGCCTATGGCACAAACGATTGGATCGTGAGATTAGAGATTTTGGAGCAGTACCTTCAGAAGCAGACCCCTGCGTATATCTAAAAGACCGAAAGGATCGTCTACTTCTTATTATTATCTACGTTGACGACATTCTGGTTATATCAAAAAGCCAGAAAGACATTGGAGATTTTGGAGAACACCTGAAGAGGGCATTCGAGGTGAACGACCTTGGTGAGTTGAAACACTGTCTGAGAATGGCATTCGAGTGAACCAGACGAGATACATCAAGGATATTCTTCGAAGATTTGATATGACAAACTGCAACCCTATGTCAACCCCTCTGGATGTTAGTGTGAAATTATCCAAATCCGAGCCTTGGACCGAGTCCGATGGAAATAAACCGCCCTATCGTGAATTAATAGGAGCTCTTATGTACCTTTCTGTTACAACCCGCCCTGACATATCACACACTGCAAGCCTGTTGAGTCAGTTTAACAACTCTTTTGGGAAAAGTCATTGGATGGCTGCAAAATGAGTGTTACGTTACCTGAAAGGAAGCTTAGAACTTGGATTAGTTTTTGGTTCTCAATCTAGCGCATTAACTGGTTACGTTGACGCAGATTGGGGTGGAAATCCAGATGACAGACGATCATACACGGGATATGCATTTATCTGGAATGATGGAATTATATCCTGGGAATCCAAAAAGCAGAGAACCGTTGCTCTGTCTTCGACTGAATCAGAGTATATGGCTCTAGGGGAAGCCGCCAAGGAGGCCGTGTACTTGCGTCGTTTTCTTACAGAAATTGGTATTGAAAATTTGAAAACTGTTACGTTGTATAACGACAACCAAAGTGCACTGAAACTTGCGGGGAATCCTATTTTCCATGGACGCACGAAGCATATTGACGTACGCCACCACTTCGTACGCGAACTCCTGGAATCAGGACAAGTTGAAGTGAAACATGAATCAACCCAAGAAATGCCCGCGGATGTTTTTACAAAAGCATTATCGAAACCCAAGCATTGGAAATGTTTAAACCTCATGAACATTGTGAAGGTTGTTTCCGATTAAATGCTGATATGAATTAACGTCCGTTGCTCCGTTTGTATTGAGGGGAAGTGTTTGAAATGAGCATTGGATCACATTGCATCTGTTAAACAATTCAAACGGTAGTTATTTACTTTTTAATGTCATCGTTAGTAAATGTGTCACATATAAAAATTGCTGATACATAAAATAAAACGTTTACGATTTCCCGGAGATAATTTATTTCTATCGGCACACCCAGTTCCCCGCAACAATTATTAATTGCGCCGTAAAATCGACCGTCTTTTGTTTGTTTTCCTTAACTTCGTGCGTATTAATGAATCTTTTACGTTTCCTTTTTTTTTTTTTTTTTTTTTTTTTTTTTTTTTTTTTCATAAATTCATCCCCAAATCTAATAGCAACACATTAAGGGATTTTCGGTGTTGATTTTTTGACAGTTCTTGAGTAATTTCTGTTTTTTGTCCGTTGGCAGTGGCGTAGATAGAGACTTGTTTTTTTTGGGGGGGGGGGGGGGCGAACAAAAAAATCTAACGAGAATGGACTCTACTTAACATTTTATTTACGAAAAACTTCTTTTGTATGAATTACGCGGAACATTATATTTTGGAGAAATTTCGGGGGGGGGGGTCTTTATCTACGTATCTACGCCATTGTCCGTTGGTAATGGTAACATATTGCATCATTAAATATCATGCCTTAGCTAGATTCGTAATACCTGGGATCTTAATTTCCTGAATCTAGCCAAGACATGATTTTTAAATTCATGGCCTCCTGAGGATTAGTACTTAGTACTATAAGTTAGGTCACTTGTTACAACGTGCGTTCAAAAAAAAAATTCGTTATCGAGAAGGCTTTGAACTCGCTTTTATTTTATGACGGCACGTCCTAGCTTAGTATGCATGTCGCAACTTTAAATAACTGCAAACTGTCAAACATCTTCGAGCTATATGTAGCAAAATGAATGTCTTATTTCATTAAATCCGTTTTATTATCCATTTTGTAGAAGATCGTAATTAAATGAATTTAAAAAGTTAGGTTATGTTTATAATAATCGTACGACGTGACTTTGCAAAATTTGCATTTGACATAAACCTATTTAAAACCGTTTTCTTTTTTCTACGGACTTTATTTATGTTGCATTTCGCCTCAGAAATTCCTCACCTAAGGAGAAACTACAAACAAAAATGAGCAATAAATGACTATTACACAACTATGCATATTGAAAGTCATGAAAAATTTCTGATACTACATTAACTGTATTTTGTTAATTTTAATACGCTGTACTTTTTTCTCTATCACATCAGGATTTTACACAAAAGGAGGTTGAATATTTAAAAGAAAAACGCCACTTTTTGACATTAAAAATACATATTAAATTGGAGCAATAAAATACAAAATTGAAACCTATCCTTAAATATAAATACGATATACCTCTTAAATATAAATTACAATTAACTACCGCACGATTAGTTAATTCCGGTGATACAATGATCTTTTTAAACTCTTTTTCATATGTTCATATCCATCATAATTCTTCTTTAGCATCCAACAATAATCGGATAGCATGTTAACATTCAGCCTCCATTAGTACCTCTTTTCCATATCTTTGATGTCTTGGTAAAATCTTTCACTTTGCTCTTCACCAAGTTCCCAAATTGTCTGGGAAATAGTCGAAGAACGAATGTAAAAAAAATGTACCTTTAGACTGATACGACGCTCAAGTTTTCCAAATTTACTTAGCATATTTTCAACAATTTCTGCATAATTGTCACTTTTATTGATTTCCAAAAAAATTCCAACTGCATTTGTAAAAGCTTTCCATGCTTGTTTATCTGTATGAGTCATCGTTGACACAAAGTTTATAACTTTTATCAATTTTCGTACATCTGGCCCAGTAAATATGCCTTCTTTTACTTTAGCGTTAGATAACTTGTAACACGCCGATGTGCTACACTTGTTTGTTGACTTTTACCGGATAACTAAATAGTAATAAAAATGTCCTAACAAATAAACAAATTTAATTTATTGACAAATTAATTGACTGGTAACTGGAGAATTGGCTGTCTGCAAGAATTTAACGCGTATTTACCGTAAGGGGTACGGCTCGGTCAGAATATCTGAAAAGTCAGGTTTTATTGCTCCATGCCCTACGTCTAGACGGCGCCTCTACCTGCAGCTCTAAGGGGAATCCTAATGACCTACAATAATACTACGCTCTACGTCGACTTATTCTCAGAAATACCGATATTTCAAAACAACTTTCAATAATTATTTCCTCGTGATCGCTAATTAGTGAAGGACTCTACTTATGTCTGTGCACCCTGGTTCGAATCCTGGCGAGACGATAATAACTCTGACATAGCGGGAATTGACTACGTATAAATAAAATACGGATTTAAATTTAATTGCTTATTTATTGCAAAAAAAAGGTAAAAACTCCCATTTCTAGCCGCATTGCAGTCTAGAAATATGAGCGAAAAAACCTTGTCGTTTTAAAAATCCAATACAGAGAAACACACAAGAAAAAATTACTATTTTGTAAGAAATACAGTAGAATTCGTTTAACGGCTTTCTCGTTCGAATATCGTGACGAACTAACTGTTTTCAATTACACAGCTGGTGGTATTATTCTTGTCCCAAAACAATACTTGTGGACCTTGTTATTCAAGTTACATTAACAATTAAGTTGTTTCAAAATTAGATTGGTCTTGGTACTCGTGTTTACCACTTCAATAGTACTCGAAGACACGCTCTGTATATCAACTAGCGCACAGTGTGGCCGTGTGCTTACAGTGTACTTCCTTAATGAAGGTAATTAATTAATTAAGCCGATGTTCGGGGAAGTATGTGATACAAAATGTCGCCCAGGCGATCAATTTGCGAGAGAATCAATAGTAATCGCTAGTTTTTCACGGAGCCCTCCTGTGGAGGCGCGGGAGTCGATTTGTTTCTAACCTAATAACGTGGCGAAGGGGGAGATTCTCAACAGCTCCTATCGCCAAGAGGTGGAGGTGCAGTGATTCACTTCATTTGTTAACCTCTGATTGCGTTGTTTTCGACGCAATGGTAATAATTGACTGTTTTATTTGATGCTCTACGGTGTGTAGTTATGATTTTTCGGTCTCTCAGCGAATTACTTCTAATTAACCCGCAAATCTCCCGACAAGGACTACACTTCGGTCCACACACCGGGTGTGAGGGAAACTCAGTTAAGAAGATGGCTATGAATATGTGATTCAAAATTGTTTGGCCTCGTAATTTTACTAAACTCGTAACGGCAACTAATTGGCCTTGATTTAGGGAATTAACTTGTGCTGGTCACACTTGATTTTAGCGGCAGATCTAGACTGGCCTTAGACCGGTGGTACAAACCAGTCGACTTCACTGCGCAAATCGAGAAACCCTTTGTTTGAGTGTTTCCAACTTGCCAGAGAATATCGCCAAAGGGATTAACTAATTTTACAAGAGTACACTGTATATGGATTGCACTATAGATTGAAAGCGTCGGTTGACTGCCTCTGGTCGATTTAAATTACAGAACGCCAAGCAACTAGTCTAGTAATTTATACAACAAATGGTCAACCAACTCCACTAATGTGGATGCAACTAATTTACCTGTAAGCTCGGTTAGAATGCAAATGAAAACACTTTAGTAAAAAAATTGCACAAGCCAAGCAAGTACTGAAATTTACAGATTATCTGGCCACAAATGGATGCGGGAATTAAAATGATTTTTAAACAATTCATACCACGAAGTATTTAATGAATAAAATACAAATTAAGTCAGATTACCTAAATCCGCGCCCGCGAAATTAAAATCCAATGCACTAAGTTTAAATCCACCCGCGATTAATTTACCGTGCGCGAGACCGACTTGTTTAATTTTATTTAATTGACTCTCAAACACTAGGATTTTAGGCGTACCGATATAAAATAATTTAACTCTACTGTGAAAACTAAATCAGAGAAACAAGTAAGTACCCCAAAGCAATTCGCCAAGCCCAATTAATACGACTGATCGTTTTAAAAGCTCGGAGCTCTCTGTCTGTAATTTTAATTTTCATTTTTCGGCTGAACAAAATTAATTCCCCTTCCTCCGATCAGAAAACCAAATTCAACCACCCCTTGAACAATAGAGCTGTGTTTAGCATTCAGAAAGATAAACGCCCCCCGGTTCCTGGAATGTGTTTTTCTAAGCTTTTAAAACGACCACCCCGGAAGACTACATGTGCTGCTTTTCAAAGTCCACAACAAACTTCTAAATTACAAGTACCCTCTTGACATCTTTATGTCTCCGCTTACTGTGGAAACACGGCGCTCGCCTGCAGATTTTTTTTTAGAAGCAAATAAAAATCAGCATGTTTTCCCCGGTCACGCCCTGCAGGCGATAGATTTCAATAGCAGCATTCTCTTACCGAACTTACGCGTGTCAAATTGTCCAATTTCTAACGAACAACAGACGGGCATTAGAAACTCGCGTGACAGATTTATATGATAGTCAACTCAAGAAAAACTGAAAGTAACTCAAGTGTGAGAAAAATTTATGACCCCACCCTTGTTATATTGCCTATAGAAAAACCGTAACGGCCCCGGTAGGCCTGGCGATATTGCTTCCGCTTGGCAAGTTACAATTTCTAGAATATGTACATTGGTTTTGTCATTTAAAATTAAAGTTACATGCAAGAACATGCTTTTTGTTTTATAAACAAATTCGCGACCGTTTCAAACTTTAAGAATTTTGATCTGAAATATTTGAAAAAATCTCCTTTTTCGGTAAAGCCTTCACAAATTGCTTCATTAGTCCCACAATTCAAAAACGTATCGAAAACTGTAGCATGCTATTTAAAATAAGCGATTGATAGCCACTTCCGGTATAAGCGGAAGTGTCTTGAAGTCAGTTTTGTTTTATTTGAAAAGATCCTTTTGAAATATCTCTGCTCAGCAAATTTCAAATTTCTATCTACATTTCTTCCTTGACAAATTCTAATGAACCATTTCCGTGAATAACTCTATAAAGATAAGACATTTAATTATGTATTACAAAAATCCTGATGTGATGGATTTTTTATATTATTTTTCCTGGTATCTGTGAACAAATAACTAGCAGAAACCGTTATCACGATTACATAATTTTTTTAGTTGCATAGCTGTGTTATTAGTCAACAAAATACATAGTTAATTACGCCATTACGTTGGACCTATTCTATTTTAATGTAAATTTTCAACTACACTCGTAACCGGAAAACTGAAAGATGAAAGCTCGTCGTAAATCACACGCGTATGGTTTAAGGTTAAAGGTCAAATAGTCAGATCAATTTGTATTTGACGATTGAAAGTAAGGTTACGTTTATCACTTTCTGTTAGCGGGCTTTTACGTTCAAAGATTTAGATACTTTATTCAATTAAATCAATTTTATTTACACGACACGAAACTAGGTCTTGAAAGGAACTGTTTTTTTTTCTTCTACGAAAGCAGTTATACAATTAAAACGCACCACGTATGTTTATAAATAAACACACCAAATGCCAACTAACGAGCGAGAACGCGTAAATACAAAGTGTTTGAGTTGACATAGGGTACGTTTTTAAAGTGTGCGAACAAGTGTTCGTGTACTCGAACATGTAAAAAGGCGTTTTTAAATACAAATCGAACAACCTAGCTAGCGTTTTAAAATTTCCCGAGTTGTTCGAACATAGTGTTCGAGTTGTATTCTCTTGCACCTACTCGGCAGGAAGTGCACGAAGTACAGTGGCGGGAATTGAATAAACATAACCTAAAAATTCTGAAGTACGTCGATCACACAACACGATGGATACTTCGCCTTCATTCTCAGAACACTATAAGAAAGTTCACATGTCATACAAATGAACATTTAAATTCATTACCTATTTATGTAGATACATAACTACAAAAGCAACAAAAAACAAAAATTTAAATTAAAAAAAAATTAAATATGACCTATTAGCGTTTTTATATTCTAGCGATCGAGCAAGTGTGGTTTGAACAGTATAGGTATGATTTAAAAACGCACCCATTGACAATACAATTAAGAGCATTTTTTTATTCGGCTATTTGCAACACTGCGACCGGAAATATGTTTCGTTGGTTTATTTGACGTAACCTGAACAGCGACAAGATTGTAGGTTATGTGAATAAAAATTAGCGTTTTTGAATTTGAAATGTGACGTCAACAACCGGAAGTTAATCCAGTTGTACCATTTAAAAATAAAATTCAGCATTGTCAACTCAAACAGTGATTCTTGACCATTCTGTACATAGTATAAAGATGATCGAAGTCTGTCTCTGTTTATTTCATTCTTAACTATACTACGTTAGTCAAAATGCGGTAGAAGTATAAAGTTGCGCGTATACAAAGTACATAAATATGTACATTCATGCAATATTTTATAACCACACTGCACATTTATTAATTAATTGAATTTAACTTGTACTTTTTTTTGTTTGTTTTATTTTGAAAGCCATCGAGAGTGAATATACTGGGCCCGAGCTCGAAGACGGTAAAGTAACTTTAGCTTTTATGAAGGACTTAATGGAACTCTATAAGAAACAGGGGAAGCTCCACAGGAAGTTTGCGTATAAGGTATTACGGACGCGCTCGGAAATCTTCATTTTGATTATGTTTCGCGTTACAGATACTGTTAGACATTAAAACTTATTTCGTGGAACAACCGTCGCTGGTGGACATAAAAATCGGAGACGACGAGAAGTTCAGCGTTTGCGGTGATATACACGGCCAGTTCTACGATTTAATGAACATATTCGAATTGAACGGTTTACCGTCACCTACAAACCCTTATGTATCCTTACCAGATCGTTTTGATGATGTGTGTGTACGTGTGGTCCTTAACTGTGACAGTTATTTAATGGAGATTTCGTGGATAGAGGTTCGTTTTCGGTGGAATGCATATTTACGTTGTTTGGATTTAAATTACTCTATCCAAATAATTTCTTTATGTCTCGAGGTATTTATTATTTATTTAAAATTTCGATGTTCCTACTGTTATTAACTATAATCACAGACAGTAGATATTTCCAGATAGCCATGGAGATGGACCCTCCAAAAATAGTTTGTTAAATACTCAATAGACGTCACTTGTTTCCGAAGCTCAGTTGGCTCATTTACCACTAGAGGTCTCTTTTAAGTAACACAGAAATTAGTTTAAAGTGCCACCACTTAGTTATAGAATTTGTTTACGTGTTACCTTATATTCACAAGTTTCCTCTTCTATTACGACAATAGTGCCACCACATGTTTGATGAACTGTCTCCGTACTAACACCGAGCTCGTCTCCACATTGGGCCGCCAAATTCAAAACATTTGATGATCCCCATCTGTCTATAGCTCTATTGTCTGTGGGCATAACTTAAGTTGGTATAAAATAAGTGCAACTTTCTTTTTAAAGGTAATCACGAAAGTGCGATGATGAATCAAATATACGGTTTCCACGGCGAGGTTAAAGTGAAATATACAGCACAAATGGCAGATTTATTTACGGAAGTTTATAATTGGCTGCCGCTGGCACATTGCTTAAACAATAAAGTCTTGGTATGTCTTCCCTTCCTCTCCCCTAAGGTGTTTGCGACAAAGTGTAAATTTAAATAATGTACATCAATTGGCGCCCAACATGGGGCCATCAATACCATCGTCAATTGTGCAATGAAATCGTTGTTTTTAGGTTATGCACGGCGGTCTCTTCTCTCAGGATGATATAACGCTTAATGTAATACGTAGCATAGATCGTAACAGACAACCCCCGGAAGATGGCCCGATGTGTGAACTCCTCTGGTCGGATCCTCAACCACAGAACGGCAGGGCCCCCAGTAAACGAGGGACGGGCTGTCAGTTCGGCCCGGACGTGACGAAGAATTTCCTAGAGCTTAACAAATTAGATTATATCATTCGTAGCCACGAAGTGAAGAACGAGGGCTACGAGGTGGCACACGACGGAAAGTGTATAACGGTGTTTTCGGCTCCGAATTACTGGTATGATTCGTTTCAACTGTTTCGTTGCGATTTATTGACGTGTGCGTCGATTTCAGTGACACGATGGGTAACAAAGGGGCGTTTATAACCTTGAAAGGAAAGGACATGAAACCGGTTTTCACAACATACGCAGCAGTAGTAAGCATCAAAAAAAATATCCTGTTTATCATTGATTATATTTATCCGAATTTTTTCAGCCTCATCCAAATATACAACCGATGGCCTATGCTCATTCGATAGTTAGTTTGATGTCCTAGTACCTGATTAATATAGCGTAGTTTTTGTAATTACACCAATACTTAAGTCAATTTTTTTAGTAAATTGAATGAATTAATTAATTGATTAGATTAATATTTATTGTCTGATATAATTCTGTAAGGACAACAATTTGTGTTTTTTTTTCTTTTTGTTATTTGTTGCAGTATTTTAAGCATTTTGTTGTTATTTCAATCTGAATTTCAAACTTTTCGTTATTTACTTTTTTTACAAGATCAGAATAAATGCATTTATTTATTTTATGTGTTCGTTTTGAGTACAAGCGAATGATGGAATTCCCCTAGTCGTTGAAACTGACGGTCATTTCTGGACGGTCGCAGAAAAAACGACGCGTTGTATTCAGTGACGGGAAGAATCGAATTAAATTATTAAACGTCAATCGGTTTAGAAAGTCATCCTTTTTTCGCTCAATCTTCTTTCATTACAAAATCAACTTAATGAACTTTTCAATGAAACACTTGTTTAAAGCTTGAAAATTAAATAAGGAGCACAAGAATTTAAACTGGTGCTTTTCCGTTGGTGACTGGTGACTTAAATTTTGATCGTCTGGCAACACTAGCCACCGGTGTCGTCCAGGGTTGCCAATGTGCGGACAATTACCCGAATTACGGATAATTTAAGCAATCTTGCGGGTAAAAAAATTACGTGGGTAAAAATGGAAGAAAAAAGAACATATTTTTAAATTTTTGATTGACGACTTATTAGTGACGATGTTGGCAACAAAGAAATCACTAAAACCAAAAGCCGACAAAAACTAAATTAAGTAACCGGGGCCCAATTCTTGAAATCAGTCGACAAACATCGTATGCGACATGGCGTCAAAATGACGCAATTCTCGAACAATTTGTATAGTCTTGTAT
Organism: Dorcus parallelipipedus; assembly: GCA_958336345.1. Classification (NCBI taxonomy): domain Eukaryota; kingdom Metazoa; phylum Arthropoda; class Insecta; order Coleoptera; family Lucanidae; genus Dorcus; species Dorcus parallelipipedus. The sequence continues at coordinate 1,408,835 of OY284484.1, forward strand.
GAAAATCTACGTCATTTTGACGTCATGTCACATACGATGTTTGTCAAATGATTTCAAGAATTGGGCCCCTGAGAGCCAAATCCACATTGTCGTTCAGTACTGCCAACTCTACCGATAATCCGATAGATCTACCGATTTTGAACTCAACTTTTTTTTAAATTTTTATTTATTTAGTTTAGTTTATTCATGACACGTGTAATTTTATCAATTTTCTTTATTTCTAGATCGTATTTTGTTTTTCGTCAAAAATTGCACAAATGCTAAATCTTAATTTTAGAAAGTTTTGTTTATTTAATGAGAATTTTTTAATTTTTGTAGTTTTATTTAATGAGTTTTCTTTATTTTTGTAATTTTGTTCTAATTTTATTCAATGAGATTTTTTTAATTTTATAAGTTCGTCGATCGTCTTCTGTTTTGTTTTACGCCAAAAATTGCCTAAAGTTTTGATTATTTAATGAGAATTTTTTAATTTTAATTTTTTTGGAATTTTATTTAATGAGACTTCTCTTATTTTTATTATGTTTTTCTAATTTTATTCAATGAGATTCTTTTTATATTTATTTTTTCAAAATTTTATAAATTTGTCGATCGTCTTTTGTTTTATTTTACGTCAAAAATTGCACAAATGTTAAATCTGAATTTTAGAAAGTTTTGTTTATTTAATTAAAAAAAAATTAATTTTTTTTTATTTTTATGATTTTTTGTAATTTTTATATTTTTTTGTAATTTTGTAGAAAGTATATATTGCTTATTTAGTGAGAATTTTTTAATTTTTATTTTTTTGTAATTTTATTTAATGAGATTTCTTTTTTTTATTTTTTTCTAATTTTATTCAATGAGATTTAAAAAAAAATTTAAATTTTATAATAATAATTTTATAAATTTTCTTTATTTCTCGATCGTCTTATGTTTTATTTTACGTCAAAAATTGCACAAATGTCAAATCTTAATTTCAACAGTTTTGTTTATTTACTAAGATTTTTTAAATTTTATAAATTTTCTTTATTTCTCGATCGTCTTTTGTTTTTTTAGCGTCAGAAGTTGCACAATAACTGTCAAATGTCTTAATTGTAGAAATTTGGACCCAGTTTTGTTTATTTCATGAGAATTTTTTAAAAAAATGATTTTCAAAAATAAAAAGCGCCTGAATAAAATCAGTGATTTTAAACATGATTTTAATCAAATGATTAACTCAACCGAAATTCAGAGACATCTATCGGAATTTTTCACAACTATCTTCCGAAATGTTTCGCTTGGTCGGTTGGCAGCACTGTTGTCGATTGCCGCCCCTTGGTCCCACTAGATGATTTTTAATCTGAAAAGTCTGTAACATCTGTAAGGTAAGTCCAATAAGTTAGGTATTTAAATAAAATAAATTTTGTACCATTTCATTCATTTCAATTTCATTACTCAATAGGCGTTTTCCCGTTAGCTCTGAATTTTGCGCACTAAACACAGTTGAGTTTTAAACCCATGAGCTTCGAGTACAAACTTACGGGAACGTATTTGTAGAGGCGTGACATACAACAAATTGAAAATGAATTTTAAAAATTGTTTAATTAAGTGTTTTATTAAAATATTTGACAGTAATTATTTTTCAATAATACGTACTTGTTTTGTATTCATTTTATAGACACCGTATCAGGGCAGAATTCAACGGTGGGGCAACATGTGTTTCGAGCACAAAAATAATAGGTGGTGCTTGAGAGGGCAGGGGAAAGACATATTGGGCGTAAAACGCGAACATCGAAATGTCTAACTGGAAAGTGTGCTTCGCAAACTCTTGGGCTTTTGGGCTCGTTTGCGTGCACAAAGTGGGTAACGGAAAAGTAGCTAATGTGGGTAAGAGCGAGTTTCTTAAAATTTGAAAAGGGTAATCGGGGCATATTCTTTATTTCAACGCAAATTTGTGATTGAAAGCATCAGTGTTGGGATCTGATGCAGTGACGTCATCTACTGATGGGCATGGCCTTCTAAATGAACAGCGAGTTCTATCTGGCCTAGGCAAAAGTGCAGTTCAGGCGTTCTCCGCCAAGCACTGCTTACAGGGCGCTTTGTTAACCTAAAATCTTGACAGTTCTGTCACGGGAATGGTGGATGAGTTCGTGTAAGAACAATTAATGTTATTGTTGTAAAAATTTGATCATACTGGATAATACTTACGTTGGAATAAGGTGGGGTATTTATGTCCAATTTCAACAACTTAATTTAGCATTAAACTATTACGGTTTTAGAGTAAAATCTTATTTGCATATACTCATATATTTCTGTGGTAAGTTACAATATGTATAATAAAGCTTCTTTTCTCATTGTGCGTAATTATCAACGCCCTTTTTAACATGTTTTACATTATCAAAAGTCAAAATTCTTTTATGTAACTTGTTGTAATTATTCATAACACGAAAGCTTTTTCAAATGACAATCTTTCTCTATTGCGCAAGCGTACTTCACTCCGACGTGATCAAATGATTTGTGCATGAATCTATAAAATTTATACCATATAAATAAATTATGTTGTATTACGGTAGTTACAATATTAATTAATTTTTCGTGAACTCACTTTGATTGACAGTAATGACAATGCACTTCACTCAGTGCCCCGTAACCAGCGCCAGTGTCGACTTTTGGCGTTTTCTCGAGCACAAAAATTCAATGTAAATTTTCCCAAACCCCCAGGCCAGTTAGAACTCGCTTTTCATTTAGAAGGCCATGCTGATGGTACAACCATTGCCATCTTGACATTTAGTCCAGGCCTATAGGCAGAAATTGTGACGTCACGACAAAGGGGTTTTGACGTTTCTCAAAATGCGTTATTTTATCATTTTTATCAGTGTTTGTAAAGAAAAAGTAAATAAAATTGTCCCGTAAAGAATGGGGAAAGTCTATTTAATAGTTTTTGCCACAGAACGAAGTCGAAGAAGATTAATAATTAACCGAATTCAAAATCACTACCAGAATTGACAGGTATTTGAATTTTAAAGTCTATAGCTAAGTTCACATGCATTGCGGATACGCAAAGTTTTTATTGCGGATCGTTTCTAATTGGTTCATTATGTATATTTCAATCAAAATTAACCAATTAGAAACGATCCGCAATAAAAATTTTGCGTATCCGCAAAGCATGTGAACTTAGCTTTTATACGGTCTCATATTGTTCAAATTATATTATAAAATATCACTAAAGTTATTGTTAAAGCGTTTTAAAGCGAAAATTAGCAAATCAACGTAAAGCTCGTTGGAGTAGTTGGAGCTAAGCATTAAGATGACGGAATGGTTCCGTGAAAATAATGAGAAGGGTTTATATTTGGACAAATTAATACCAATACAAAGCAGAACCATTGCTTCAATAAAGCGTTTTTTGCCCGATGGAAAGTATCACACAGATCTGTAATGATTTTCCTCGGAATTTTTTAACGCTTAACCAGCTTAACCTTATTTTTAAAACTCATATAAACACATTTTCTTAACACTAATGCAAGGATATGTGTAAACTACAGACGCGTAGTGTTAAGAGAAGTAATATAAATTAAAGAAAACTTACATTTTTTATTAAATAAGCTTGAAATTTTTAAGTGAAATAAATGTATGTGCTTGACAGTTACCCCTTTACCGTGACGTCACAGCTGAAAACATTTGCTGCCTAAAGGCCTGTGACAGTGAGTATATAACAACAAAGTCATCGAGCATCTTCAAACCTGTAATGTTTAAGACTGAAACCTTGACTAGTGTAACATCAATTGAATGGTGGAAAGTTAGGTATTAATAAGAGAGATCACGACGGGTTAAAAATGCGTATACCTAAAAGTGAGTCGCTGGATAGATGGCTCTTCGTGAACTCCTCTGTTAGTTGAGTCGTTATATAGATGGCGTGTCGCTATGAGAGTCTGTAAGAGTCTAGTACAGTTGGTGATTACAGATTACTATTATGCGTGGTGCCCTCTAGTGTCAAACGTAAAAATGTTAGTTATTAAAAATCACGGCTTCCTAGATTAGTAAAGCCCAGTGTGCTTTACCCGGCTAGCCGCATTTCAAAAAAAGTTGTTCCTGGAAAAATGACCTTGACGCACTGTACTGTATCGCCCTCTGGACAATTTTCAAGTAACTATGTGTACACGTCAATTTGAAATATTTGTACGATTTGACGGATAATTCAAATAATTCATTTTAAATTTGATTTCGTTATAAAAAAAAATGCCTTTACGGCGGAGATGTTGCGTAAGCAATTGCAATTCAGAAGACAATGTTTCTTTCCATTGCATACCAGCAAATATGGAAGTAAATTTAAAGTGGAAGGAGATTTTGTTAAATCATACAGGTACAACATTAATGCTGTAAAATTACTTTATGTTAAAAGTCGTTACGTTTCTTTAGATTTTGCACCTTTATCGGAGTATGCGGTAGTTTTTTAGTTTTTTTAGTTTCAGCAACAGTTCCAATGTGTCAGATCTGAAGTTGCAAACTAATAATAAATTATTTTCAAATGTACAAAATACACATAACTTGCAATGCTTAAAGGTGTCTTCCACTTAGAATTAAATTTTATGCTTCAATCACATCAAAATTCATAGTCAGAATTGAAGATTTCATCGTTATGCAAACACCCATCATAATAACCATTGCCGAAGCCAGCCAGACCAAAGCTTAATAAACGACCATTGCTTTGTCATTGCTGATCGTGTTGATACTGCTGCCATTACACAATTTATTTAAGAGCACTAATAAACTTATGATCATGACTTACTTCAACATCATCCAAAATCAACTTTGAAATCGTGCCTTGACAAATAAGAAATGTCATATGATGTTTTACTGTACTGTAGCTCCCTCTAAGCACAGAAAAAAAGCTTTGAACTAAGAATGCGGCTAGCCGGATGAAGCACACTGGGCTTCATTAATCGAGGAAGCCGTGTTAAAAATGATTATAAATTAATTATTGGTGTACATTCCCAGTAAATGCCGTAGCCGTAAATTAAGTAGCCGATGCACGGTTTGCGAAACTGTAGAATTAGGTGAACAAAAGTCGAAATAATCAAATCAAACCTATTGCCACATAAGGCTGTGCAAATAAGCTCCGCCCACAGGTCCTTATATTCGGATCATATGACAGTAAAATAGTATTTTGAGATTAAGGGGCCCGACTTCCTTCCCGATATACGCCTAAAAGCCCTAAAACACACCCAATAAACAATCAAATCAATTTTTTTTCTACGTGTAGTAAACATCTTAATCTACACGGGACTGCAGCATTTGTAGCAAAATTTGACAGGAATTCAACATTGTTTTTCTAAATAAATTGGATCCTTTTATGAATAATGACGACAGCCCCATGTCATATAATTTTGCTTTTACAATAAATTTACGTTAGACAATAAGAGAATCGAAAAGTTATAGGCATGCGCGTAACGCATGACGAATCACATTCCTTTATTTAAGGCATAGGTACTGTTTATTTATAAGCTCTTTAAAAATATGTATGTAAGTGCCAGTAGGTATATAATATGTCAAAACTAATATAATGGTAACAGGAAATAAAGAATCGGGTTTTTCGTTTTGTCCAAAAAAATTAAGGCAAATCTTGACAATTTCAGGGAAAAAGCGTAAAAGAGAATTTTTGTCTCAAAAACGACGCACTTTTCACATCCCACTTGTAAGTACCACGCGATCATTTAAATTAATAATTAAAGTAGGCGGGATTTTTTATATACGGTTGTGCACCTTGCCAATCGACTCGCTGTGTAGATTAGAGGTTATGTAAATGTTTTGACGTTTATAGGATTCTCATCGGGTTCAATCGCTTTAATTTAAAGGAAGTGAAACCGTTTTAGTGACAACCATAGAAAATGTTCAAAGTGTTCGCCCCCGGCAATTAATTTAACATTTTGAAGCATCACTTTGACAATTCAAACTCAAATAAAGCTGTCAATAAATAGTGTTGCCAAACTAATTCAAAATTCATAGCCTACTCTAATTATAAATTTAAATGATCGCGTGGTACTATCGCTGCCTTAAAATTTCGCACGATTTATTATCAAGTAGCCAGAATTTTTCTAAATTATAGTTTTGTAGAACAGGCTCTTTCCTCAATTTTGACACTAAAGACATTTAACCAAAAGTCAGATTGTTTGGTTATATTTTAAGAACAGCAAGATAATAAAGGTATCAAAACTCAAATAATAGAATAAAAGTAGCGACCAATCATCTTCTAATTTTGCAAATTGCAAAACCCTTCTCTCCTTCAGAAAGCACGTTATTTGACATTGTGTTGCTACAACTTTAGCATTACATTTGAAATCTGACGTTTAAAATTGTTATTTTTGACAAGCCGTCAAAGAAAGCCATATTTACAGCGGAAAATTAAACCGTGCGAAATTATAAGGCCGCAATAGTACAGTGTGAAAAATGCTCCTGTCGTCAAGGAAATATGTAAACACAAGACCTCTTAAAACAGATGTGAGAAACACAAAATATATTAAAAATCGTGAGTGAGAGATGTGATTATATGCCCAAGATGCTCTAGGAGGTGTAATTTGCGACCATAACAACATAGGAATACAATTGACATTTCTCGCATCTTATTTAGTTAAACTTAATATAGTAAGTGTTTTATAAACAATGTTGAACTGTGGGTTTTGTTGACGTTCCAGAATTTTGTAAAACGACTGTGTGCGCCTTTGAGCCAGTTGTACAAAACGAGGTAATCACTCGGTCAAGTTAATTGTGGAGGAAAGTTGATCGAATGGTTAACTCATTTTATACAACTGGCCCTATGACATACAGCGACTGTATTTAGTGACCAGTTTGGACGAGAAACTACTGAAAACTTTAAGTTTGATCGAGTGGTTAACTCGTTTTAAACGTAGAACTGGCCCTATGACACACAGCGACCATATTTAATGACCAGTTTGGACGAGAAACTACTGTTAGTGTAGCTCTCCTGTTATTCTTAACTCGTTAGTCAACACTGAATGCATATGGAAAATTTCAACGGCGACAGAATACATGCATTTGTCTTCGTAAAAATTTTAACCCCTCAGAAACGCGTATCATCTATCGGTGAAATGTGATACTCGTGATTCTCGTCATCCAACAAGTGAGGCATCAAACCCAAACATAGCACTTCAAAACTGTTCGACAGCGGCAGCATTTTACATACACACTCTCTTCACGTTGTTTTCCTCTCGCCTACATTTTACTACGTACGTTGAAACCACCGATCACATCAACGAGAGATGGTTATGTCAATGCTATTATTTGTGTATACTTTCCCCACCACAAAAAAGGAGCTTCTGTATATCCAATCATAGATGACGCCACCAATATTAAATGTAAAAAATAAAGCGGAACGAAAGCAAAATTAAGAACACTAGATGGCGCTTCGAAAAATATAATTATGGGCGGGATATTTGAATTCTTGTATTTAATTTTTAATTTTGAGAAATACTAATATAATTCAGCAAACGTACTTGTATTCGGAAACACAAAGTGAAATTCAAATTATAAACATTTTAGCTCATAATTTGTCGGAATGTGTTTCAAAATACAAGTACATTTGCTGAATTATTGTTAATGTGTCTAGTGTAGTATAGGTACTTACCAAAATAAACAAAAGCATACAGTTTAATAACTTTACTCAATAAAATGTAAAATACAAGTTAAAATCGATTGTTACAATAGCGCAACAAATCAAGGGGGATATTCCGTCCGTAGATGGTTCAGCCCCATACTTTCACACTTCTTCCAGATTCTAGTCATTGCCGTGAAATTTGCCAGCCAGCCTTTTTGTGAGGGCGGCATGGTTCTACTGGCGTAGCCAACAAAACGCCACTGATCTGTAGAAAAAAAAAAGTATATTTACAATTTGATAGTAACACAATGTAGTACAAACGTTTTCTTAAAAATGGGTCACTCTATTAAAAATGATATTATTAGCTATTGTAAATCTACCGCTGTTAGTTCAAATGACACTTATAACTTAAAAAAAAATTTTTTTAATTTAATATGAGTGATATTTAAAAAGTGTAATTAATTAAAGCAATAATACATGTCGGAAATTAATAGTTAAAACTTACTAATTTTATGTTTCATGGTTTCCCAAAACGCAAATGACTGGAAGAAGTGGACACAGCAGTACATAAGTGTTTGCCATGGGTCGGAAACAACGAACTGCTATTAAAACTGTCGAAGAGCATGTCTATATCTTGTACAAATGTCGCAGTACTAAGAGCATTATTACCCAATGTACCTGAAGCACACAAAAAAAATGTTGTTAGGAAAATTTATAACACATCTGTTGTCAGTTCTAAGACACATCAATTAATTACATTTTATGCACTGAATCAGTGAACTCTACAGAAAGTATCAGCCAGAAGAACAGATGATTCTATTAAAATTTGTGGGTATGAAATTATAAAGATTGTATGTAGATTCTAAACTTACCTCGAGATATATTGTAGAAAATTATACATGCGACAGAATGGCTAAAGAGCTGTGCCCCCAATGACACTCTCATTTTTGCGAATGAGTCGGGACCTAAATGTTCTGACGTTAACTTCGGGACACATTAAAATCTTGTTTCACTCTTGTCCATTTCAAAGGCGTCCTTAATTACCTGAACGTCAGCTCTGCCAGCAAGAGTGAAATGTTTGGCATATACTCTCTTCTTTCGCTGTACATTTTCAGGTGGCATATCAAACCCAGAGCAGTAAGCCATTCTTGACACCTTTATATAAAATAATGTAAAATTAACAACCGATACCTACTAATGTTCCTCAATACGTATAAAACAGAGCCTTTTATATGATTCTAAGCAATTAATCATTATCTCAGAATACAATATTGAAGATTTCTCAAAAAACTGTTAAATTTTCATCAAAAACCAAAGCTGTGACCAAAATTTTTAACAAAACAAAGCAAACAAAAATATCTTCTGAAAAAATGTAAAGTAGGACACGTCACTATGTTTATATTAGGTGATCAACTGAATTTTACCTCTAGTGGGGTTTGCCAACAAAACTTGGTGTCTGAGATCATAGAACTCTGAGATTAGTGCTGTTCACAGATTAATAATTGACAAATTAACATATTTCGTATTGTCAAGACATACGTTTTCGAGTCATGGCAAACTGCGAGGTAGAATTCATTTGATCGCCTGATATAAGTTATGTATCCGCATTTTTTTCTGTATTGGGGCGCCATACCTGATTCTACTACGTCTCTTGTGCTTGGTTTTTATTTAACTTACCTGGTGATTGATCTTGGAAACCAAAAAGATTGTATGTTTTCCACAGAACTTTTACATACTACATACAGTTGGCGATTCATGGTAAATCACCATTCACCGTTGCGTTGAATAATAAAAGAATAAATAACATAAATAAGTTTTACGAAGAGAACGTCAGTATTCAAACGCATACTGCGTCTTTGTTTTGGGAATTACCCATCTTACCCATATCCCCTGCCGAAGAATGTCGCCATCTGTACCTAAAAGTAGGTTCTAAAAGTAATACCATTGCTTATATATGTCTAGTTAGTCAACCGACGGAAATTAATTTTAGTTCTGGACCAAGATTGATAGGAGGCGATGGACTAGAAGTGTAGCATTCCAGCAGACGTTAACAGGTTTGAATCTCCACTCATCAACTGTTTCCAATAAATGCCGTCTTGATTTGTTTGCGCTGTGTTGCACTGTGGTGTTGCCGTGTATTTCACCGAGTTTCGTTATAGTTGTGAACATAATACTTAAATTAGTCACATTTTCTTTAATTTTCTCGACGAATTTTTTAAGATGTCGGGTAACAAATGTAGTTATTTTATGTGCGAAAAGAGCCTGAGAAGAAACCCTGGACTTAGAAAATTTATTTTTCCCATTCATTACGATGTACGATGTAAAAAATGGATTATAAATTCAGGTTAACGAACATTGCCGCTAACAAGGGAAAGTCCCCAACCCGAAAATTCAAAAAAACTGAAACTTTGTGGGTTATTAGTTCACCCTACGGTGAACACGGAATTATTTTACCTGCCCAAAAAAGCCCTAAGTGAGCAACAACACCCTTTGAAATTTCTGCGATTTTCGGTTTTCTGCAAATAACTCGGCAACCGATAAAGATAAAAATTAAAATTATATGAAAAAATATTTACAACACAACAAAAGCAAATGAAAATTTAAAAAAATTATTGGGGGACACTGGAACCATTTGGATCCTATTTCCACTGCGGCACTCTACATGTTTTAAATGGAACACTCTATGCTCGATATTTTGCTGGAAAATTAATTTTTTTTGCTTAATTAATACTTTTCAAATTTCATGTAAATAGATTTAAAAATAAAAAGTCTGGAATTCACATGTCGAGGGACTCTCAATATATTTATACACACTCTTAAAAATAGTTTGTGACGGAGAAATAAGAAAATTTAATTAAAATTTTTTTCACAGAAAGTTAACAAAAAAATAGGATCTTGTAATGAATTTTTCTTTAAATAAATGTAAAACGATAAATAAAAATAAAACAAAATGCAGGCGATTTTGATATTTTTTTAAAATATACAATCGCGTACAAAAAAGTGGACTGTTTTACGTCAATTTTATAATATAAAACTTTTGCCTGGTGATTGTAATTATGAACTGAAACTTATGGATTACAATCAGTAATATTTATTTTTTGTCATCCGTAAATATCAGCTCATAATTACAACAACCTAGCAAAAATTTTATATTATAAAATTGGCTTAAAAAAGTAAACTTTTTTTGTCCGCGACTGTAGTACGATATTTTTGTAAATTTTAGTGTGATAACAAATAAAACAAAAGTCTCAAATGTTCCAAAACTAAAGTAATTAAACACAGGCTCTCGTTTTCCTGCAGATACAGGGTAGCCCAACGAAAACGAAACAAACTGAATATCTCCCAAAAAAATTTTTGTTTGAAAAAACGCAAAAATAGGTCGATTTATAATCCCAGAGGGACACTTTTTTATCCTATACCGAACCGTCATACGTCATCCCCCTCCCTTCCAGCTCTCTGACCAATAGAATTTAAATAGGAAATGTATCATGAATGGCATCTCATTGAAAAGGTAATTTTATATAGTAATGTGAATATGAATGTCCGAAAACTTGATTTTAGCGCCCTATTAAATTTGATAAAATTTAAGTAACGTTTGTGAAATCCGCCATTAGTCAGTTTTCAATATTTTTACGTAATTTCAATTCGCGCAGTGAATTACTATTAAAATTAATTTTCATATGAGTTATCACACACTTTGGATTATTTAACAATTTTTTTCCCGAAAGAGGGCGCTAAAATAAAATTTTCGGATATGCATATTCACATTACTGAATTCTCTCTAAAATTACCTTTTCAATGACATGCCATTCATGGTACATTCCCTATTTAAATTCTATTGGTTAGAGAGCTGAAAGGGAGGGGGATCACGTATGACAGTTCGGTAAAGGATAACCCTTGGGGTTATAACATATGTCCAAATAAATTTCTGATAAAGGTAGGCCATGGAAGATAAATTATTACGTTATTTACATTAAAATATTGTCCAGTTCTTGAGTAGTTAAGTAAAATTGAAGTTTAATTCGCCGTATCTTACAGCTTGATATGTCACAAGGGAGGAAGGATCTGACAAATGCATTGTAAATGTTCAGTTAGGTACCTTATATCTAAGTTTCAAATATTAGTTTGATAACTTAAAGGATTCAGAAGATGTTGCCAAAAGAAAAATAAGTTTCATCCCTCTTTCAGGGAATTATAATTCCCTTATTATTGACTTTTGGAAGAAAAGTATTGAAAAAAGTTGTTTCTTTTGCGCCTCTCTATATACTGTTTCAGTCTCAAACGAGGGTTTGGGACATCCTGTATAATCCATGTTAAAGTAATTAGATATTTCTGTCTGGAAGGTAGAAAAGTACAGAGATTGGATGAGAGACCACATACTGTAATTAATTTTATTCATGATAAGACGGTCGAAAGAATTTTAAAAATTACTACAGGAGAGATTAATTGCCATATAACAAAAATTATAAATCATCACAGAGCATCGTTAACTTTTGATTGCAATATCAATCAAATCAATATTAACACGTATCAGTTCAATACCAAAGAAAAATTTTATATTGTTATAAGAAACAAATATGTTGTAAATTAATGTCAGTATTGCAAAATGTGAGTACAATCCCATTTTGTAAACATATTCACTCTCTTGTTGAGAACATCACTAGGGATAATACTTACGAAAAAAATTATTATTGTAATGAAAATGAGCAACCAGAAACATATTTGCTGTCTGCACCTATTACATCAAGTATAAAAAATAACATATGCAATAAGGTTAAAAATAAAAGTGATAATTTAATAAATAATTTGAAAGATGTATTTTTTTTAAAGAAAATCAACAATCACTTTCTGAAATATACCGAAAATTGAAGGAAACAATACCACTTTCAATATTATTAAAAGGCCCCATGTAGGTGTGAGTAGATATGAAGGAACATTAAAGGATATTCGGCGAACAGTTATTCAACGATTGTAAAACTAGACCTTAGTAATATCAGTTACAGAATCAGCAAATAAAAATAGCAATGTCTTTCCATAGTACTAAAATAAAAAGGCAAACCACAGAGAAAGAACTAAAAAAAAACAGGTAGACAGAAATTGAGAACATTATAAGTTATTTGTAATTTTTTTCATAATGTAATATTTTTTGTAATAACGTATAAATAAATATTTGAATTTTTCAGTATGTTATAATGAAATATTTTATGCCCTTAAATTAAACAATATTTTAAGTAATTTTGAAATGAACTTGGTTCAATATATTAATTTTTGTGGAAAATTTTAGCCTAATCAATTAATTTATTTTTTAATTTAAATTCTTCAGTGTCTTTTCTAATTACTCTTATGATCAAATATGTATTTAAGAGCTTCCGAAATCCTAACTTCGGTAGGCACAATTCAAATTAACCGCTAATTCTCTCCCACCACAAGGAGTCGTGCGGAGATTTTAGCCGCTCGTTAGATTTCAGTGACAGTAGATAAAATAATTTTCCTTTCAGCCGAGT
>OY284484.1:1422102-1458441 GCA_958336345.1 Dorcus parallelipipedus
GAAAAGACACTGAAGAATTTAAATTAAAAAATAAATTGATTGATTAGGCTAAAATTTTCCACAAAAATTAATATATTGAACCAAGTTCATTTCAAAATTACTTAAAATATTGTTTAATTTAAGGGCATAAAATATTTCATTATAACATACTGAAAAATTCAAATATTTATTTATATGTTATTACAAAATATATTACATTATGAAAAAAATTACAAATAACTTATAATGGTCAAGTTCTCAATTTCTGTCTACCTGTTTTTTTTTTTTAGTTCTTTCTCTGTGGTTTGCCTTTTTCTTTTAGTACTATGGAAAGATATCTGCTATTTTTATTTGCTGATTCTGTAATTGATATTACTAAGGTCTAGTTTAACAATCGTTGAATAACTGTTCGCCGAATATCCTTTAATGTTCCTTCATATCTACTCACACCTACATGGGGCCTTTTAATAATATTGAAAGTGGTATTGTTTCCTTCAATTTTCGGTATATTTCAGAAAGTGATTGTTGATTTTCTTTAAAAAAATACATCTTTCAAATTATTTATTAAATTATCACTTTTATTTTTAACCTTATTGCATATGTTATTTTTTATACTTGATGTAATAGGTGCAGACAGCAAATATGTTTCTGGTTGCTCATTTTCATTACAATAATAATTTTTTTCGTAAGTATTATCCCTAGTGATGTTCTCAACAAGAGAGTGAATATGTTTACAAAATGGGATTGTACTCACATTTTGCAATACTGACATTAATTTACAACATATTTGTTTCTTATAACAATATAAAATTTTTCTTTGGTATTGAACTGATACGTGTTAATATTGATTTGATTGATATTGCAATCAAAAGTTAACGATGCTCTGTGATGATTTATAATTTTTGTTATATGGCAATTAATCTCTCCTGTAGTAATTTTTAAAATTCTTTCGACCGTCTTATCATGAATAAAATTAATTACAGTATGTGGTCTCTCATCCAATCTCTGTACTTTTCTACCTTCCAGACAGAAATATCTAATTACTTTAACATGGATTATACAGGATGTCCCAAACCCTCGTTTGAGACTGAAACAGTATATAGAGAGGCGCAAAAGAAACAACTTTTTTCAATACTTTTCTTCCAAAAGTCAATAATAAGGGAATTATAATTCCCTGAAAGAGGGATGAAACTTATTTTTCTTTTGGCAACATCTTCTGAATCCTTTAAGTTATCAAACTAATATTTGAAACTTAGATATAAGGTACCTAACTGAACATTTACAATGCATTTGTCAGATCCTTCCTCCCTTGTGACATATCAAGCTGTAAGATACGGCGAATTAAACTTCAATTTTACTTAACTACTCAAGAACTGGACAATATTTTAATGTAAATAACGTAATAATTTATCTTCCATGGCCTACCTTTATCAGAAATTTATTTGGACATATGTTATAACCCCAAGGGTTATCCTTTACCGAACTGTCATACGTGATCCCCCTCCCTTTCAGCTCTCTAACCAATAGAATTTAAATAGGGAATGTACCATGAATGGCATGTCATTGAAAAGGTAATTTTAGAGAGAATTCAGTAATGTGAATATGCATATCCGAAAATTTTATTTTAGCGCCCTCTTTCGGGAAAAAAATTGTTAAATAATCCAAAGTGTGTGATAACTCATATGAAAATTAATTTTAATAGTAATTCACTGCGCGAATTGAAATTACGTAAAAATATTGAAAACTGACTAATGGCGGATTTCACAAACGTTACTTAAATTTTATCAAATTTAATAGGGCGCTAAAATCAAGTTTTCGGACATTCATATTCACATTACTATATAAAATTACCTTTTCAATGAGATGCCATTCATGATACATTTCCTATTTAAATTCTATTGGTCAGAGAGCTGGAAGGGAGGGGGATGACGTATGACGGTTCGGTATAGGATAAAAAAGTGTCCCTCTGGGATTATAAATCGACCTATTTTTGCGTTTTTTCAAACAAAAATTTTTTTGGGAGATATTCAGTTTGTTTCGTTTTCGTTGGGCTACCCTGTATCTGCAGGAAAACGAGAGCCTGTGTTTAATTACTTTAGTTTTGGAACATTTGAGACTTTTGTTTTATTTGTTATCACACTAAAATTTACAAAAATATCGTACTACAGTCGCGGACAAAAAAAGTTTACTTTTTTAAGCCAATTTTATAATATAAAATTTTTGCTAGGTTGTTGTAATTATGAGCTGATATTTACGGATGACAAAAAATAAATATTACTGATTGTAATCCATAAGTTTCAGTTCATAATTACAATCACCAGGCAAAAGTTTTATATTATAAAATTGACGTAAAACAGTCCACTTTTTTGTACGCGATTGTATATTTTAAAAAAATATCAAAATCGCCTGCATTTTGTTTTATTTTTATTTATCGTTTTACATTTATTTAAAGAAAAATTCATTACAAGATCCTATTTTTTTGTTAACTTTCTGTGAAAAAAATTTTAATTAAATTTTCTTATTTCTCCGTCACAAACTATTTTTAAGAGTGTGTATAAATATATTGAGAGTCCCTCGACATGTGAATTCCAGACTTTTTATTTTTAAATCTATTTACATGAAATTTGAAAAGTATTAATTAAGCAAAAAAAATTAATTTTCCAGCAAAATATCGAGCATAGAGTGTTCCATTTAAAACATGTAGAGTGCCGCAGTGGAAATAGGATCCAAATGGTTCCAGTGTCCCCCAATAATTTTTTTAAATTTTCATTTGCTTTTGTTGTGTTGTAAATATTTTTTCATATAATTTTAATTTTTATCTTTATCGGTTGCCGAGTTATTTGCAGAAAACCGAAAATCGCAGAAATTTCAAAGGGTGTTGTTGCTCACTTAGGGCTTTTTTGGGCAGGTAAAATAATTCCGTGTTCACCGTAGGGTGAACTAATAACCCACAAAGTTTCAGTTTTTTTGAATTTTCGGGTTGGGGACTTTCCCTTGTTAGCGGCAATGTTCGTTAACCTGAATTTATAATCCATTTTTTACATCGTACATCGTAATGAATGGGAAAAATAAATTTTCTAAGTCCAGGGTTTCTTCTCAGGCTCTTTTCGCACATAAAATAACTACATTTGTTACCCGACATCTTAAAAAATTCGTCGAGAAAATTAAAGAAAATGTGACTAATTTAAGTATTATGTTCACAACTATAACGAAACTCGGTGAAATACACGGCAACACCACAGTGCAACACAGCGCAAACAAATCAAGACGGCATTTATTGGAAACAGTTGATGAGTGGAGATTCAAACCTGTTAACGTCTGCTGGAATGCTACACTTCTAGTCCATCGCCTCCTATCAATCTTGGTCCAGAACTAAAATTAATTTCCGTCGGTTGACTAACTAGACATATATAAGCAATGCAAGTAGGCAACAATTGTATTCTTTCGTCAAGTACTGGTACATGAATTTGCAAAATTTGCATTTGACATAAACCCACTTGATAACGGTTTGTTTAACGCATTTTACATCATTAACATCATACATACGGAAAACATAACCTCAAATTCATTTACTTGCAAATTTACACTCTAAAAGATCTTGTAACAAATTTCACATCGAATATTAAAATTTATAAATGAACAATGTAAACACTCAGCAATATTTATTTATTTATTATAAAATCTAATTAATAATTACCGTTAGTTACAGTGACATGTAATTCGTGAGGCTTTACTTACCACTTGACTTTTTTTTTTTTAATTTGTAGTTCCTGCGAGAATCCCCCGTGACACCGTTTGATCTCAACGTGCCACCGTCTCCCCTACCACCCACCAGTCAAGTCCTGCAGAAGAAACTTTTCGATGAAGCCCACAGTGAAGAAAAGGTGGTGCACCTACTGCACATGCAATTTTTTAAGCACGTTCATATTCGTTGTACATTTTCGCAGACCCCAACGAAGAAAACACCGTTACCAAGTAAGACCGACGGTGCACGGATGGAGACCCTCGAAGAGATAACCGAGACCACCGTGCCGTCAACTCAAGACCTATTGGAAATCTGTTCGGGGTCGTTCTCGCCTAGTAAAGAAGGTTCAACCAGTGCTCCGGAAAGTACTTCGGCGTTCGGCAAGGAGAGCGAAGTCCTTCCCGAATTAATTTCAAACGAAACCGAAGCGACTTCCACCGGGTGTAAATCGGACGGTGACAACGACGACCGAATAATTTCGCAGTTGCTAGACGAGGGGGAACTGAAGAATTTCAAGAAGAAATTCGCGTCGCCCCTGGTCTCCCCGAGTCAAGCACCGGCGAGTGTTTTCCCTATCAAAGTGAGTCGCTTCGTCTTCGATTCATCCGACGATGAGGAAACGAACGACCGAATCGTGCAAGTTAAAAGCGGGTCCAAGCAGAAGAAATTGATCTTTTCGGACGGCGAGGAGGAAGAAGTTTTAAGCGAGCACTCCGACGAAGAGAAAGTCGTCGAATACGACTCGGAAGAAAACGAAATTGAAGTCTTTAATCGTTTAGAGAATATAAAAGCATCGGATTTCGTCGAAAACGAAGCCGAGTTGTCGGAGTCTGATTGGGGGGGCAGTGCCGATGAGGATGAAAAGGACTTGGACGAGCTTGAATTCGAGCAGGGCGACGCCGAAGTGTTCGATGAAAACAGAACGAATACACATGTAAGACGACGAGTGCAATTTCGTTCGTCCCCCGATTTACAATTCCCGTTGCTTTCAGGCGAAGGATCTTGGACGATGACAACCGTGAGATGCGCCTCCTTCAGGAGTTACTCCTGGAAGACGGAGAGTTGCACGGAACCGGACGGCAGAGGCAGTTTAAATGGAGGAACATCGGTACCCGTTCAACTCCCCCGTTTCACTTCATTTTTAATACTTGCGTTATTCCTTCCAGATTCCGTGAATAACGACGTCGATGGTGTTAAAGAAGACGAGTCGGGGGTCTACCTGGATGAATACGCCGACAGAGAAAACGAACAGCAGTGGAGGAAGCTGAGGTATCAGAGAGAACTCTTTTTAAAAAAGAAAGTAAGTGTCTCTTTATTTTGCTAAACGAAGGGTGGGTGCAAATCGGAGGCGACTTTGCAGGTGCAGAGCGAATCTCAGGAAAACGGCGACGATGAGACGTCCGTGTCGTACGAAAGCCAAATCTTCAAGTTGGGGCAGGCCGCGATTAGGCGGAGCACTTCGCAGAACAACAACGAAAAGCCTGCCGAATCCACCGCCGTAAAACAACATCATTTATTACTGGTACGTATCATACAGATTCGGTAAATGTTCAACTTGACATCCTGTTATAATGCGTGCGACAGAGAATACACTAGAAAAAGAAAGAGAGAAATTTGACCTAATCACGCCCACTTGTGCAGTATTGCCAACTTGGGGGATTTCCCCCTAAATTTGGGGGATTTTTAACACTAGAAAAAAGACCAAAACTTAGAACTAATTTTTTAGTTACGTCACTTTCTGGGTAACAAATTGATTAAATTTTAAAATGTTTTTTTTTTTTTTTTTGATAGTGCATTGTTTTGATAGTAAGGTAACACTCCGTACAGTTAACGCAATCCCATTCCTCTCGTGAGAGGATTGAGAAACAAAGATAACAAATATAATTGTCGCAAGTGCAATAAGGAAGACAACAGTTTTAGGCAATTCTGTTTACCGCAATGTCACTGGTTTCAATTTAAAAGTGTATTAGGTTATGTCTAGTTAGTTATTTACCAATCAAAAAGTTGTTATTTTAAGAAATCCAGAATGTTTCTTTTCCGAAAAGGGCGGAATCATTAAATGTCATGCGATAAAAGTTTGGGATGCGATATTTAAGCTCAATTTTCTTAACCACTTTGACAAACGTCACTTCAAATAATATTTCCAACTGTTTTTTATCCCTAGATGAGAGGAATGTGCGACAAGGATAGATATAAAAAATCACTAAATGCGTTACCTCTATATGAAGTTTGTTGATTTAGTACCTTAAGCAACGGCGCGGCGTCTCGAGTGCCACTAGCGGCCAATGTGACAAGACTATACAGGGATATCAACATAAACCGTTCGTTAAAAGTTTTCAAGGTTGCAGTTCACGTAGATATTTGAAATTTAAGGAACAAAGGTTTTCCGTAGAGACCTCTTTAAATAAAATAAAATTGTCTTTGTACCACTTCCGGTTGTACCGGAAATTGCTATCAACTCGCTTATTTTAAATGGAATGCTATATTTTTTATCACGTTTTTGAATTCTACATGTAAAAATATGTTAAGTTGCAATACATTTCCCTATCTCTAAAATAAAATTAAATATTTCTAATTTTGTTGATATAGTTATGAAAACAACAAACAATTGCATTTAACGTTTCCTGTTACTACAAATTTTAAGCAAAAGCAAAAAAAAGTTGAGAATCAAAATCAAAATTATTCAAACGCTGATATTTTAAATCTATTTTTTAAATTCATGAAGAATGATCTAAAATTGTTCAGAGCAGAGAATGTGTGTTTAATCAAATGTACCCCTCTTGTCTCCTATGAATAAAACACAGTTTGGAAAGTTTGCTACCTACCTGAGTGGATAGGCATTAGTTTAACATTGGAGCGGAATTAATCCGGTGTCGCCAGCAGCATCAGCGGGACGGGGGGGTTCTTATTCCAAATCGCGAAGGCCAAACCAAAATAGGCGCCACTTAATTTTTTTTGAAAGGATAACGCGTAGAAAAATTAAGAAAAACACGTTACGTCCAAAGCACGAACAATTTATTTCACACAAGAATTTTCTTTGTTTAAAAGAAAAATAAGCGATTAATCAACAAGTATACAACATGAATACAACAGAAACAAGAAAGAAAACAAAACGAATCTTACATCTTCGGGTTCGAACTCCGCATAAATCTAGTTAAACTAATATAAAAAAAAGAATCTTTACATATCCTAATGCCGATGACGACGTCATTTGAATCGTTACGTGAGTATACGCAAAATCTCGTGCACAATCGCGGCTACTTTGAAAACACCGTACGCATATTGCTACTAATAATAATAAATAAATAGATCCGACCTGTTACACAGCGTCAAATGTCCGTCGACAGTAGCAGAGGTGGTCGGCAGTCACGCACTTCCGTGGATGGCCAGCCTTCTGATCATAGTAGCAAGGTTACGGCGTAGTCGCGATGGCGGAGGGGAGAATACTCAACGGTGTAAATCAGCGAATCCACAAATGATCCGGGACCACGAACGACGATTAACGCCAAAATAACTAACGTTAAAAACAGCTACCACTAAAACAGCTACCGCTAAAAGCCTATAAACGAGAAAAGAAAAGTGAACGTAAGGGCCAAATCGAGAGAAACAACTCGTAAAAACTCACCTAGGGTCATCAACTAGGCTAGCACAAGTCGCAAGGAATGCGACTTTTCAGTCCCCCAAATGAATCCGTCAAATTCGGCGTATAGCCGTACAAATGCACTCTCACCCCACAGGTGAAATGGGTACACAATCCAAGATTAAACAAAGGAACAACAAAATTACTGAAACGCTAACGTCAGTGAGTATACACCGTGATTCAAAAGTACCGCACCATCACTTAGGGGGTTTTTAGACCCACTTAATTGTTCTCAAAAGTGTAAATAAAAATTTTCTAGATGATTTTTTTACGAAGATATGTATAGGTTTTCAAAGTTATGAAACTGATGTTGATTTTATAGTAATTAGATAATGTAACTTTATGTTTTTATTAATGAAAGGTGTAGATAAACGCCTGTAAAATTATCCTTACTTATAAAACATAATTTTTATTAAGAAATAAAGCAGAAAAAGTCTTTGGAAATGTTAACATTATTTTAGAAGTAAAGCCGGCAACGGTGCACCGAAAATTCGGTTTTACTATGGTTACCTGGTGTGACCTGACAAATAAAATTTATCAATGATGTTCACATTTTGAAAGTCAAATTTTTTGATCGATTTGAAGAATTTATTCAAATTCAAAATGTTTACTTTAAATGAATACTGTGATATGTATTTTCTTCTGGGAGAGAGTGGAGGAAACTTTCGACGCGCTGCAGCTGCTTATGCTGAACGACATCCAGACAAAAATGTTTTTCAACGGCTTGATCAGCGTGTGAGGGATTGGATGTAATCCATGAAGTAATAGGTATGCCACGCTCTGCCAGAACTCCCCAAGTCGAGGAAGCAAGTCGTTGAAGACAATCCTAACGTCAGCATTCGAGATATTGGACGAAATTTAAACGAAAATTACAGTGTTGTTCAGCGTGTATTAAAAACAGAAGGTTACCATTCT
Source organism: Dorcus parallelipipedus (assembly GCA_958336345.1). Taxonomy (NCBI): domain Eukaryota; kingdom Metazoa; phylum Arthropoda; class Insecta; order Coleoptera; family Lucanidae; genus Dorcus; species Dorcus parallelipipedus. Next base: position 1,430,382 of record OY284484.1, read on the forward strand.
TTCCACTATACAAAAGTGCAAGCTCTGTGTGAAGCTGATTTTCCCCTTCGTATTAACTTTTGCCATTGGATGCTGGATCAAATCAGTTTGAATCCAAATTTTCAAAATCTGATTTTGTGGACAGATGAATGTACCTTCACTCGTGACGGTGTGTTTAACATGCACAATCATCATTATTGGGCAATAGAAAACCCTCATGTAATACATCGACGAGCATTTCAACAACGTTTTTCCGTCAATGTCCGGGCTGGCATTATCAACGACACATTGATGGGCCCGTACTTTTTACTAAATCGCCTCAATGGGCATAATTTTTTGAATTTCTTGAGAGGCGATTTTCAAGAACCGCTAGAAAATATTCCCTTGGCGGTTTTAGTCAAGCCAATATGGTTGCAATTAGACGGTGCACCTGCGCATTTTGCTAGACCTGTAAGGCAGTGGTTAACTGTAAACTATCCAGGAAGGTGGATCGGACGCGGAGGTAATATCGCTTGGCCTCCGCGGTCTTGCGATACTACTTTTTTTATGGGGACATATTAAACAAATTGTTTATCGCACTGTCCCCAACACTGAGCAAGAACTTCGTCAGAGAATTCTAGATGCTTCACATACAATAACGCCTCAAATGTAAAGAAATATTCAAGAGAGCATCAAAAAATGAATTGAGGCAAATGGTCAAAATTTCGAACATTTATTGTAGCTATTTAATTTAGAATTTAGATTGTTTTTGTTTGATCTTCAGTTAGTTTTACATAATATTTAAATAATTTATTAAAACGTTACATTTTGAAGTGAACCTTATTGTCCTTGCTCTTGCAGTTTGCATGTTTGCTTCTTTTAATTTCTGATTTTTCTAAATTCTAAGTTTACCGTGTTTTTTCTTTTTGAAAGCACGCTTCAACCAACTCTCATTATTTTTTTTACTTAAGAACTTTAGAATAGCTGAAAAAAGTAGGATATTAAGAACCACAGTTAAGAATTGACATTTATTATTATGTCAAATTTTATTTCCAAAGGTTTTGACAAACCAGCGCATATGCAGTTGTCAACAAAAAAGAGGGTACCTATGATCTATGATTTCAAATTTGTAAGTGCACCTAAAGGGCGAACTCGGCAAAATCCGGACACCTTTGACAGTGCATATCTTAGCAATCCTTGCATCAAGGTAGCTGCTATTTAGCATCAAGATTGAATAGGATGTGATCCGACCGATAAATAGCAATAGAATAGCAATAGAATAGAATAGCAATAGAATGTTATAGAAAAATATTGGAGCGGTGCCGTTACACGACGCGTGCCAATTCACTTCAAAGGGACGTAGTTCTCTTTCATGAAAAGGTAAAGGTTGCTTCAGGTATAAATAAGTTTGTATATGCGATTTGGGGAATATTTCATTATAAAATATCTCTAAAAAATACGTTTTTTTAAAACACTTGTTATTAAAAATTATAGATGCTTGATTTTACAATATACGGTATGAGTCAGTGCTACTTGCATACATCAGAGATAGCATCTCCAGATTTTTACTATTGTAAAATTGTTTGTTTTTACCATTAAGCAGAGCAGGACCACTGAAATTATAATATTTATGGTTTATTTCACCTGTGATTGTAGAGGGTGTTTAAATTTTTCTTGAATCGAGTGCTACGTTGTCATGTACTTACATGTCGTATTTGTCGCTTCATAAAAAAACGATTATGTAAGAGTCTTACTTGAGATTACGTACATACAAAACAAGAACAACTTGTATGCAAAATAGAACAATTTCAGCAAAAGACGAAATGCAGGTAAATGACATTTGCATTTGACAGATTGACAGAAAATAAATGCTGTCCACTATTTATTGAAACAATATGAATAAGGCGGCACATTGAAATTGAATTTCATATAGGCAGGAATAAAATATTTCAGAACAATTTCATTTATGACTATGTAGTAATTTTTGGCACATTGGGATATTGGGAATTGTTGGAGGCAGAAATTAATGTTCTACTTAAAACTAAGTCGAATATTTTGTACCATTCGAAACGAAACATACTGTGTGTTAAACATAATGAAAATTTAAAACGAAATAAAATCTGAAATTGATAAATTCGTTAAATTTTAAGAATAATTCTGAAAACTGTTAATTTTGAGTTTAATGTTTTAGAAATAATTAATTCCTCATTTATACAAACAGCTTTCAACCTTATAAAACATTTATACTTAAATAAATATTTATATTTAAAGTTCTAAACATAATAGAATTCTAATAGTAACCGATCTGTGTGACCTTGAAAATTCGAAATCTTTTATCTTAACCGTTTGCTGAAATGCTTGCGTTATAGTATTAGAGGTATAGCGAATATAGAGGGTATATACTGAGTGACTTTATAAATTTCGTATCAACTCTTGTCATGAAATCTTGGTTGGCATGTCTTAGTTTAAGTGATTGCACTCCTTGAAACAATAAAACTAAGTCGAAATTCCATGACAAAAGTTGATAAAAAATTTAAAAATCACCCGGTAGAACATGTTAACTTGTTTCTGCTTTCCATTTGTACCATGAGTTCAAAAGTAATTACATAAGCTTGGTCATGGAAAGCCTGTAGCTAACTGTAATTTAATTGGTTTTGAAAATAAACTTATGATAAGAACATTAGTGATGATAGTTAATGAATTCTGAAGCTTGCAGTAGACATTAGTTTTCTTTTCCATGGCAAAGTCTTACATATATGTATACAGGGTGTCATCTATTTTGAGATACCTTTTTTGTAAAACCTTGTTTTCATATTTTCCTTTCGTAAATCAATTAATTGTAATTTACTTATACCATCGTTCTATACTAAAAGATCTCTCAAGATGATACCATGTATAACTACTCATTAGTTTTTGAATATATGTATGTTAAAAAGTGAGACTAAATAAATTAAATATGATTTAATAACAAATAAAAATGTAACAAGAATGTTCTCTCGAGCAAAATTCACAGTAAAGGGAAAAGCGAAACGAAGAAACTGATTAAGTAAATAACTTTGTTCCTCTTTAAAAATAATAATAATTCTAAGAATCACGTAAGAGTATACAAGGATATATTAAATAATAAAGATACATAATATGAACTTATACCGAACTAACATTACCAAACGAAAATAAGTCGGCGTGCTCTTTTTCTTGCAAAATTGAAATTATTTATTAGATTCTAGTACCACATAGCTGCCTCTGAGGGGAGTTTTAGCTCCCTTAGCCCCCCCTCCCCGCCCGTGGGTGTGCCACTGGATAGATTCCATGTTTAGGTATTTCTTCTACTACCTTATGTTTCGACACTAGCACACTAGCTTCTAAAAAAAATTTTTGCACTAATCGGTGAAGTAACTTCATTGCTCTTACTGCTGCTGTTATTATTATCTACTGCGTGCTATTATTGCCATGACGTTTCAAAATTATTGCAATCCTTTTAACACTTTAACTTTTGTATAAAATGGACTGGTAAGTCCACATTAAGTCACTTTATTATTAGTATACATACATAGCTTGTGCCAACTTTCATCTTATTTCTTTTATACTATTCATTTTTTCTCTATAAGCCGATCGATCGATAGATAAGTGAAAGAATTTTTATGTAGCTTTCGTGAAACAGCCTTTTGTCAAGTCACGTCATTTGGTCGTATATTTATACGATTGGCATATAGTAAAAAAATAATCCATAGGTCATCTGTGGATCGTTCACCCATTAGACCACCAAGATGTTCGGTCGAAAGACAAAGAAGAAATACAGTTTTGATAAAACAGAAAGAATAGTCACCATTGCGGGGACACTAAAATTGAAAAAAAAAAAAAATCAATTATTGGACTTCATAATCGAAAGATTGTGAAAGGAAATGGAGTTTTAAATCATCAGCCATCACATTATTATTGTTATTCCTAAACTACCGGTTAATCGTTCACTTGTTTTTTTTTTTTTACAAAGATCTCCAATCGAAAGACGAAGAGAAAATTTAGTATTGCACTTATGCTTGTTTGCACTGTGTGCTATCATTGCAATGACGTTTCAAATTATTGCAATCCTTTTAACAGTTTAATTTTTTTATTAGTAGTAACAGTTTTTTATGTGCAAAAATGTGTATTAAATGAAATAAAAACGTAAATGGATTCAAAGCACAGTCAAAGCCATTAAAATTGTCATAGAGATTTTTTTCTAATTATTTTCTGTATTAACGATATTTTTAGGAGCGCAGTATTTTGTCAAAATCATAATTTTTAAAGAATCCATGAAAAAAAGTGATCAGTACTATTGTCGCCGTGTCATTAGTTGTCAAAATGGTTTCGTTGGAATTGGAAATAAGAAAACTGATTTTGCACGAACATATGCAAAATAAAAACGCGAGTGTTCGTCAGATCGCTAAAACTTTAAAAATTCCCAAATCTACGGTTGCAGATGTCATCAAACATTTCAAAGAACGCCTGACTATCCAAAGAAAGTCTGGAAGTGGGGGTGAACATGGTCAAACTGAACATAACTTGGCCAAAAAGGTTCTTCAAGCATATACAAAGAATCCAAAGATTTCATCCCGTGAAGTTGCGGTCAAGGTAAAAAAATCCCAGACATATGTGCAGAAAGTTAAAGCCAGAGCTGGATTAAAAAGTTTTAAAGTCCAAACAGTACCTGATAGAGACGCAAAACTAAATTTAAAAGCAAAATCCCGCTGTAGAAAGCGTTATGAAAAGAAATTAACGACATCCAAATGCATTGTTATGGACGAAACCTACTGTTTCAAAAACTTTACTTATATCGCTGGTCAGGTTTTTTATACAGCCCGCAGTCGCAAGGATGCTCCTGAAGCTTGCAAGCTTTAAGAAAAAAGCAAAATTTTCACAGAAATTTCTTGTTTGGCAGGCCATCTGCACCTGTGGCTTGAAAACCACCCCCTTCATTACCTCTGGAACTATAAGCTCAGAGATGTACCGCAAAGAATGTCTCCAAAAACGCCTCTTGCCGTTCCTTAATAAACATGACAGTAAACCAATTATTTTGGCCAGATCTGGCAACGTGTCATTACTCGAATGAAACGATCCAATGGTACCTTGATAATGAAGTAGATTATGTTCCTAAAGAATTTAACCCACCCAATAGCCCAGAACTCAGGCCAATTGACGAATTCTGGTCTATTGTGAAGACAATCTTGAAGAAGAATGCCGCAACGATCACAACCATCGACCAGTTCCGATACAAGAGGCTTTGGACGTCTCCAAAAGTTGATAAAGCCATCGTACAAAAAATTATGCGACGAGTGCGCCATAATGTTCGCTCAGTAGCATATGCTACAAATTCGGAATAATTTAATGTACTATAATTTTTAGTATTGTTGTGTAGTTTAAAAATAGATATTTGCTTTTCTCAAAAATTTTGGGGTTTCTGTTTTATAGCCTTTTTTAAGTGTCCGGATTTTGCCGAGTTCACCCTTTACAAGGTGCAGCGTTGCCTATTTGCGTTATTTTTAAACATTCATATCTTAAAAATTACTCATGGCAAAAAAATTCTAAAAACATATTTGTGCTCCTGTTAATAGTCTGTATTTACTCCAAAGCGATGGTGCGACCCTTTTGAATCATGCTGTATAGGTACTATTAAGAGAGATCGTGCGATAGGTTTCAACGTACGTAGTAAAATGTAGGCGAGAGGAAAACAACGTGAAGAGAGAGTGTATGTAAAATGCTGCCGCTGTCGGACAGTTTTGAACTGCTATGTTTGGGTTTGATGCATCACTTGTTGGATGACGAGAATCACGAGTATCACATTTCACCGATAGATGATACGCGTTTCTGAGGGGCTAAAGGGTGAGGGGAAGGAACTGTCAGTAGACGTGTCGCTGATGAACCCTCACCAAAAATTTTTACGAAGACAAATGCATGTATTTGTCGCCGTTGAAATTTTCCATGTGCATTCAGTGTTGACTAACGAGTTAAGAATAACAGGAGAGCTAAACTAACAGTAGTTTCTCGTCCAAACTGGTCATTAAATATGGTCGCTATGTGTCATAGGGCCAGTTGTACTATGTGTGTTTTTTTTTTAAATGCCATAAGGGGTGACTGTGGAAAAGAAAATTCATGTCTTAGCTCTATTCATGTACTTTAAATTGTCAATTTTGGCATGTGTTAGATGCCAAGCTACGGCATGAGTTTTAATTTTCATGGCCAACCTTTATGGCATTTTTAAAAAAATACACCGTATAAAACGAGTTAACCACTCGATCAAACTTAAAGTTTTCAGTAGTTTCTCGTCCAAACTGGTCACTAAATATGGTCGCTGTATGTCATAGAGCCAGTTGTATAAAATGAGTTAACCACTCGATCAACTTTCCTCCACAATTAACTTGACCGAGTCGCATACAGTCGTTTTACAAAATTCTGGAACGCCCACAAAACCCACAGTTCAATATTGTTTATAAAACTCTGACTGCATTAAGTTTAACTAGATAAGATGCGAGAAATGTCAATAGTATGGCTCTCAACTTGCTTTTATTTTATGACGGTAAGTCGTAGCTTATTTATAGGGATATTCGATCTACGTAAAATGAAGCAATTTTTGAATCGATCTCGAATCGAAATATAAAAAAATTTATAAAAAAATCGAGTTTTAAAAAATGCAATATAATTTTTATTTAAGAAACCAGAAATGACACGTGAAGTATTGTACCACTATTACACAAACGAAAACTATGAATAGGGGAAGCTTTAGATTAAAACAGCTATACATAATGCTGAACAGTTACTTTTTAGAGCACTGCATTAATTTGGTACTAGCAGAATTTATTCTACTTAAGTTATCACGTCTAATGTCAAATCTATCAAGTGTCAAGAGTAATCCTCAAAATACGCGGTCGGGTTTCGGTCAGTCGCAGTCAGATTGACATTTTTTATACGGTGTCAAAGCTGTAAAGCGCTTTCAACGCTTTCAAATTTAAAAATCGATTCGATTCTTGAAAAAAATCGATTCAGTAAGAAATCGGTTGCAAACAGAATCGATTTAAAAATCGAGTTTTATGAGAAAAAGACCTTCCAAAATATCGATTCTGAATCGAACGTCTTTAGCGAGTATTGGATGGATCGCATTCCTTTATTTAGGTCGGCTTTAAATAATTACGCCTAAAATGTATTAGGGCTTGGTCTTTCTCGTAACCACCAATCAGCTATTTTTATAAAAACGTGAGTTTCGGAGGATATCTACTTTCAGTTTGAGGATCAAGATAAATGAAAATCATAGCTTACGAATAATGTTTGTAGGAAACATTTTATAGTTTTTCTTTTAGGAAAAAAAAAACGTAAACTTATTGTAAAAGCATTGTAAATGACATGGGGCTGTCGTCATTATTTACAAAAAGATCCAATTTATTTAGAAAAACAATGTTGAATTCCTGTCAAATTTTGCTACAAATGCTGCAGTCCCGTGTAGATTATGATGTTTACTCTACGTAGAAAAAAATTTGAATTAATACAATGAATATTAATTCTGTTATATTGATTCTTTACCGAGTATGTTTTAAGCAGCCCTCACACGATCAATATATATTGTCAATATCTGAGTATTGACAATATTATTGAACGTGTGAGTAGAAAGATTTTTAGATTGTCAATATGTAAAATATTGATGGGTTGGTTTGATGAAAACCAAAATATTTGTAAGATTGACAATAAATATTGACCGTCTGAGGGAGAGATTGACAATCTTGCTTCAGTTGGTATTTAAAATTTTGAACTCATGTGAGAAAACGTGTCTCTCTTTAGAAGCCATTCTCTAGCCCATATTCTCTTTTTCTTCGGGCGTCTCATTGATAAAGCTAAAATAATAGCTACACAAGCTTTTTGTCGGTATGACATCATTGACTGCCAGCGCTAAACTAAATACATTATCAATAAATATTGATAGTGTGAGGCAATTACAGTTTGTCAATATTTATTGACCATATTGACAATATTTAATTGACAATAAATATTGATCGTGTGAGGGCTGCTTTAGGCGTATATCGGGAAGGAAGTCGGGCCCCTTAATCTCAATATACTACTTTACTGTCATATAAGGACCTGTGGGCGGAACTTATTTGCGCAGCCTTATATGGCAATAGGTTTGATTTGATTATTTCGACTTTTGTTCACCTAATTCTACAGTTTCGTAAACCGTGCATCGGTTACTTTATTTACGGCTACGGCATTTACTGGGCATGCACGCCAATAATTAATTTATAATCATTTTTAATAACTAACATTTTTACGTTTGACACTAGAGGGCACAACGCATAATAGTAATCTGTAATCACCAACTGTACTAGACTCTTACATCAAGTCTCATAGCGACACGCCATCTATATAACGACTCAACTAACAGAGGAGTTCACGAAGAGCCATCTATCCAGCGACTCACTTTTAGGTATATGCATTTTTAAACCATCGCGTCCTACAATTTTTGTCGCAACCACCACCAGGCGGCGCCACCAGGTAGCTTGCTAAGGGCCTATTATGTAGAACGAAACCACCTCACATCGTATTTGTGCCAGAGGTAGTGTCAGATATTGAACAGCGCCATCTATTGCATTTTTTAAAAAACCTGTTGACAAATAATTCTTTGTTTTGTCACTGTTTGTTCGAAGTAGTTCCTTTTTTTTTTTTAATTTAAGAATCTCCCGAATTGTGCTTAAAAAATAGATTGTCTTTATTTTTAATTTTCTTTAAATCGAATTTATTACTTTGCTTTCTGTATTTTGACATCATTCTTTTTAATTTTTTTTTTTTTTAGAAATTAATTACGATTAATATTGTGACGATTGCGGTGCCAGCCCGTCTGATGCGTCTTAAACGAGAAGCTTCGGACGCTTCGACATCACATCAGCGATGGAATCAATCTGAGACTTTCTGTCGCGCACTGAAATGTCCCAGAGAAACAACCCCGGCATATAAAAATGCACGCGGCCAAACGTGAGACAGTTCAAAATTAATTCTGCATTGGACAGTTCAGAATCGAAGTCGCGTTATAAACTTTCGCTCGGCTGTTAACATAAATTACGTATAAGTTTATAAATAAATTATTGTTTAAGTTAGTGTTAATTAGTGTTACTTTTAAATAAATTAGATTATTAACTATTTCGTGTTTTGTTTTAAAATAAAAATAATAGAACCCTTAAAAACGTTACAATATTAATCGACCGAATTGCGCTGTACAAGCCACCGTCTTTTGTTCGTTTCTTTAACTTTATGTATTGTTAATGAATTTTACGTTTTTTTTTAATTATTATTATTCTTAAATTATGTATGTGGTAACAAAATGAGGGATTCCTGCCTTTTGCGTGTCGGTAACACTGGTAACAACTGACACAGGACGCGGCGATTGCATTCACAAGGAATCGCTTGAACATATCAATTTCTTGTAAAAGTGTAAAACGCTTAATTTTACCTGCAATCCATTGCCGAGGATTTTTTTAAATAAATTTAAAATTAATCGAAATTAATAAAAAAAATTCATTAAGTAAGATCGCAATAATGTAGGTAATAGAGATTTAACAAGAAACCAAACAAAACCAGAAAAAAAAAACAACGAAATGCGAAGAAAACAGTTGAATAAAAAACAACCGGAATATTGATGAAAAATTGGCAAAAAATAAAAGCCTAAGAAATCAATAAAATAATTAATTTAAAATTAATTTAAAAAAAGAGAGAACAAAACAAAAGCGGAATAAAACAAATTAATAAAACAAAGAAGATTGACGATGAATGAAAAACAAAAGAAGATAGACGATGAATTAAAAACAAAAGAAACTTTACGAAGTTCCTTCTTTTGATTTTCAGTTACTTGCCGCGCAAAACGAACAAACGAAAGCGCACTTAAACAATGCAAACGCGAAATTAAAACAAGAAAGAACAATGATTTGCGGATAAAAGGCTTTGGACGATAAAAACCAAGAAATTAAAACAAAAGAGATACGAAAAATTCGTTAAATATAAAGAAACAAAAACGAAGTAACGAAAAATAAAATGAATGAGAAACAAAAAAAGATTGACGATATTCCTCTTTTTGATTTTCAGCATTACCCCGCAAACAAAACAAAAGAATCAAGGAAATCGATGATTCTCCGACGGAAGACTTTTGAAGCTCAAAAAAAGAAAAACGCAAGAAGTCAATGAAATGCGAGAATATGTATTATATGTAGAAAAGGAAACAAAAGGGAAATAAAACAATCAGCAACGAATTAACAAGGAATAAGAAAAACAAAAGAAAACTGACCGTACTCCTTTTAATTTTAATAATAATAACAGTAATAGCCCTTATTTATGCAAACGCAATAACAAAATAATAAAAAAATGAAGTCGTGAAACATACAAATCACTTGGATACTTGTGTTACATTTTTATTTTCGACTTACAATTAGATAATACCATTGCGTTGGGTATACTTCCCTTTGCCCCTTGTTCTGATTTTCGATATGGTACGCGTATGCAAAAATTTCCCAGCGTCCCTTGCGTGAAGCGATCCATGATTGATTGTCTGGTGGTTCGTTGAAGTGTACGTGCGAGTTTTGTGTTCGACGTCTCACAACGGTGGCCATTTTGGATGCTTTCTGAATCTCGTGTTAAGGCCGATTCCCATGCGAGTTGCACAGCGGTAAAGCTGTGAAGCGGTGCGTCGTCCATTGGTAGATTCAAATTATAAACCGTTGGCGCCATAAATTATTCACACCGCTGAAAGTTAACTCAACTTTAACTTTTTGCACCGCGCTGCGCGTTTTTTTGTTCCTTTCCTTGTTTATCATCGCATTTATTAGCATTTCGTTTGGCGCGAAAATGTGTACCTGCAGTCCTGTAGAGGAAGTTGGGAACGTTTATGGTTTATATTGTGCTTCTAGTGTGTTGAAAGAATGGTAATATAAAATAAGTAAAATAAATTTAGTCCTATACATATAGTAATTCTATTTATTTATTATATGCATTTACATACAGTGTGTCCCAAAAAGTTTTATACAAATGGAGAAAAAGTTTATCTTACATTTCACAAAAAAAACTGTTCTTTATAAAAAGCTCTGCATGACTTGTAGATCCATAATCAGCTACAAATTTTTTAAAAAATTGGCTGGAATACAGGGAAAATAAAAAATAATGATTTGGACGGAGGGCAAAATACGTTCAAATTGTAGTGGAGAAGCAAAATGTTCATTAAAATTGTGATTAAATAGCAAAAAATTATGCACACTTGTAGATTATTGATATTCCCAGATAAAAATTAAAAAATAAACACTGCAGCAATTGTTAGATAATTTATTTTTATAAAACATTGATAACCTTCTTTATCAATTTTTATCTGGGAATATCAATAATCTACAAGTGTGCATAATTTTTTGCTATTTAATCACAATTTCAATGAACATTTTGCTTCTCCACTACAGTTTGAACGTATTTTGCTCTCCGTCCAAATCATTATTTTTTATTTTTCCTGTATTCCAGCCAATTTTTAAAAAATTTTGTACCTGATTATGGATCTACAAGTCATGCAGAGCTTTTTATAAAGAATAGTTTTTTTTGTGAAATGTAAGATAAACTTTTTCTCCATTTGTATAAAACTTTTTGGGACATACTGTATATCTGTGAATTTTCAGATTTGTTATAAATGCAAACAGGAGCTGAACGAAATACAGTGTGAAATGCATGAATGTTTTGCAGGGACAGAACAACTTATTTTATATCCAGGTACTGTTAAAATGTAGTATAAAATATGATACTTAAAAATGAACTTAATTTTATGGATCACGCAGTTACAATGTCACAAGATAGTGAAGCTAATACTAGTTCTCATTTCAATTGTAAGTAATATCACGACAACTATAAACTATAAAGCATTGTCATTTATTATACTTAGACACACCTAAAAAATTTTAATTCTTATTCTATATATTTGATTTTAAATTTTGTACCTGATTTTTAGATGACAACCGTATATTTAAGTAAAATAGTTATTTTATTTTAGTAGGTGAAAATTATGCATCAAGCTTAGAAGAACTGATAATAAGTGAAATTCAGAAAAGACCTATCTTACCTATCGTTTACCCTTACAATCCCGCAGTAAACCTAAAAGAGATGCGATGTGGCAAGAAATCTATGCAGCACTCGGAGGTAAAAATTATTCTTTTGTACTTTTCTCATTTGCATTACATCTTCTGCAGGAAAAATGCCAATTTCTGATATTCAGAAAAATATAAGAGATAGATATATCAGATGTAGGACTGAAGTAAAAAAGTATATACCCTATGGATCAAGTTGTAAAAGCCAGGCAAAGATATATAAATACTATAATGCCTTGCAATTTTTAAATGTAATTCATAGAACTATATCAAATGTAGAAAATAATACCAGTAGTGCAAGTAGAGGTGACAGTGATGATAATGGTGAAGGGATTGTTAATATAAATAATATTGAGGTGGAAGATGATAGATCTGTCAGCGAACTAACTCCACAAAAAAGTAATTTGCATGTTATACCAACTGATTTTTAAAATTTTTTATCATCTCTTGCCATGGAATCTGGACGGCATTTCTTAACTTTACTGTAAAACAGCATCAAGGAATGCAATGATGTACTTTTCACTTAAGCTAAGACATGCTGTCCAGATTTCATGGCAATTGATAAAAAATTTATAAATCATACGGTACTATGTATTTTCAATAAACTTTTCAGAAAAGAAGACAAAGGAGGAAGATATTAATTCATAAATTCTCAACGAATTAAAAAACCAGCGCCTACCATAGTTGAAAAACAAGTGGACGATATAACAGGTTTTTGTGATATGCTTGGTAGTCACTTAAGAAACACACCTCAAAATAAAAGATTAGGGGCACAAGTTGCGCTACTGCAATGTTTACAAAACTACCAACAGCAAATGTAATTAGAAAAAATAAAGACATTTTACTTCATTATACTGAATAAAATTCATTTATTAAGTTCTCATAAAAAAATTATTTTATAACAAACAATTTAAAATTCATTATTAATTATTTTATTCCAATGCCAATCAACTGCTCCTTCTTCATTAAAAAATAACATAAACTCATTTCTTATAGCTGCAGCATTTCTGGAATACATATTTGTTCCAGTTCGGTGTAAATATTGCAAGCCGTAACAAATAGCTTGAATAATTTTTTCTATTGTATCAACCTTTGCAATAATAGGTTTTCGAAAAATTCTCCATCTAGAAGCCATAATGCCAAATGCATTTTCAATAACCTGTCTTGCTCTACTTAATCTATAATTAAAAACTTTTGTTTGGTGAATTAATGTTCCTCGAGCATAGGGACGCATCATGTATGTTGTTAATGGGAAAGCTTCATCAGCGACAAGCACAAAAGGTAAAGATGGTCTCAAATTGGAAACTTTTCTGTCTTCAGGGATATTAAAGGAATTTTCTTCAATTCGTGTTACAATATTTGATAATCTAAATATGCCGCCATCACTACTACGACCTTCACCACCAATATCAACAGCAGTAAAGCGATAATCTGGTCAGCTATGGCCATTAAAACTAAACAGTGGCTACCTTTGTAATTATAAAAAGTAGAACCTGAACCTGGTATAGCCTACAGAAAATATTAAATTGATAAGTACCTATCAAGTAAAATAAAGTAAATTATATATACCTGCATTATAACATGTTTGCCATCGACAGCGCCAATACAATTTGGAAAATTCCATTTCTTATTGAAGTTATCGGCAATAAGCACCCAATCTTCCTGTTTAGGTTCTGCTAATATCAAATCTTTTAATATGTCCCATAGTACTGAACAAGTCTCATTACTTGTGTGAACTTGGCAGCCAACCGTCAGCAGCCGAATGCGTAGTAAGACGTGAAAACGGAGGCAGGTTTACACTGTAGAAACTGGCATCGATTTCGGATTTTCACTCGTATTTCATGAAATACACCCTCCCGCAATATAAAATCAACACAAGGACTTAAGACAATCCAATATAATAACACAGCGATCACGAAAACTAAAGAAATATCGAGTTATATGCATCACGGAATTCGCCCTGAAGTTAGCGGTCGCGCGGCCAGTGAAAGGTCGGGCGAATTATTAAAAATAGTACTTTTTTAATATGTAACGCAAACTTTTCTAATTGCATGAGCTCTTGCATCTGTGCATGTGTATTGATAATCCGGCGTAAAAAAAGTTTATACCCCCTACACATTTAAATTATATGGCATAATCGAAAATTCCCGTCAGCGCAATGTTCATACAAACGTACATAGCTTTTCCAATAAGCAACGTAGTAATGTGAAAAATCATAAGTGGATAGAGGAAACCTTCCGCTTTCGGAAAATGGTACCAAAAAAGTTTATACCCCTTGCACTTCTTAATTATTTCAGAGAACGTGTTATAAACCTGCGTAACTCTTTCAATAAGCGACGTGAAAAATCGAAAATGCAGAGGTGGATAGAGGAAATCTTTAGCATTAGGAAACTGGAATCAAAAAAGTTTATACCCCCTACAAATTGGAATTACATCACGAAATCTGAAACGATGTAGGACATTATGAGTAATATCTGTAAGGCGGATTGTCTAAGTAACAATGCAGTATATGTATTTATTAAATTGCATAATTGCGCATAATCCGAAAATTTACGTGTTATAAACCTCCATAACTTTTTTCATAAGCAACGGAGATATGCGACATTTCAGAGGTGGACAGAGGAAACCTTTAGCTTTAGGAAAATGGAACCAAAAAAGTTTTTACCCCCTACAAATTTGAATTATTACACGAAAACTGAGACGATGCAAAACAGTTTCCGTCTTACGTGGGCGTGACTTGTAAGGCGGATTGTCTAACTACCGATGCTCCTGTCACAAACGAAAGAAACCGCGGCAATCTGCATCTGGCGCGAAATATTCATTTATACTGTTTTACAAATGAAGCGGTTAGAAGCAGAGTGACTTTTTAACACAAATTGAGTTATGTGATTTCACGAAATTTTTGAAACAGTCATAAAAAGATATTAGAAAGTAGTTTTCCTATCTTATAAATTATCATTTGACCGCGAATTATTTTATTGAAATTTAACTTTGAACCTCTCTCTCTTCAAATCACGAAAGTTGTACTTACACCCCTTTGCTTCTGACCGCCTCAATTTATTTAGATAGTTAATTGTTTATATTAGCGTGTTTACATAAAAGAATAAATAGATAGAAATAAATTAGAAACTGGAGGTTGATTTCAGTTAGCAGTAGGTATACTAATCTCATTAAGCGCTTGTGTGTCTCGAATGCAAATGTTTGGGAGAAGGTTTTGGTGGTTCTAAAAAGACATCTACACGTTCTACCAATGGGGAAGATCCTAGAAACAAAAACAATAATAATGAAATGCGAACTCAATACGTATAAAATATCGAATGTCTTACCTTGTGTTCAACATTGGCTTTGGAAGAATTCATACATATCTTGGAGGCATCGTCTATTCAAATGAATCCTGTCTCTGAAAAAAGAATAATCTGTTAATTACAAATTATGTAACACATTAGTGGTAGACTTACTTTTCAAAAATATGATAGGACCGTTGAGATACAAATGAATGAACGTCCAAGAATTTAATGTTACACTTCTTTGCGATTGTTTGTAATTTCATGTTGGTATGTAATATGTTTTGCTGATAACAATAATCTTGCAATGGCGGTATGCTACATATGAAAACAGTAGATGACAATTTTTTAGCTAACCGCAGAAGCCATTTAATGTGAAATGAAATATGGATCGGTGTAGCATTTTTTAAAATATCGTTACTTCCGATCATGATAATGATCCGGAAATCCTTTTCCACCTTTATATTCCACAAAGAATTCTGTGTTTTACCACTCCTCAAGCGGCGTATCAACTGCCTAACTGTTTGTCCGCCAACACACAGTTGACAGGACAGTTTGTGGTTGCCGCTGCGAAAACAGGATTCCCCTAAAAGATTGTGGGTTAGGTATATATAAATGACATCTGTAATATACAGTGATCGCCAAGAAGTTATTGCAAATTTATGTGTCTAACATACAGTTTTTTTTAAATATATTTCGCACTCTATATACAGGCTTTATGATACGAGGTAGAGAAAAACGATGAAGAAAAAAGTTATACGGTTTTTTATGTATAATCTTTAAAAATAACTGAAATTGTACACCATACCTCACTTTGCGATATGTTTTTGTCTTAAAAAAACTTTTAACGATAATACATATAAAACCGTACAACTGTAATAACTTTACTGTACGTCCCAGAACAAAGCCTGTATATACCTATGTTGCAAAAATTTTAAAAAAATTTACCTGTAAAACAATAAGTTTGAAGTACAATTTATATAGTGCTCGTTATTAAAATGATTGGCATAAAAACTTTCAAATAAAGAAATAAATAAAAAACTTTTTCACTTTTCACTTTTCATCGCTTACTTGAATATAAGCATTTTACATTTTTCATTCTATTTTTTATTTTCTATGCTACATGTTCATGGAGCTAACTTGAATCATTGTTATCAATTTTTATAGCAAAGCTTGGACAATGCTTATATTCAAAACCAAACTGGTCAGTCATAATTTCTTGGTATACTACCAAAAAATATATTTTTGTAATAATTTACCATGTTATAGTAAATTACAATCAATTATGTGTCTAAATTACAATTTTATCGAGCTTATGACACAATTTATTTCTATCAAAACAAAAAATGTTATTCGTAAAACGATTTTTTATTACAAAGACATAGTCGTCAAAATCGTGTCGAAATTTTATAATTGTGGAATATTTTCTAATTTTCTATGTTTCCAAATACATCACAATTGGTACCACCTACGTGACGGAATACAAGAGTTCTTTTTAGAATCTACATTCTTCTCCCAAAGATTTGCATTCGAGACACAAACGCTGAATAATTATTATGCCTATTGCAAACTGAAAACAATCTCTAGTTTATAAATGACTGTAATCTATTTACGCGAAGAAACGAAGACAATAAATTGTTATGAGTATAAATGAATATTTCGCGCCAGATACAGATTGCCGCGGTTTCTTTCGTTTGTGACAGGAGCATCGGTAGTTAGACAATCCGCCTTACAAGTCACGCCCACGTAAGACGGAAACTGTTGTGCATCGTCTCAGTTTTCGTGTAATAATTCAAATTTGTAGGGGGTATAAACTTTTTTGGTTCCATTTTCCTAAAGATTTCCTCTGTCCACCTCTGAAATGTCGCATTTCTCCGTTGCTTATGAAAAAAGTTATGGAGGTTTATAACACGTAAATTTTCGGATTATGCGCAATTATGCAATTTTGTAAAATGTCACGAAAGGGATTTTCCAGAAAAGACACAAAGAACTTTCGGGTTATATTCCGCGAACAAATAATTGAAACGCGAATCTGTGTAATCAGGGCACGCGAACTTGTGTAAACGAGGACACCGCAACGAATACAACATAACGTAAAGCTTCATGTTTCATAATAACACATCAGCGGAATGTACGCTAACAAGGCCACCCACATACGAAATCGCTGGGCGAAACACGAGGCAAGAACAAAGAAGATGCAACATGCAAACTCGTCGAAAAACGTGTATTTAAAGTGCGGGCCAAAGTTGATCCCACAGTTGAACAGTCAGTTGATCCCACAGTTGAACAGTCAGTTGATCCCACAGTTGGTCCCCAGTCGGTCCCACAGTCCGGTACACAGGAGTCAGTCCGACAAAGAGTCCGTCGACGGTCAATCGGAGAGGCCGTCACCCAGGGAGTCCGTCCGTCAACAGTCGTTTCCACCAGACGGACTCAGCCACTCAGGGCACTAGTGCCAATCCACGAGGGGACGCCCAACATCGCCGTCCAGCAACATTGCCGCCGCCAACGTCCAACAACGCCGTCGCCGCCACCCGCATCGTCGTCGTCGCCACCCCAGCATCAACATTGCTGGAGGCCATCACCTGCCACTGCCGCCGGCAACATTACCGTCCGTCCTAAAGGGAACACCGTGAGCTAGTCGTCACCGCAACCACCCGGACCGCATTCCCACACTTCAAGACGAACCCCCGAACTAAATTTATTTAATTCTTTTTCGTGAATAAAGAGGTATTAAATTCTTTTTTAAACAACTGTGTTTTCAAGCTCTACCATCTACTACCATCTACCTACGCCCATACCGTGACATGGTGGAGGCTTGGGCTTTACCGTAACATGGTGGAGCCGCCCATACCGTAACAATATGCTGCATTGTTACTTAGACAATCCGCCTTACAGGTATTACTCATAATTGCCTACATCGTTTCAGATTTCGTGATGTAATTTCAATTTGTAGGGGGTATAAACTTTTTTGATTCCAGTTTCCTAATGCTAAAGATTTCCTCTATCCACCTCTGCATTTTCGATTTTCCACGTCGCTTATTGAAAGAGTTACGCAGGTTTATAACACGTTCTCTGAAATAATTAAGAAGTGCAAGGGGTATAAACTTTTTTGGTACCATTTTCCGAAAGCGGAAGGTTTCCTCTATCCACTTATGATTTTTCACATTACTACGTTGCTTATTGGAAAAGCTATGTACGTTTGTATGAACATTGCGCTGACGGGAATTTTCGATTATGCCATATAATTTAAATGTGTAGGGGGTATAAACTTTTTTTACGCCGGATTATCAATACACATGCACAGATGCAAGAGCTCATGCAATTAGAAAAGTTTGCGTTACATATTAAAAAAGTACTATTTTTAATAATTCGCCCGACGACATTTCACTGGCCGCGCGACCGCTAACTTCAGGGCGAATTCCGTGATGCATATAACTCGATATTTCTTTAGTTTTCGTGATCGCTGTGTTATTGTATTGGATTGTCTTAAGTCCTTGTGTTGATTTTATATTGCGGGAGGGTGTATTTCATGAAATACGAGTGAAAATCCGAAATCGATGCCAGTTTCTACAGTGTAAACCTGCCTCCGTTTTCACGTCTTACTACGCATTCGGCTGCTGACGGTTGGCTGCCAAGTTCACACAAGTCATTTATAATCAGATCACAGATCATAACTATAAAAGATGAGTCAGTCAACGTTAAACAGCGAAGGCATAATAAAAGGCGCTATAATATTGGTGCTCGGACGCAAAACTAAAACAAAAGGCGCGGATTATGAAATCCTTTCTCTGTGATTCTATTTTGACGTGTGTTAGATAGCAAGGGCTTCAGGTTTGCACCGCGTCACAAAGGTTTGTTTTTCCTTGTTCGTGACGCGGAGCAAACCGGCTTACTATCTTACTACCATGAACTATGGTCGCGGAAGCCTTCAAATTAAATTCTATTGTTTTTATTTTGCGTTATTTGTTGCTTGTACGTCCGATGAAAATTATATCATACGTTTTAGAAAATGCTTATGAAATACAACAAGATGTAAATTCGAGGGAGAGAAATCATAAACACAACACGAAAAGTAATAAGGTATTCAAAAGAAAAACACAAAATAAAGTTGTAACATTCATTATATTGTTATTATTGAAAATGACAAATAATAATGGCAGATGCTCGAGCATTTTTAATAATTCTTTAATGCTTAAGCATTTTTACGGTCACTTTTGAGACACTTATGGACAACGTTGGGGGACGCCGTCTCGCACCTTTTGCATCAACAAAATGCATACTTCTTTGTCGGCTCACAGCATACATTTTCTTTTTCATTAGAGAAAGCTGATTATACAGAGTCCGTTTACGTGGTGTTAATTGTTTCTGACGAACCACTCCCAGCTGCTTTAATACGCCTTTGGAATGTTGCCCTGAATATACAGATATATAAATATCAAGTGTCGAATAATTATTGTAGTCCTGTGTGGCTTTGGTACCAAATATGAATATACATTCTTACGGCACAAACAACAAACAAATTCTTGTTTACGTATTTAATGTTTTATTGCAATTGGAAACAACAATTACTTAAAAAATTTTGATTCCACACCACATTGTTGGACACGTTATATAATATGTAACGGCTCCAAAGTAGTACCTCATAAGCATTGAATAATGATCATCATTTTACAGGGTCTGAAGTTTTTTTATTTGAAAATAGTAATGTAACGAACGAAAATAATGTGTGTAAAAATTTGCCAACAAGTGGAGAATCAAAAAATTGTACAGAAACTTCTAAAGACTTGATTTTGCTAAAAATTAATTTACGAGCCGTCGATATCCTTTACGTTATAATATCTAACCACACTTGGAAATGTGCCTTCCCGGAGACAGGATGTGGAAATCGATATCGAGGTGATGTTTTATCTGTACACCCTGGTACGCAACATTTCTTGTAACCCATAATGAGGAGCTTAGATTACTGAAATTATAATTACTATAGTATTCATACTTCTACTTTAAATGAAAATTTTAGCACTCACCTCAGCTCTTTCTACAAATTTTCACGGTAATTGTCTCTTCTAACACCTTTAAACAAAAATCCACTACTACACACAAACTAAATCTACAATAATATACAAACTAAATAATAATATCTACACCACTAAAGATTTACTAATAAGTAAATTTAGTAAAATCACAAGGAATTATCTATGCAAGGAACACTGATGAACACGTGCAACCACCACATGCAACACTGCAAACAAAGAATGCAAAGAATGAATCATCCGTTCGTTGCGCGCTCCACATCCTTACCTCGATCAACGCGTCTTACTGATCGGCTGCAGTTTAAATTCAAAAACAATTCAAATTAATTTTTCGCGGGTTCTGAATAGCAGAAGTTCTGTCTCACATGCTTGACTGACTATATGGGCGAGTTGAATAAACGGTCAATCCCGTCAATCTGCACAAAATCGTCAAGTTAACGGTCAGAATAAACTACCTGACCAATCATCGATTGGAAAAATTGAATACTGACTCAACCGGTAAATTTAAATTATGCTCCCACCACTTTTTTTTATAGCGCTGAGGAACTCAGCCTACAATTTATGCGCTGAGTAAATATCTCAGCGGCTTTCTTTCAGCGGTCTGTCAACTTGTTCATTCAGGGAAATTGCTTATTTAGCCTCTCAGCCGCTGAGCGTCCCTGAATGCGCCCAATATCTTAGCGGCTTTCTTTCAGCGGTCTGTCAGCTTGTCCATTCAGGGAATTTGCTTACTTAGCCTCTCAGTCGCTGAGCGTCCCTGAATGCGCCTATTCGTTCGTAATTAAAATGTCTCTCTGGATCACATAACCTCATCTCAGCTATGAGATTATCATCAGCTCCTTTATTCTTTCTGAAGTCACCAGAATATATATCTCTAACCCACATTTTTCGTTTATTGCTCCGTTGCTTATTGTTTAAAAGAAAGTGCTAACAACTTTCCGCGTCTGTTTTGATATATTGCACTTTGGTAATCCATTTCTATGACAATTACACAACAAAACACTAATAACCTGTTTAATGAGAATTGTTAGTGTTTGTCACTCGAAGTTTAAATTTAAATGACGAAGCACGCGTCATACAGCGCACATGTAAATGTAAAATACGGCCACAATTTCCCTCCGTGTTATCTTTGAAACAAAATAAGATAGGAATAATAAGATAATAATAATAAAATAAGATAGGAAGAAACCGCTGCAATTTTACAGCTCGCATGGGAACCCGCCTTTACATGAATTTGCGGTGTAACAACAGGCCATCCTTCGGGGTTTTGGGGAGACGTTGTTGACTTCTTCGAAGCAAGAATTGACTCTGCATAAGCCAGATTTTGTGACTTTACGGATACCTCGCACTCGAACGACTTGATCGCGTTTTGCTATCTACATACCTGAAGGCCAGCAAGTTGTGCGAGTGACTGACGTTGACGTTTCTCCAGCGCTCGGCAAAGCTCTCAGGGAGGGTTCGACGAAACCCCAAAGCAAAAGGTGAGCAAAGTGAATAAAATAAAAAGCACCAGCTGATCACTCTTGCTTGTTTTTAAAATGCTCAGAAATAAACAACGAATGAATAAGAAAAATAAATTGACAAGTAATTGAATCGAGTTCGATCCTGAAGGGGTCCAAATGAAAAGAACACGAAATGTAGTTAAGTAAACAACAAGTTAGATTTAATCCGATCAATTTACAATTATCGTTTAAAGTGATTAAAGAAATTCACTTGAAAATATTCAAAATAACAACACCGCGGTAAGGTGCGTCAACACAAACAAGTCAATAAAAATAATTGAAGTAATTCCGACCTTGTAATTCAAACATCCAGCGTCATGACAGTCGGCTGTCAACAGTGTCAAAGCGCCCTCTCACGATGGTAAGTGCAATCAGTCAATGATATACTTTGACGCAAGGTGTTACGTCATCAAGCGGCGTCGCGTTTGCAGGTTGGTCGGATCCACTTTCACGAACGAAGGGTGGGCCGGGGTTTTATACGTTTGAAACTCCGATTCCGGCCTTTTCTTTCCACCCAAGGGCTGACGATATTCTCAATCAAGGTAAAACTACCACTAAAAGCCTAATGGAAGAAAGAAACGCTTACGTTTCAGCCCGGACACAAAATGGTCACAAGACATACTTGTAAAAATACAGGTTGTTCGGAAAATATTATGAATAACTTAAATGAATTTTTCAACCGTAACAATTTCGTCAAGAAAACTAGCTTTCATCGGGGTTTCGTCTTTTCATTGACGAGGTTTTGACGAGTTGGCCGAATACTCGAAAGTGACCAGCGCAAGCACGGGGGCCGCCGTAAAAAATTCCAGGAAGTTTGTTTTTAAGTTGGTAGTTTCGACGGAAGAAACTACCAGGAAAGAAGTAACCGTCGTAAGTACAATTTTATTGTAAGCGAGTCGACAGTTTTTTTTTTGACCATCGGTACTTTAGGGTGGGAGAAAAAGGAAGCCGAGCGATGGAACACCAACCGCAATAAAAAAGTTACGGTTCTCTGATTTAAGCCCGGCTGCTGTCGCTCGCAGTGAAAAAAGCAACAGGGTGAAGAAACTATTCGGTAACTGGTAGCTGATGTACGTGTGCAAATTAATATATATTTTTTTATTATTGTTGTTTATTCGCCGAAATTTTATTTAATTAAAAAAAATGTGTCTCGCACACAACATTAAAAAATAAATTAAAGCGTGAAATACTCTAAATGCATCTGTTGGAATCGCGGCCTATTCTTCGCCTTCCCCCTGTTTCTTCGCCGCCTGCTTCTTGGTCTTCTTCGAGGACTGCTCGACGTCGATGGGGGCCGGCTTAACGAATGGAATAAACGACTTGTATTCGTCGGGCATGAATTCTTGCAACGCTTGCGGAATGTTCACGCCGGTTTCCGTCTGGTGGACTTCCAGGATCGCGCAGATCACCCTCGTGGTGGCGCACATCGTCGCGTTCAACATGTGCACGTAATCGGTGGCCGCGTTCATTTTCTTCGTCTGTCCGTACCTGACCAGGAGGCGCCTCGCTTGATAATCGAGGCAGTTACTGCAGGACACGAGCTCCCTAAAGGCACCCGATCCCGGAAACCAGGCCTCCAGGTCCAGTTTCTTGGAGGCTGCGTGGTTCAATGCCCCCGAAACGATGTTTACGATGCGGTAAGGAATCTCCAGTAGCTTATAGAGTTCTTCGGCGTTGCCGATCATTTCGTCCATCATTTCCCACGATTTATTATCGAACGGGGACGTCAAGCAGAACTGCTCGACCTAAAATTAAATGTAAAACTTTTAAAAGCTGTCCACCGTTACAAATTAATTGATAGATTTAAAGACGACGGGGTTTCTAAAAACGAACTTAATGCGCCGATCAGTTTAATTACTCATTAGACTAGGAAGTGAGTTTTTTTGATGTTGATAGCTTGTTCTTTTTCTAAAACTGGAACAGGTGAGCCGGGTCGTTAGTGAATTACAAAAATAACAGAGTGCACAAATACCTAAAAAACTTGAACACTTACGTGCGATTTTTTCCTCAACTCAGACATAATTTTCCGCACACCTTGAAATTTCCCGCTAAAACGCGAATTTCTCGCATGTCTGGCAACACCAGTGCAAGGTTGCGTTCATAAACTATACCGCGGAAAGCAGCCGCATCTTGTTTACTTTATTTCCATGACGACGGACGCTCTGTTCACACCCTACTTACGAGAGGGACGTACAAAGTGCGTCCGTTGTCATGGAAATAATGTAAACAAACGACGTCTTGAGACAGACGAGCGAGACGTAAAATAAAATATGTTAAAAATCGTGAGTGAGAAAGACGCGATTACACGTCCAAGACGCTCTCGGAGCTACAGTTTGTGAATGCAACCCAAATCGGAACAGGAAGGGAATAACGTACGGACACGGACGAAGACTACCGACTCGATTCTACAGCCGCCTGTCATAAAATCGTATCGACCTAGTTCATATCTATAACCACTGTTGCCAAGTTGGCGATTTTGTCATTGATCTGGTGATTTTCTGTTGAAAATTCAGACACATTTTAGTAAATTCAGTCATGACTAAAGGCCAATACACAATGAATTTGCATAAAACATAAACCGTAAGAAACACATTGCATTGTTGTCCTTACGGAGCTATTGTGTTACAGCGCACTTCTTTACATAGGTCGAATTACTGTTACTGCTTATGTTTTATGTCTTATGCAAATCCATTGTGTACGGAGCTTCAGCCTGCGTTTAGTTGTTTAGTTGGTGGACGAGCCATCAAGGTCTAACAAGCTTAGTACAACCACAGGTACAACCGTCTTCTAAACGGAATTGACATAATCTTGGTTACTTAATAGCAGTGTTGCCAGTACAGATGATTTTACACCAGATCTGGTGATTTTTGCCAATAGTTAACCACTGCCACTGAGGGTAATGTTTCCTAGATTAATAACTCTTGTACAGATTTTTTGTAATACCTGCCAGTGTCAAAATTCTAGGTTTCCTGTTGGATCCCTGCTTTTATCCCTAAATGTAGAAAAGAAATTTTTGAAATTCCCTAACATTCAGGTAACTGGTACCAACAGTAGAAACATTTGACAGATATTATAGAAAAAAATTAGAAGATGAGAATTCGGGCCAACATTATTAGAAAACAACTATAGTACAGTATGGTAATAACAATAATAGTTAGTATTCTCCATTCACTTTTGTAATGAGCAACTAATTGTGATTTTTTTGTTCTTATGTTGCGAATGGTATTGCATTTAAGGTTTTGTGTAACAAATTATCATTTGTCACAATTTAGTTGTCAATTGCATCCAAAATAACAGCACAAAATTGAAACCAACATAAGTGACATAACCTAAAAATAAAAGTCCCATTTACAAATTACAAGATATAGGAAACTAAAAGAAGTCAAGGTTTCAACGGTAAAAGTTACTAAATAGCGTAAATTTAGTTACTCATTACAAAACTGAATGTAGCACGCGAACGTTTAAATTTATAATTAGAGCAGGCTATGAATTTTGAATTAGATTGGCAACACTAACTGTTGACAGCTTAATTCTGAGTTTGAATTGTCAAAGTGGCGCTTCAAAGTGTTTAATTAATTACATTTACTATGGTTGTCACTAAAACGTTTCACTTTGTTCAAATTAAAACGATTGAACCCGATCAGAATCCTATTGTGACAAGACAGAAGTAAATTAAAATATTAGATTCATTTAGCGAACTTGAGATAAGAGAAAATGCATCTCGGCGGCGCCAACAGATATGACCTCGACACGATGCAGGTGGTAAAACCTGGAACATGTTAAAACGGATGTAAATTACCTCGCGTTCTGTCGAATCTTTCCGCTCTCGTAACAATTCGGAATTACTCGAATCGCACTTTGTATAAAAACCCCTCGATCTACATAAAGAGATAAGATTATAATCAGCTGTCAGTACAGCATGTAACTTCTTGTACTTTGATTTGTGTTGTGAATTAAGGATGTAAGTATTTACGTTATATTTGTATAATTAATGTTTGTCTAGTCATATTTCTAATATAATATTTAAGCTATGCCCCTTGTTTCGATTTATACCGATTTAACACTATAAACGTTAAAATATTTACATAACCTCTAATCTACACAGCCAAACACAGCGAGTCGATCTGCAAGGTGCACAATTTTTGTTTTTTCCCCTAAATATATTTTATAATTTATAATGTTATATTATAAATGTAATGGGACTGATATTATATTATTTATTTACGTCATATCTCTCGTTTTATTATTTTACTTATTTCAATTTTTTGAGCTGGTGATTTTTCAAGTCGATCTGGTGCTTTTTGGGTTAGTTGTCTGGTGATTTAAAAATGTGTCTGCTAGCAACATGGCCTAATGATCGCCCAGTCGCCCACGAACTAAACGCAGGGTAAAATTTTGTGATTTTGTGACCGACTTATAGGCCCGGTTTTTCGATCTCGGTTTAACTTTAAACTTCAGTTTATTCCTATAGGAGCAATGAGAATAAACTGAAGTTTAAAGTTAAACTGAGATCGAAAAACCGGGCCTTAGTGACAGTTCTAGTGAATTTTTCTTTTAATAATCACTAATTTATTTTACTTTTTTTTTAATTTAGTGGTAACTTGTCATAAAATAATTAGCGATGTTCGCCGAGCATAAAGCTGGATTTACATGGAGCGTTGAGCGCGTAAAAACGCCGGGCATACTGTACTCTCATTGGCTACTGCTCTTTACGTAACGAGTATTAACCAATGGGAAGTAAAGTACGCCCGGCGTTTTGACGCGCTCAACGCTCCATGTAAATCCAGCTTAAGAATCGAGTTTTTCTTTACCAACTTATGCCAAATGCTGCCAATGTAGATCTGGTGATTTTCTGTTGAAATTTTAGTTAAATTTACCCCCCCCCCCCTCCAATTCTGTAACTCACAACGACATCGTTAAATAAGACAATCGTTAAGTGACATATTTTGACCAATCAGTGCTTAGATGGCAACATATTTC
The DNA here is from genome assembly GCA_958336345.1 of Dorcus parallelipipedus. Classification (NCBI taxonomy): domain Eukaryota; kingdom Metazoa; phylum Arthropoda; class Insecta; order Coleoptera; family Lucanidae; genus Dorcus; species Dorcus parallelipipedus. The sequence goes on from OY284484.1 coordinate 1,457,261, forward strand.
TATGAACTGATTGATCAAAATGTGTCACTTAACGATTTTCGTTGTTTAATGATGTCCTTATGAGTTACAGAATAGGGGGGATTAGTCACATCTAAAATTCAGTGATTTTGTGACAGGTTTAGTCACAGTTCTAGTGACTATTTCTTTTAATAATTACTAATCGAGTTATTTCTTTAATTTTGTAGCAACTTTTGTTATTAAAAAAATTAGCGATGTTCGCCAAGCATAAGTTCTTCTTTACTAACTTATGCCCAATGTAGTGATTTTGACACAATGACACTAGATCTGGTGACTTTTCGCTTCAATTTTCAAACAACTTATGAGTTCAAACATATTGAACATTTAGTGATATTATGACCGGGTTAGTGACAAATCCAGTGATTCCACATAAAAATAATTTTAACCAAACCGTTCCAGATGTTGTGGTGACGTCTGCAATAAAATAATTAGCCATGTTTGCCAACGTAAAAATCGCATTTATCACAAAGGATTTTTTTAAAATTTTTGCAAGAACGCCGTTTTGGAAATTTGCAGAAGTAATAAGGAGACGACTAAAAACAAATGAATGATGATCGATCGCTATCTCTTTTTTCGAACAAAAAAAAAACAAATTTCCTCTTCAACCATCATCGATCGCAATTTGTTTCTTTATTTTTGTGCCTTCCGAGGAACACTGTACGATCCGGTTCGTCATTTTAGCAAAACTGTATTTTACTAGAACTGGAGCAGGTGGTTTCTGAAAAGCTTTAATGCAACAAACAGGTCTGTTACCATAATCGGCGTATTGTTTGCCCTGGTGCCAGATTCTCGAACCATGCGAAAATGACGCAATTTTCGAACGATTTGTATAGCTTTGTACGGTTTAGTCTACGTCATTTTCGAATACGAATCTTCTCGTAGGATTCGAGAATCGGGCCCCCTGATCCTACACTACTTTCCACGAGTTTTGATATCGACATTTACATCCAATTATTAAAATGAAGTTAGCAAACAAAGGGAGACCCTGGGGAACGGGAAGTTACTATGTAGATATCCGAAGATTTTGTTGACAGTTCTTTGCAGTTCATTCATGAAAAAACGGTCTATTTCATTCTAATAGCAATCTGATTAAACAATAATTATGCTCTTTATTAATTAGGTTAGGCTTGGTTGTAAGTTTCATTAACGTTCTATACGTGCAC
>OY284484.1:1458641-1615641 GCA_958336345.1 Dorcus parallelipipedus
GATAGAATTTGCCATGAATCTCTAAAAACTAAAAATTTTCATAAACTTATTGACATTTTTGTAAATAATGGCTATCCTCAGCATCTTGTTAAAAAATTAATTTTTAATCAAAGGAATCCTAATGCTACACAAAATAGAAACAATAATGTAATTGTAAATTCCATATATAGAAAATTACCTTTCATAAAATCAGTCACTCCAAGAATAGTTTCATTATTTAAGAACACTCCAATTAAAATATCCTATTATAATCGTAAAACAATTAGACAAATATTTAGTAATATAAAAAATCCAACTCCTCTTTTACTTAACTCCAATGTTGTATATAAAATCAATTGTGATTCTTGTAATAAATGTTACATAGGCCAAACCAGTTAAAGAACAGAGTCTCCCAACACAAAAGTGACTGTAGAATTGGTAAAAGGTCCTGTGCTCTTGCCATTCACTCAATTGATGATAACCATTGTTTTGACTTCAATAATGTTAAAATTTTAGAAAAAGAAATGTTTTATAAAACTAGATTATTTTTGGAAATGTCATGCATTCAGAAGCATAATGACGTAACTGTCAATTTCAGATCTGACATTGACGATCTTAATAATATATATTTTAATCTAATAAGTCACGCCACCTAGAGTTCTTTTATTTATACACAATTTTTGTTATAAATAACACATCAAATTTTAAGTTAAAATTTTCAAAAATGTATTAATTTCTCTATTATTAGTAAGTATTATATATAATATTGTATCATAGTTTAATTAGTTGTCCAATTGTAGTAATTTTGGTCCTGAAGAAGTAATAAAATATTACGAAATATCGACCAGTATAATCGAAGTTTTATTGAAGCCGTTAATACCCGTTCTTTCAATATAGTTAAGAAGTTACTAAGATACACGGCAATATCCTCTACTTTTATTAAATACAGGAAAGTTTAACTGGAATAAATTCTGTAACTTAGAAAATTACCATTTGTAGCAAAATTCTTGGGACAGGTCAATTTTTAATTTTAATGGCGCATATTACAAAGGGACTTCCTTAACTTTTCAATTATTTGGAGGGGTGAAACAACCCCTAACTTTTTTTTTTTAATGGAAGGGTATGTTGAGTAATTTTTTTTCTTAAAGCTTGTTCAATTGGTAATACAGCTACGTTTTTATTTTTTAATTTTTCTTTAACAGTAAAAGTAAAAAAAATAAAAAAAAAAAGATTTTTTTTTTTACTAAAACCGTTTTTCCCAGTAGATGGATAGGAAGAACAGGACCGATTGAGTGGTCAGCAAGATCTCCAGATCTCACCCCTTTAGACTTTTTATGGGGGGGTATTTAAAAAGTAAAGTTTATGTGACTAAACCAAACGACATAGCAGAACTTCAGGAAAGAAAAATTAAAAAAAAATTAAAAAATAAAAACGTAACTGTATTACCAATTGAACAAGCTTTAAGAAAAAAATTACTCAACATACCCTTCCATTAAAAAAAAAAGTTAGGGGTTGTTTCACCCCTCCAAATAATTGAAAAGTTAAAGAAGTCCCTTTGTAATAAGCCATTAAAATTAAAAATTGACCTGTTCCAAGAATTTTGCTACAAATGGTAATTTTCTAAGTTACAGAATTTATTCCAGTTAAATTTTCCACTCTGTATTGGATAACCAACCAATTTCGATCTTTCTGTAGATAATGAATGCTTTCAAATGAATTCCTGATTAAAGTAAGCTGTGATATTTTTTATGAAGTTGACGGTACGCAATACAAGAGTACAGTATAAGAATCTACACAGTAGAGACTCTTGAGTATAACTGTCACATTTGCTATTTTGTTTGATACCTAATGATTTGCATTTGCATAAGGGCATCAAACAGTATGGCCGCTTTTTTTGACACTGAAGTTTAAGAGTCCCCACTGAGTATTTACTTATATAACACAGGGTGAGTTCGACTTGGTTACTCTTTTGACTCTATTTGCTCTTTCCACTCTAAATCCGTTCGAGTAGGACCAATGGAGTGAACATTATAAACTCCAAGTCGTTCATCTCGTACAAGAGCAGAGTAAATAGAGTTAACTCTACGAACTCCTCCTGGCGAGGTGGTGCTCGCAGAGCTGTCATGCGCAAACGACATTCGCGGCAAAACTCACATAAACCAAACCTGTTTACAAGTCGTGGTCAAGGATACACGTGATCTCAGAAATTGACTAAAATTAAATTATTCTTTGTTCAAAAAAATTCCATGATTTACTAAAACAAGAATAAAAATTATGTTGATCGAAGTATGGATGTATGACAGTTTACATAAATTCTGCAGGCTAAATATGTCACCATCGCTACCCGTCGACTCTTTTCCGTTCGGGTAACAACCGTTACGTCACATTACTCTTTAATCACGTGACTTCACTCCACGCTCTACTCTCTATCCTCTCCTGCTAGCCAAGCCGAACTTACCTACAGTATACTGTGACAAGAGTGAGAGGGCAATTGCCCAATAACTGTCGGTGTCAAACTTTCCGAACCTGACATCACATAAAGAGTGTGCAAGGTAAGCGCAAAACACTTAATTGATTTAACATTAAAGCTTGAAGCTGAAATTGCCGGTGACCAGAAAAAAGCGTACACGAAAAAAGCGCACACGAAAATTGCGCCGCACAAAAAAAAGCCCACAGCGAAAAATGCGGACAAGAAAAAAGCGCACAATGAAAATTGCGCACACCGAAAAATGCCCACATGGAAAAATGCTCACATAGAAAAATGCGCACATGGAAAATTACCCACACTGAAAAATGCCCACAGAGAAAATTGCGCACACAGAAAATTGCTCACACCGAAAAATGCTCACCCAGAAAAATGCCCACATAGAAAAATACGCACATTGTATTATATTTTTACATAAAAATGAAATTTATGCGCATTTCCATTACAGTACATGGTGTGTTAAATAACGTGCCTTTTTTAAATTTCTCCTCGTAGTTGGCCGTGAATTATTAGTTATTGTTATGACCTAGCCTTGCTTGAAACTTAAATTGACATACCATCGTAATCAGAAAAACCGACTACACTCGAAATTTTAGTTAATTGAAGCGTGCTTTAAAATGAACTTCTGTCATTTTGACATTAATACATTTTGACAAATTAAATAAAAATAGCCCAATTAAGAGGAATCGTACAAAGTTACCCCTCAGAAGTTCACATTTTACTATCCCTACTTTGCTACATTAAGGGGAAATATTTGTGATATTATGATTGGTTGGTTGGCAGTCGCCTTTCGACCATGCGGCTATTGAAAAACCACCAACATTAGTTGCTTAGAGCTATCTCTGTTCAACACATATTGAGAAAGAACGAAAATAACTCTCGCGTGTCGGTAGTTCCGTCATCATGAGCAACTTACTAGGCTGCGTTCGGTCATAATGTTGGTACATTCAACGGGTTAGAAATACACATACATGTACATAATTATATTCAAATACCTAACACATTTTTTACGGTAAATTGTAATAAGACGCAATTATCGTTCAAAGTAGACTTTATTTTTAATTGCACGTATGCGTCGTATAATAGAAAAGGAACAAGTAGTTATCTATATTTGTAAAAATATTGAAGAGGATTGAAGCTGCAACACCAAAAATTTTACTTATAATACTATTTCATGCCCATGCGCAATTTTAATATTACCTGCAGCTCAACACTGTAATGAAATTCATTATTTTATTTATGTAAATTGTAAACATGGGTAAATTAAACTCCATTAACAAGGTCACATATAGGAAAAGAAAAATCGGCGGTAAATATGTAAATGTAAATATGTATCTACATATATTTCTTCGAAAATTGTTAAAAAATGTTGATAATTAAGTACATGACAAACATCATGACGCGAAGTGACTGTTCTTGGTGTCATCGAAACGCCAGTGTCGTTTATAACGTACTATAAGGTAAACGAAATAAATTTTTCAAAAAATTTACGAAGGTATAAACATAGATATAAATCTGCAAGGTTTGGATATTTCAAAATAAATGGTTGAGTATGTAGTAGTCGAAAAAATATTATATACACCACGACAGCAAAGTGTCTTTATCGACCTCGTTCGTTTGCTCACCGCGGCTTCGCCTTGGCTCGCAATTTGCAAACTCGTTTGATAAAGTGCCACTTTGCCACCTTGGTACATAAATAACTAGAAATCCAGAATGTAAAAGTATTTCGCATCTTGCAATTTTTGATTGAAGAAAAGGCCACAGTTTAAGAAAATATCATAAAAGTTTATTTCTTTTGAAACCGGTATGAAGTTAGCAATAACTTTCAGCAATAAAAAAAATTCTAAAATAATACCAAAACAGTTTCAGTATTTATGTATTAGTATAAAAATCTACTAATTAAATAATATTCAATAACTTAAAATGAATATTTTTAGAAACTGATTCGAAATTGACCTATCGAGTAATGTTGCGCGAGGCGTACTCAACTTTTCAAAAATGACAGCGTTGTCCTATTTTTAAATCAAATATTTTTAGACGAAAATAATCTATTAATAACGGGCTTTCGATAGTGTAAAAACAAAAAGGGACGTATTTTTTGTTCGGGCACAATTAAATCTTAAACTTTAGTTCCGCATACTCCGACGCGCACTTCGTTTTCTCAAAAATGACAGCGTTGTCTTATTTTTAAATCAAATGTTTTTAGACAAAAATAATCTATTAATAACGGGCTTTCTATAGTGTAAAAACAAAAAGTGACATATTTTTGTTCGGCCACAATTAAATCTTAAACTTTAGTTCCGCAGGACGCACGTTTCGTTTTTCTCAAAAATGACATTGTTGTCTTATTTTTTAATTAAATAAATCAATAAGAGGCGTTTAGTACTGTAAAAAAAGCATTGTGTATCTTTTTATTTTCAATTACATACTTATTTTGAACAAGTTTTCAAATCACCTTAAATATGTTTAAATTACCCGCCTTAATCCTATCTGAGATCATGCGCAATAACCCCTAAAAAATCGGAACGCAAAATATATTCTCAGGCCGTGAAAAAAAATCACGTGATTGTCTATTTTGTTACCGCCCCTAGCTCTTAAGGTGGGGAGAATATACATATTCACGCCTTGCAGAAATAATTCACTAAAAACATACAAATCGGGCGACTTCATAACTTATTTATGGTTACATATTTTTAAAAGCTGTTTTCACTGATTTGTTAACAAAACTTCAATCTACAAAGTGACCAACGCGTTTTTCAAAATTCCATCTGGAAGTATTTTTACTATCGCTGTAAAGTTCAACTACAATTTTTCAATGTTAATTATTTTTTTCTTAATTACCAGATGATTATAGAGAAATTTCCTATGGTCACTGTGGGTGCATTCGGCATAGCGATCGGAGTACAAAAAGTGTGCGCGATTTACTCTTTTCTGTTTCTTTATTCATTCGGAGCACACTCGGTTATGTTTCAAATTTATTCAGAGCACTACACGGAGCGTACTTTATGTGCTCCTATTTCAATGTGCGAGTAGAGAGAGTAAGGCGGAAAAATAAGTCTTTTGATTTAAATAAAGCAAAAAATGTCGAAGATGGTATAATATTTTATTATGTAATATGTGGTTTTATAAGTGAAAATGTTTTAAATTGCTTTTGCGTCGTGTCAGGTAAATTGTGATACCTTTGTAAGCAATATTTTTGATTTATTTTTTCCTTCTTCATCGTTACTTTCTAACATTTATGCCATATTTCTAGCGTAAAAAATCCAGCAACAACTTTTGCGCTCATTTCATCGTACATTTGCAATATTAAAACATAGAAAAACCGTTAAAACATGACAAATACTCCACTTGTGCTCCAATTCATTCCAATAAACCTAAACACTCTCATTGATTTAGTCACATGACTAGTTACTCTGCTCCAATCTGAGATTCTTATGCCGAATACACCCTTTGTAGTGCTAGTTGTCAGATATATAGGAAAAAAAAAAAAAGAATTAATTATATTCAGAAATAAAGTCTCTATGAATTCGCCCGTTTTAATGGTTTTCGTATATAGAGTTATTTCGTAAGATTGCTCTTAAAAGCAATTCAGAAGGCAATAATTCAAACGCGATTGCAGGACGAAATCAGTATTCGAGCAGTTGCAACTGAATTTGCTGTTAGTATTACTAATCATAGAGAATATTTATTTCTTTGGAATCGAATGAGATGGATGAGATTTTATAGGTTGACAAATACATGGTGTCAAACCTAATGTTACACAACTAAATTTTTCGAATATGGAAGTGTCGATTTTACTTCGTTGTAGTCGATTTTTATGATCACGATGGTACATCATAACCTCATGTTTTTTTATTAAAAGAAATTGCCGAATTCGGTAATTCTACTTTTTACTCCGTGCTTGCATCACGTGATTTGCCGAACTTAACAAGTCATAAAATACAGTTTGTTAAGAGCAATCTTACGAAATAACTCCATATACGAAAACCATTAAAACGGGCGAATTCATAGAGACTTTATTTCTGAATATAATTAATTAATTTTTTTTCTCCTGTATACCTGACAACTAGCACTACCAAGTGACCATAGGAAATTTCTCTATCATCATCTGGTAATTAAGAAAAAAATAATTAACATTGAAAAATTGTAGTTGAACTTTACAGCGATAGTAAAAATATTTCCAGATCGAATTTTGAAAAACGCGTTGGTCACTTTGTAGATTGAAGTTTTGTTAACAAATCAGTGAAAACAGCTTTTAAAAATATGTAACCATAATTAAGTTATGAAGTCGCCCGATTTGTATGTTTCTAGTGAATTATTTCTGTAAGGCGTGAATATATTCTCCCCACCTTAAGAGCTGGGGGCGGTAACAAAATAAACAATCACGTGATCTTTTTTCACGGCCTGAGAATATATTTTGCGTTCCGATTTTTAGGGGTTATTGCGCATGATCTCAAATACGATTAAGGCGGATAATTTAAACATATTTAAGTTTGTGCACTGCTTTTTCCAGGACGTTTTTGGTATTTTAATGTTTATTTATACATGCACTGAGGTCTAGCAACAAGTACATTTCTTGTTAGTCAAGAAAAGATCAACTTCACTATCTCTAAATAGTATTCAAAGGTACGGCTTTTTCCACGGTTGGAGAAAAAGGTATTTTTAGCCGGCTAAATTACATCACTAGGGCTGAGTTGCTCAGTGTCTGGTTAAACCAGTAATTTGTTAACTGTTGGTTAAATATCAAACCATAGTTTTCTTTCAAAGTGTTGTTCAGTCATTTTTAACCAACCGATTTATTAACTAAGGTTTAGTGGAATGTTGGCAGCTCTGAAGTGCTTTAGTATCTAATTTCGCTATGTAAATTTAAACTTTTTTTTATTCGTAACAGTAGTTATTACGTGTGTCAAAAGGTACAAGTACGAAAAAATTAAGAAATATTCAAAAAAGAGATTAAAATACTGAAGTGTTATGGCTTCCAGTAGTTGTGGAAAGATTTCTCGAAATCTATTAAAAGAAATCATCATATAAAATAATCTTTACGAATTTTTTTTGAAGACAAAATGTTTAATTCTGTTAAACACAAAAAAAAAACAAAGACTTTAGTATTCAGCAAATATTTTATTAATTGCTTATATCTACTGAAGTTTCGCCAAATACATTTTTGAATTTTTCGAAGTGAAGAGATTATAGAGTGCACCCTACTAATTTTAATTTTAAATATCAATAAAGAGAATTTGTATGTTAACAAATTATCAGTAATAATGACAGCAATAATAATAAAAATATGTGAAAATTATTGTAATAATGAGTCTTAGTTCAAGTTCTCTTCACGTCTAAATTGTTTAGTTTTTTTCCGTTATTCAATTTGGAAAAGTCAAAAATATATTTGGTGAAACGTCAGCAAACGTAAATAATATTTACTTGTTACTAAAAACTCTTATTTTTAATACTTCCATGAGTAAGAAGACCCCTGTAGTTTATTACAAATACTTACCAAGCAACCGAAATTTTTCCAATAGAATTTTCCTCGTGTTTAAAATCTTTTTCAAGTTACTTTTACGTTAATTATAGTTTAAACGACCAAATTTCATGATTTAACAAATGTCATCGTTAAACTTGGTTTTACCTCTTAATCACTGTCTGAACAACCAAAAAGAAAAATTAAGCTCTAGTTAACGTTAAACAAAGTTTAAACCTTCAGTGAGCCTTCAGCCTAGGAAAATTACATTTTTATAGAATTATCGTTTTGCCAATTCTGACGTACAACTTTTTTGTGTGAACTTTCGCGTCCTGGCATTCTTTGTTGATTAAACCTAAAAGAAAAATTTTAGACGCATTTCACTTCGAAAACATTATTTTGTGTAACTAACTTTTGCATGAACTCCTTTTTCTCGTTATTAATTTAAATGCACTCCTTAAAATTTGAAGTGGAACACTTACATTTTTTTCTTTTTTTTTGTAAATTTGTGTTTGACTCAACTTATGTGTATTAGAAGCGAAATAGTAAAAATATAAAAATGTACATTTAAATAGAGTTCAAAAGAAGTTCAAATGAAATTAGCAACAACTTTCAGCAATAAAAAAAATTCTAAAACTATACCAAAACAGTTTCAGTATTTGTATATTAGTATAGAAATCTACTAATTAAGTAATGTTCAATAACTTAAAATGAATATTTTTAGAAATTGATTCGAAATTGACCTATCAAGTAATTTTGCGTTAGGCGTACTCAACTTCTTCAAAAATGATAGCGTTGTCCTATTTTTAAATCAAATGTTTTTAGACGAAAATAATCTGTTAATAACGGGCTTTCGATGTAAAAACAAGAAGGGACATATTTTTTGTTCGGCCACAATAAAATCTTAAACTTTCGTTCCGCATACTCCAGGACCTTAAAAATCTAAGGTGATTTGAAAACTTGTTCAAAATAAATATGTAATTGAAAATAAAAAGATATACAATGCTTTTTTTACAGTACTAAACGCCTCTTATTGATTTATTTAATTAAAAAATAAGACAACAATGTCATTTTTGAGGAAAACGAAACGTGCGTCCTGCGGAACTAAAGTTTAAGATTTAATTGTGGCCGAACAAAAATATGTCCCTTCTTGTTATTACATCGAAAGCCCGTTATTAACAGATTATTTTCGTCTAAAAACATTTGATTTAAAAATAAGACAACGCTGTCATTTTTGAGAAAACGAAGTGCGCGTCGGAGAATGCGGAACTAAAGTTTAAGATTTAATTGTGGCCGAACAAAAAATACGTCTCTTTTTGTTTTTACACTATCAGAAGCCCCTTATTGATAGATTATTTTCGTCTAAAAATATTTGATTTAAAAATAGGACAACGCTGTCATTTTTGAAAAAGTTGAGTACGTCTCGCGCAACATTACTCGATAGGTCAATTTCGAATCAGTTTCTAAAAATATTCATTTTAAGTTATTGAATATTACTTAATTAGTAGATTTTTATACTAATACATAAATACTGAAACTGTTTTGGTATTATCTTAGAATTTTTTTTATTGCTGAAAGTTATTGCTAACTTCATACCGGTTTCAAAAGAAATAAACTTTTATGGTATTTTCTTAAACTGTGGCCTTTTCTTCAATCAAAAATTGCAAGATGCGAAATACTTTTACATTCTGGATTTCTAGTTATTTATGTACCAAGGTGGCAAAGTGGCACTTTATCAAACGAGTTTGCAAATTGCGAGCCAAGGCGAAGCCGCGGTGAGCAAGCGAACGAGGTCGATAAAGACACTTTGCTGCCGTGGTGTATATAATATTTTTTCGACTACTACATACTCAACCATTTATTTAGAAATATCCAAACCTTGCAGATTTATATCTATGTTTATACCTTCGTAAATTTTTTAAAAAATTTATTTCGTTTACCTTATAGTACGTTATAAACGACACTGGCGTTTCGATGACACCAAGAACAGTCACTTCGCGTCATGATGTTTGTCATGTACTTAATTATCAACATTTTTTAACAATTTTCGAAGAAATATATGTATGTAGATACATATTTACAAAGAAACATATTTACCGCCGATTTTTCTTTTCCTATATGTGACCTTGTTAATGGAGTTTAATTTACCCATGTTTACAATTTACATAAATAAAATAATGAATTTCATTACAGTGTTGAGCTGCAGGTAATATTAAAATTGCGCATGGGCATGAAATAGTATTATAAGTAAAATTTTTGGTGTTGCAGCTTCAATCCTCTTCAATATTTTTACAAATATAGATAACTACTTGTTCCTTTTCTATTATACGACGCATACGTGCAATTAAAAATAAAGTCTACTTTGAACGATAATTGCGTCTTATTACAATTTACCGTAAAAAATGTGTTAGGTATTTGAATATAATTATGTACATGTATGTGTATTTCTGAACCCGTTGAATGTACCAACATTATGACCGAACGCAGCCTAGTAAGTTGCTCATGATGACGGAACTACCGACACGCGAGAGTTATTATCGTTCTGTCTCAATATGTGTTCAATAGAGATAGCTCTAAGCAACTAATGTTGGTGGTTTTTCAATAGCCGCATAGTCGGAAGGCGACTGCCAACCAACCAATCATAACATCACAAATATTTCCCCTTAACGTAGCAAAGTAGGGATAGTAAAATGCGAACTTCTGAGGGGTAACTTTGTACGATTCCTCTTAAATGAATCGTTTAAGCACAGTGTTGCCATTCCACTACTCTATTATCCGTTTCTAAATTAAAAAACCACAACCTGTTGAATGTTGTATTGAATTCACGTTGAATTATGTTGCCAAAAAACCAAACTCCCAGATATATTTTAGTTGGTACTTCACATTGTCGTTATAGTTTATGCGCGTCTGTAATTTAGCGTCATATTAATATTTAATTTGCCCTAAATCTTATGATGTCGCAAAAACACAGAAACCTTTTAAATTGTGGAGGTGAAATTTTCTTCCCCCTAAATTTGTCGTTAGCAGATACTATTGCGAGATAAATAATTTGTACGGTTGCTTTGTAAAGTAGGCTGAATTTTCAAAATTTTTGCATATTGAAGTGCTCTTAAATTCTAGAATTAGCAATGATGGTTAATTTTTCAGCCTCCGAAAGAATCTTGTAAGGCATCTTAATAACTTACACCGACATTTTATAATTTTATATTTTTAGTACGAAATCGCATAAGCCAGAAAGTCCTATTTAAATAGGGAAAATCTGCCGTACCAAATAAATATTTATCTCGCAATGGTACATGCAGCAGCGTTGCCGGTTGCATCCACGGGGTAAATTACGAGGTTGGTGGTTTTTTGATTTTGAAACAGACAATACTTCTACTCCTACCTTAAAAAAATAATAATTTATTATTACCGAACAGCCAAAGTTACTAAATGATATATTAGAAACACAAAAAATATGACTTTTTTTTCATTAAAATGTAAATATAAGAAAAATCCGTACGGTTGACAACCCTGCTTTACAAACATTCGTATAAAGATACAACGCATATGATACAACCAGATACTGATTGGTAAAAAATATTTAAGAAAAGAGAAAACAGATGGAACATATTTTCAACAGAGAGGTTCATAATAAAAAAAAGGTTTTTTAAAATCATTTCAACTAAGAAATGTAAAAAAAAATAATAGCATCAATTTTATATCCACCAAACGTCAAGTCTACTCAGGATGCAGTTGATCTGATTTCAGCTTTCCTGAACGTTTAATATAATTCTCGGAATTAAAAAGAAATTATATAAACAAATAACTAGAATCATTGTCCTCTATTGTTATTGTTTCATTCATAACTTGGAATTGGAAGTGGCAGTGTTATTTTCTTTTTTCCGGATACTTTCTAGGCGGACTATATTTGAGGGTTGTACCCACGGTGAATTGAATACTAACGGTGGCACCATTCCCGCAAGTGAGATAGCGAACCATTACGTCACCGCATACCCGCGTCTCCTTTTACACAATTATTAACCAATATTAACTGTCACGGTTGACAGTTGTATTAGAGGGAGAAGCGGGTATGCGATGACGTAACGGTTCCCTTCTCACTTGCGGGAATGCTGCCACTGTTAGTATTTAATTCACCTTGGTTTGTACCTATAAGAAAAATTTCAAGGAAGATCTGAGACTGTTATTTGAAGCAGTTCAAACAATTAATGGGGAACAATTTGAACATCTTTTATAATCATTTGTTGTTAATATTGTTTGTAGTTGTTTTAATAATTTGTTAATTTTTGATAAAAGCATGAGCGTGTAAAACTCTCCAAATACGGACTCATAAATATGTAATAGTTATTTTTTATACAAGATGACAAAATTCAAATTTATTTTTATTTATAAAAAATAACTATTAAGTCGAAGGGCCACTGCGCTAAGCGAACCTAAGTTGAGCGAAACTAAGTTTTTTGAAAATTAGATCCAACGTAATCTTACGCGGACGAGGCAACCGAGCGAAGATAAACATTGTTTTATCCTAACTTCGTTTCCCATAGCTTTAGTTACCACGTCCGCGTAAGATTACGTTGGATCTAATTTTCAAAAAATTTAGTTTCGCGTTTAGTGGCCGTCCGCCTTTATTTTCTGAGTCCACTATTTGGAGAGCTTTAAATGCTTATGCTTTTATTATAAAAAAATAACAAATTATTAAACCAACTACAAACAATATTAACACTAACTGATTATAAAAGATATTCAAATTGTTCCCTATTAACTGTTTGAACTGCTCCAAATAACAGTCTCAGATCTTGCTTGAAATTTTTCTTATGGGTACAACCCTCAAAAAGGTATAGTCCGTCTAGAATTACGAGGAGAAATGTTAAAAAAGTCACGTTATTTAACATGTTAAATAAATGGAAATGCGCATAAATTTCATTTTTATGTGAAAATAAAATACAATGTGCGTATTTTTCTATGTGGGCATTTTTCTGGGTGAGCATTTTTCGGTGTGAGCAATTTTCTGTGTGCGCAATTTTCTCTGTGGGTAATTTTCCATGTGCGCATTTTTCTATGTGAGCATTTTTCGGTGTAAGCAATTTTCCGTGTACGCATTTTTCCATGTGGGCATTTTTCGCTGTGCGCAATTTTCATTGTGCGCTTTTTTCTTGTCCGCATTTTTCGCTGTGGGCTTTTTTTTGTGCGCAATTTTCGTGTGCGCTTTTTTCATGGAATCGAAATTGCCGTCCTTCAGCTTGATTGCACAAACGTACCCTACATGTTTTCAAAGTTCAAATGCGTTTGTCAAGTTTGCAGCATGAAAAAATAATTTGACAACCACCAGTAGCGTCAATTAAACGTCAGTCCGTCGGTGTCAAAAAAAGCCACCATACTATTTTGATACCCTTACGGAAATGTAGCAAATCAGTAGGTATCAAAACAAAATGGCAAATGTGACAGTTATACTCGAGTGATGTGTTAGGGGCAGGACACACATTTGTCCCCAACCACAATAAACAACTCTTTATTAATAATAATAAACAACGTACACGTTACGTTACAGCGTTACTGCGCCATGTCATAATGCACACTGTTGCCAACCTAGTTCTTTTCTTAAAGCCAACTAAGGGTGGGTTGCACAAAACGTTTAAGCCAGAATTAAATTTAAGCCTAAGTTAGAATGCGAGACATATGTGCTGTACATCATGACGTGTGTCACATTCTAAGTTAGGCTTAAATGTAATCTTGGCTTAAATGTTTTATGCAACCCAGCCTTATAGAAACAAAATAAAACTAAATCTTAAATTCTACTAACATTCGGCCATCCTGATAGGATCTTGGCCTCAAGATCAAACAGGTTAATTACTTAAACTACAAAGTCTTTATAGCGTGATGGCCTCCTTTTTGTTCTCACCTTCTCTTGTTCGATTGCTACATATTCAGTGCCTTGCTTCATTTCTACCTCCTTCTCGCTTAGTTTTTCTGTCTCTGATTCCTTGTCCTTTGAGCTGTCTTCATCCTCTTTTCCCATGCTTTGGTCATCTTCTTCTTCCTCTTGGTCTATCAATTTCCATAACTTGAGCTGTGTTACATGTGCTGTGGTGGAGTATTTTCTCCCTGCATCTGCCTCTGTTAGGTTTGCAATGCTGTAGGTATCGCTTGGCAAAACTTTTGTTATCACTAAGGGTCCTCGAAATCTTCTTTGAAGTTTGGTGGATTCCCCGGTTGCAATGGGCGACTTTTTCATGAATACTATATCTCCTAATGCATATTTAATGTTCCGTCTACTAGAGAGGTCATAATGTCTTTTATACTTTTCCTGCTCTTCCACGATTCTTTTGGCAACTTCGGTTCTTAACCGTTCTGGCTGTGCGTATGTCTCATTGTTGATCGTCAACTTTCTCATGCTTCCGTCTCCGACTCTTGGAATATAACCATATAGTAGCTCAAATGCCGATTTATTTGTAGTCTTATTTGTTGAAGTATTCAAATCAAATTGAATCTTCTTAATCTGCGTATCCCAATCATTTCCTTCACATTTGCTTCAACACAGAAGCATTCATTCTCTCCACCAATCCGTTCGCTTGTGGATGTCTGGTCGAATTTAAAGTGTGCCTGATTCCATGCTTATTACAAAATTGTTCAAATTTTTTAGATGTGAAACAGGTCCCTCGGTCACTGATTAGTCTCTCTGGAGCACCAAAATTCTCCACAAAATTTTCTAACCTTTTCAGATTTGTTTCAGTTGTCGTATCTCGTACAGGTTCTAGTGTTACATACTTCGTCAAGTTGTCACAAATTAACAACAAGAACTGATTTCTTCTTCTGTTGGTTATGAAGGGTCCTAGGTGATCCACATGGATAACAGCAAATGGTCGCTTTCCAGGAGGGATGGGATGCAGTTCTCCTGGTTGAGGTCCTGTTAAATTCTTGCTAAGGATATATTCGATGCACATTTTAATATGTTTTTTTACATAACTTCGCATTTTAGGAAAATAGTAATATTGTTTAATTTTTTAACTGTCCTTTCCGCACCTGTATGTCCACTAAGATCGTGGTATTTTATCGCAATAGATTTTCTCATTGTTTTTGGCACTACGTATAAGAAATGTCTTTCCCCATTACCGTCCTCAACTTCTTTATATAAGAGTCCCTCTTCAAGTTTGTATCCCTTCACTAAATCTTTTTCACTCACTTTGCGTTTTGCACTATCACCTCTTAAAATATCAATTTTGGTTTTAATAGCTGGGTCGGAATATTGGAACAGTATTAATTCTTCTTCCCTGCTTAGTATTGAAAATACAGTTGGTAAAGTATTTTCAGGTTCCAGACTAATTTTTTCCGTTTCTTCGCAAGGAGCTCTACTCAGCGCATCTACATGTTGCATTTTCTCCCCGGGTCGGTGTTTTATCTCGAAATGATATTCGCTCAATAGGTTGTGCCAACGTATTATTTGAGCATTTTTTTTGTTCTATTAGCATTTAAATAAATTAGTGCTTGACAGTCTGTAATTATCACAAAATTTATTCCGATTAAAAATAGTCTCAATCTCTCCACTGCCCAAATTATTGCTAATAGCTCCAACTTGCTCGAATGATAGGACCTTCAGAAGTTTTCCTACTTATAGCATATACAATCTTCACCTTTTTGCATCAACATTGCTGCTAAACCTAACGAACTAGCGTCCGTTTGCAATTCTGTAATCTCCGCGTTTGGATTATAAATTTGTAAAACTGGTTCTCTCGTTAAGGCCTCTTTTAAGTCTTCAAATGCCATTTCTTCTTTATTCGTCCAATAAAAATTTGCATTTTCCTTCGTCATTCTTGTCAATGGTTCGGCTCTTATTGCAAACTTTTCCACAAAACGCCTGAAGAAACTCGTTAATCCAATAAATCGTTTTAATTCGTGCAGATTTTGTGGTCTTGGGAATGTTTCAATGGCCTGCTTTTCTAGTCCTGGCTTGATTCCGTCTGATGACACTACAAAACCTAAGTATGTGACTTCTGTTTTCCCGAATTGACATTTTGCCAATTTTATGGTCAAACGAGCTTTTCTCAATGCTTCCAGTACTTCTTGCAATTTTTCTAACAATTCTAGCCAATTTTTCCCTGGTATTAGGATGTCGTCTAGGTAAAATAAAGCGACTCTATTTCGTAGAGGTCCTAATGCCACTTGCATCAATTTTGAAAAGTAGAATGGTTCGTTAGTTAGTCCAAACATGGCTCGAGTAAATTCTCCAGTTTCATCTGGTGTTATAAAAGCGGTTTTGTTTCGTGATGCTTCGTTCAACGGCAGTTGCAAATATCCATGAGCTAAGTCTAAAACTATAAACATTTTACTTCCGGCCAACATTTCCAAATGCTCATCTATGTTAGGTAATGGATATGAAATTTTTTCTGTCTGCAAGTTTAATTTTCTATAATCTACAACTAACCTTGAATCACCATCTTTTTTCTTTACTAACAACACCGGACTCGCATATGGTGAACATGTTTCTGTTACTAACCCTGCCTCTTTCCATTCGGATACAATTGACTTGATTTTCTCTCTCTCCGCCCTGCTAGCTTTGTAAGGTTTCATGGTGACTGGCATACTTCCAGGTTTCTCCCGAATATCCATTTGAACTAATTCTGTTTTGCCCAACTCATACACATTCTTTGCCACACAATCTCTGTACTGGTTCAATAGTTCAACTAACTCTTCTTTTTCTTCCTTTGTTATTTCACCAGCATTTAACTCTTCGACTAAAATTTTCTCTTTAACTATCTCAACATTTGGCTTGGAAAACTGTTCTATAGTTTTTATTCGGTCTACTTGCTCTCCAGCTGCCAGGTATTTTACTTCATTTGCAACATTCATAACCGGAACACAGATTACTCTATTATCTTCTAGTACATTTACAAAGTTCATTGAACGTGGTGGAAGTGTTACGTTTTCCTCGGACACAAGTTTTATTTTTCTCGTTTTATCAATTGCATCTTCGGCTAACGGTAATTGTAACTCATTTTGGTCTTGAAACCAAAATTTGTCTTGAATCTTATAGTAGGCAATGTGAGGTTGTTCCAACGAATGTCCTCCCAATTATGACATCCATGGGCTGCACATCATCTGGTACGATTCTCATTGTCACATGCTCAGCAACCACGCCATCAATTTTAATTCTAGTATCTACTGTACCACAGGATTTCACTACGAAGGAGCTTGGTCCAAACCCTTTTAACTCAATTGGATCTTTATTTATAGTAAAATCTCCTTCAATGACAGCTGTGCTTTTGAATGTCCAATCTGAACTTCCGCAATCTACCATAGCGGTATACATGCTGCCATTTATTTCTACTTGTTTTACATATTTTTGAAAGTCATGCAGAATTTTGTTATTACTTACTAGGTTCATTGTTTGCCTATTTCGATAACAGTTCTTCGCAATGTGACCACTTTGCTGACATTTAAAACAATTTGTAGATTTCTTCGGTTCTCCGCAGTCTCGTGCAATGTGCCCTGTTTTAAGACAATTGTAGCACTTAATTTCTTTTGCTTCTTGTTTTATTTTCCTTAGTTCTTGCAGCTGTGTGTCTATTCTTGACTCTTGTATTTTGTTTACAATTTCTCAAGATCCCATGCGTTCTCTTCTTGCATTGTGAATTCTCTCATATTTTAAAATATCTCCTCGAATGATAAATTTAAATCGACACATAATTTCACCTTCTCATGAAAATATGTATACATTTATATTTTCCTTGCTTGATTGGGTCTTCCTCTGCATTTTTTTCCAGCAATCTGTCGGGTTTTTTTCTTGACAAAACGTTTTTTGGAATACAATTCTGAAACCATTCCAGTCCTGTACCTCATTACATCTAGCTTCCAGCCAATGTTTTACCGCTCCAACCATGTGTACTCGGGCTGTTTCTAATGCGAAGGAATGTATGTATGCAAATATGCAGTGCTTTCTATATGTTCCAACCACACTTTTGCCACTGAAGATCCTTCTTCACCAGTAAATTTATCGATGCTTTTGGATAGATCTGGCATTATGCTAAAAGTTTTAATATTATCCATTCTGGGTTGTGACTGCAACATTTTTAACATTTCACCGTTCTGTTTTAGCAAAAGGTTAACGATACTTAGCATGTTTTCATTTTCTTCGCTCCCATCTCTATGTAATTTTCCCGCAGCAGTGCTACTAACACGTGGTTCAGCTTCTCTGGTTTTGCGCTCATCACTTGCATCGTCTGTTTCATGCATTTGTTCTTGAAATTTCTCAAAATCATCTACGGTGTACTTACTGTACGCCATCTTGATCACACACACTTCTGTACCGCAATCGCCGACTACATAAAAATGTTCACACGTACAATTTTACTACCATCCCACTTCTGAAATTTGTTAGGGGCAGGTCACACATTTGTTCCCAACCACAATAAACAACTCTTTATTAATAATAATAATCAACAACGTACACGTTACGTTACAGCGTTACTGCGCCATGTCATAATGCACACTGTTGCCAACCTAGTTCTTTTCTTAAAGCCAACTTATAGAAACAAAATTAAACTAAATCTTAAATTCTACTAACAGATGCTACTGTGTAGATTGTGACAACTGTCAGTGTTACAAACCTTTAGGAGAAAAAACATTGAAGTCAGAGCCTACTTTCTTTCGGTACCTTTTCAAACTGATGAACTCTGAATATTCCCCTGGTGTCTCGACCGTGAGAGCCCACTTCCTGGCGGAAACACGTCGACACACCAGCATATCGTATCGGCAGACTGCTTTCAGAAATCCACTCGTCTCTGTGGAATGCGGCGATCGGCTGCTCCGACGTGGCAATGAGATACTTCTCGTCGACTTCCTTATCGTCGGCCCTTTCACCTTTCCCTATGACTTTGTAGAGTTCTTCGTCGAACTGAGATAGTTGAGCGACTTCTTGCATAATCTAAAATCGGCAAAGAAAAAAAAGTCATCACGCATGCTGCTTTAATTTAGTTCGAAAATTGCCAGTACCTCTTTCTTCATGAAAAAAGGAGTGTAGAGGGGTTTGTAACTCTTTCGATGCAGCCTTCGCAGCGATAATTGAATTATAGCGAATTCTAGAAAGACCGCGGATCCTGTTAGGTAATACCCCCGTCCTCCAGATACCACAGTGCCCCTTTCACCATCCACCCCTAAACAGGCGAAAGAACTTCTGACTTGTAAAGTAAAAATCTACAGGGTAATTCACGGAACTCCTTCATTAGAAATGTTCAAATACTTTGAACAGGTTTCCATTAAAAAGTGCACTAGCGGCTGTGGGAGAGTACAACAAATTTTCAGAGAGAAATGATGAACGGGTTCTGTGAATCACCCTGTATTTGGTCATCATACCATCGATCATATGTATTAAGTCGACGTAAGAATATTTTTTACGAATTTCACAGTCGCCGAAAGTTCGTTCCACTCTGTTCCGGTCTTCGTCGTCGCTGACGAGCACCGACTCGTGCAAGTGATTTCCCACTTCGCGCAGTGCGGCATTCCTCTCTTTCTCGCACCGAAGCAGCTCCGTTTGGTTTCTAACAATCGCATTGTCTATTAAAGCACGCACCTACGAAAGTGCAAGCAACAACTGTGTAGGTACTTTTAGATCGGTACGTGTACGAACTTCGAACCTTTTTTATTTGGTTTACGGTGAGAGGCTTCAGCAAATCGCTCGTTAGGGCTTCTAATTTGGTGGAGACTTCCTCGGGGACGTCGTCGATGACGTCGCCCTGGGGTTCTTTCTTTTTCATTTTCTCGCCGATTTCTTTGCTGCAGACGTTCTTCAGCTTGTTCCAGTTGTCGGCCTTGTGCCGCAGCTGCCTCCAGGTCGCGTCCCTCTCGATGACCGTGTCCACCAGGGCCACGTCCTTAAACCGGCGTTTCTGATTCTCGCGGACCTTCTCGAGGTTACCACCTTTATCGGCGCGGAACAAATCCAGATCGAGCACCATATTTAATTCGATGGGATATCTTCCGAGATTAAAATCGTCCTTTTCTAGGTGCTGATGCAAGACTCGCACACGTTACAGGAAACGTCACATATGTGCGACTTCGAGGTTAGACGTTAAGTTATTGACAAGCGTGGTAGCCAACTTTTCAGTGAGAAGTTTTTCTACAGTTTTCACTGCAAAAATCCTAGGACGTGTTCGAAAATACAGGGAGTAACGGCCGGATGCACAGTTTAGAAGTTATCTCATAGGATAACTAAACTGTGGTTAACGTAAATATTGGCATAAAATAAATTTCAGTTGTTCAGTTATGGATTAAACTCAGATTAACTATACCACAAAAATGTAATGTTGGTACACAGTTTCATGGCATTGCGTCTGCGCATACACGTGCGAGAATGGGCCCATTCAGGGACGCTCAGCGGCTTAGCTAAGCTGTAATTTAGTCAGCGTTTCCTAAGTGTGATTCCCTGAACGAAGTTCTGAATGGCAGCTGTCTCACATGCCTGACGTACTATATGGGCGAGTTAAATAAACGGTCAATCCCATCAATCTGCACAAAATCGTCAAGTCAACGGTCAAAATAAACTATCTGACCAATCATCGACTGGAAAAATTGAATTCTGACTCAACCCGGTAAATTTAAATTATGTTGCCACCACCTTTTTTGATAATAGCGCTGAGGAACTCAGCCTACAATTTATGCGCTGAGTAAATATCTCAGCGGCTTTCTCTCAGCGATCTGTCAGCTTGTTCATTCAGGGAAATTGCTTACTTAGCCTCTCAGCCGCTGAGCGTTCCTGAATGCGCCCAATGTTACCAGTTGCGTAAAACCTTATAGCGTTTTCGATTCACTTGCACCGGTTGCACTCAGTATATTTGCATCTTCTTTTAACCTCATGTGATAACACGAAATGAAGATATTCTGAGTGCGCACTAGTGCGGTCAATCGAAAACGCTATTAGAGTAACATTAACCATTTGTGTTGGTGTCAGCGCATGATTCTTATGAAATTTAAAGTAAATTACTAATCGTTATTTATTATTATTTTCACTTCACTCACCAATCAGTGCGAGAAGCTATTTCTGGGGATATCATATCAACTAACATTTGCACAACATCTTTTGAAAGTCGATAGCGTGCGATAAATTCATTGTCATTGAAATAATCAAAAGCATTTATTCTTTCGCGATATCTTCGAACTGTCCTCGGGGCTCGTGGAATTATTAAATGAACTAATTCTAAAAAGTCTTCATCTTCTATCATTTCTTCCGGTAAATCAAACATATTCATTTTAAATATTTAAAATTTACCTATAAATATAAATATTTATTTTGTTTTATATAAATAATTGTTACTTACTTATCGTAAAATAGGTTAACCGTAATTTAAACCATCGCATTCACGAGTTTAGTTAACCACAGAATATACTCTTAATTAAGGTCTTATACTTACACTGAACAACAGTTTAACCCAGAAGTTAAGGTAACCATGCTTTATGTGATAACTGTGCAACCGGCCGTTAAGTGAGTTATACCAACAGAGTGAATAAAGTGAAAAGCAAAATATACAAAATGATTTATATGAGAGAGAAAGAATATTACCCAAGAGTAACGCTGAGTGCGTTTAGAAAAGAGGTAGAGTATTGTCAGTGTGTACCCAAACCGTTTATAAAAGGAGATGAATAATTACCGGTTAGATTTGTTCCACATTTCTAAACACCGGAGCATGCACACTGTGTAAACCCAAGTTCCCGTGCTCAGAGACTCGGGAAAAGTTACCTTGTGAGGTTAGGTTTATGTTTTCGAATCTGAAAGTAGTGTTACACATCTAGAATTATACAAATTAAAATGAGTAGTGACAAAAATGTAATTGTAACTTCGTGTAGTCATAATTTATTGATTGATGAAAACGGAGAAATCATAAATCACAACAAAATACTGTTGTGTAATAGAAAAAGTAAGATCAAAACTCATCAGTTTTAAGATCTATGTAACAAAAGTAATGTATGTTTTAGCACTAGCTTGCGTGTAGGTGCTAGCAACTCAGAACATTATAAAAATATTCGGAATTTTCCCCTAATCTAACGTTAACCGTTTAAAAACTCATATGAAGGTAATCGTCACGTGAACTCCCCTCACGCTCCCTCTGCCCAAGCTCTGCCGACTTTTTCTAAACGCACCCCTGAGTTTTCGAACACGCCCCTGAATTAGGAACCGTTGATTGAAATATGTATTTATTAGTTTTGTTCCCGCAGTAAATCACAAACCGTTCGAGAACTGTCATCAAACTGGTTTCAGATTTGGAAGCTAGTTTGCAAATATTTTTCTGCTGGAACACGATTTCAACGACTTGTAATTTTAAAATAATCCCCAGATACATATGCATGATTCCATGAAAAAAGCGTACACGAAAAAAGCGCACACGAAAATTGCGCACAAAAAAAAGCCCACAGCGAAAAATGCGGACAAGAAAAAAGCGCACAACGAAAATTGCGCACACCGAAAAATGCCCACATGGAAAAATGCGTACACGGAAATTTGCTCACACCGAAAAATGCTCACATAGAAAAATGCGCACATGGAAAATTACCCACACTGAAAAATGCCCACAGAGAAAATTGCTCACACAGAAAATTGCTCACACCGAAAAATGCTCACCCAGAAAAATGCCCACATAGAAAAATACGCACATTGTATTTATTTTCACATAAAAATGAAATTTATGCGCATTTCCATTACCGTACATGGTGTGTTAAATAACGTGACTTTTTTAACATTTCTCCTCGTAATTCTAGACGGACTATACCTTTTTGAGGGTTGTACCTATAAGAAAAATTTCAAGGAAGATCTGAGACTGTTATTTGGAGCAGTTCAAACAGTTAATAGGGAACAATTTGAATATCTTTTATAATCAGTTAGTGTTAATATTGTTTGTAGTTGTTTTAATAATTTGTTAATTTTTTAAAATAACACTGCCACTTCCAATTCCAATTTATGAATGAAACATTAACAATAGAGGACAATGATTCTAGTTATTTGTTTATGTAATTTTTTTTTATTCTGAGAATTATATTAAACGTTCAGGAAAGCTGAAATCAAATCAACCGCATCCTGAGTAGACTTGACGTTTCGTGGATATAAAATTGATGCTATTATTTTTTTTACATTTCTTAGTTGAAATGATTTTAATAAACCTTTTTTTTTAATTATGAACCTCTCTGTTGAAAATATGTTCCATCTGTTTTCTCTTTTCTTAAATTTGACAACTATTACTCAAATTTTTCTGTTAACATTCAACATCGGTGGTCACTTTCTTTGTTAGATTGCGCTCCTAAGATATCGAGAGTATAATATACGTATATAATAGATAATAAACAATATATTGATAGAAATTGCAAAATTCCGATCATTCGACTACCCTTTATTTTGTAACTCATAAGGACGTCGTTACATAACGATAATCGTTAAGTGACATATTTTTCACCAATCAGTACATAGAAATGCGTTATATGTTATATCTAGGCACTGATTGGTAAAAATATGTCACTTAACGATTATCGTTATAATAACGATGTCGTTATGAGTTACAAAATAAAGGGGTTAAACTAATAAAACGTTTACAGTTTGTAAAATGGATCCTTTTACGCACGTCGATAAAAGGTACTATCAACTAGGAGAAGTAATTTTAATTTTGCCCGTCAAAAACTCCTAGTTTAAAAATAGACTATAATAAAGCTTGATTCACATATCAGGCAATGTTCGTTTCACGCAGGTTACGTTTCGGTCTTGGACAAATATTTTCTTATGTGTTACAATAATAATTGTACCGAGTGATTTTTTAAATTTTTTATCAACTCTTGCCATGAAATCTGGTCGGCATGTCTTAGCTTAAGTGAAAAGTACTTCATTGCACTCCTTGATGCTGTTTTACAGTAAAGCTAAGACATGCTGACCAAATTTCATGGCAAGAGTTGATAAAAAATTTTAAAAATCACCCTGTAGGATCTTCATATCTAGCGTTTATGCGGCACTCAATAAGTGTGAAAAAAAAATTGCCAGAACCGAAACGTAAAGCTCATTGCCGGAATAATGTGAATCCAGTTGAAAATCAATTTTTAGTAGTTATGTAGTTATTGTATCTATGTACCATCGCCGGCACTAAAAGCAAAACGAAAAGCAATAAACTCGTTCGAAAATGAACCTTACACAGTTCTACTTACGGCCGTGGCCTTGGTATTGCGTTTCGTTTTAAGTGGCGGCTTTCAGAGTGAAAAAGGAACATCTTTATACGAATGTTTGTAAAAAATTATTGCCTTCTGAATTGCTTTTAATTTGGGTATTTTTATTTAATTTGTTAAAATAATATTAATGTCAAAATGACAGATGTTCATTTTAAAGCACGCTTCAATTAATTAAAATTTCGAGTGTAGTCGGTTTTTCTGATTACGATGGTAAGTTTCAAATTTAAGTTGGCTAAGTTAAGCAAGGCTAGGTCATAACAATGGGCGCATTCAGGGACGCTCAGCGGCTGAGAGGCTAAGTAAGCAATTTCCCTGAACGGACAAGCTGACAGACCGCTGAAAGAAAGCCGCTGAGATATTTACTCAGCGCATAAATTGTAGGCTGAGTTCTTCAGCGCTATCAAAAAAGTGGTGGGAGCATAATTTAAAGTTACCAGTTGAACTAACCGTGAACTAACCTGGCATTAAACAAATAATGTTCATAATTTTGCATTGTCATCATTATATAAATAATCTATAATTTACCATTATTCATATTTATAGTTAGAACTATTACACTCAAAACCAATAGATTAATACTAGCTACGTATTAATAGTAATATTTAAGGTTAACATAGGCAGGGGTAAGTGAACGGTTAAACTGGTCAGTATTCAATTTTTCCCGTCGATAATTGGTTAGATAATTTATTCTGACCATTGACTTGACGATTTTGTGCAGATTGACGGGATTGACCGTTTATTTAACTCGCCCATATAGTAAGTCAAGCTGTCAAAACGTGTGAGACAGCTGCCATTCAGAACTTCGTTCAGGGAATCACTGTGTGCTGACACTTAGAAAACGCTGACTAAATTACAGCTTAGCTAAGCCGCTGAGCGTCCCTGAATGCGCCCAATAACTAATAATTCACAGCCAACTACGAGGAGAAATTTAAAAAAGGCACGTTATTTAACACACCATGTACGGTAATGGAAATGCGCATAAATTTCATTTTATGTGAAAATAAAATTTAATGTGCGTATTTTTCTATGTGGGCATTTTTCTGGGTGAGCATTTTTCGGTGTGAGCAATTTTCTGTGTACGCATTTTTCCATGGGGACATTTTTCGATGTGCGCAATTTTCGTTGTGCGCTTTTTACTTGTCCGCATTTTTCGCTGTGGGCTTTTTTTTGTGCGCAATTTTCGTGTGCGCTTTTTTCGTGTACGCTTTTTTCTGGTCACCCATATGCATATGTACAGTTGCGGACAGAAAATTTCGGATGTCACTAGGGAATTTTCGAAATTTGTACATTATGGATAGCGTTTACGCTAAATGCTACAAAACTATTAATGCGCGTGCTCACAAACAGATGAGCAAGCGCATTACCATTTTTATAGCATTTAACGTAAACGTTATTCATAACGTGCAAATTGCGAAAACTCCCTACTGTCATTCCACTTTTCCAATTTTCTGTCCGCAACTGCACGTATGTCTATGTAGTGAGCGTTCAGTAAACAGTGTTGCCAACAGAATAAAATGGAAAATCTCAATTTCTTATTTTAGAAATCACCAAATTCAGAAAGCGTTACACGAAAATTCTCCAAACTTTTATATTCTATACCAGAAAGCATTTGTGATTTAAATTAAACAATTTGACCGCGACTGTACATATTCAATTATTAGATATGTTCTCCATGATGTTTGCAGTAATAATTTAATTAATATGTGATAAGAAAAGTCTTGTATTGCAATAAATATGTTTTAATCTTTTTTAGACCGGTTTCGCATAAAGCTTCATCAGTAGAATTACAACAACCTTCAAGATAAAGAATTATAAGAAAATTAAATACTTAAAAGTAATAAAGAACTTACAGTATCCTCTAATCTAATGTAGAAGCATGTGTTTTTTTTTTATAAATGACAGATGTTTTTTTGTAAATAAATAAATAAAATTTGAAAAGTTGAGGAATGTTTTTTAACAGGTATGGTAGTGTACGTGCAGTAAAATATTTGGATTCCATGAAAAAAGCGTACACGAAAAAAGCCCACACGAAAATTGCGCACAAAAAAAAGCCCACAGCGAAAAATGCGGACAAGAAAAAAACGAACAACGAAAATTGCGCACATCGAAAAATGCCCACATGGAAAAAGGCGTACACGGAAAATTGCTCACACCGAAAAATGCTCACACAGAAAAATGCGCACATGGAAAATTACCCACACTGAAAAATGCCCACAAAGAAAATTACGTACAAAGAAAATTGCTCACCCAGAAAAATGCCCACATAGAAAAATACGCACATTATATTTTATTTTCACATAAAAATGAAATTTATGCGCATTTCCATTACCGTACATGGTGTGTTAAATAACGTGCCTTTTTTAAAATTTCTCCTCGTAGTTGGCCGTGAATTATTATGTAGTTGTGAACTAGCCTTGCTTGAAACTTAAATTAACATACGTATATCATAACCTCATGTTTTTTATTAAAAGAAATATCTGAATTTCTGAACTTAACAAATGTCATAAGTCATAAAATATAGTTTGTTAAATGAATCTTTTTACGCACGCCATTGATTTTATCCGTATGAAACATATCAATACTCTCAAGCCAAGTAATAAATAGTAAATGTTACTTTACAAACATTCCTATAAAGGCGTTCCTTTTTCAATCTGAACGAGTGATGTATACCGTGATAGCTCTCCATACGGACAGCTCTCATAAGCGAACATCTCTCATGACCGGACAATTTTTCTGGAACCAAAATTTAATTTTATCTCACTTAAAACTTTCTTTAAGGACAGCTCCCATAAGCGGACAAAAAAGTTGGAACCGTCGGTGTCCGCTTATGAGAGCTTTCACTGTACTCGCCGGCACTTAAAACGAAACGCAATACCGCAAGGCCACAGCCGTAAGTAGCACTGTCTAAGGTTCATTTTCGAACGAGTTTATTGCTTTTCGTTTCTCTTTTAGTGCCGGCGATGGTACGTAGATATATAAAAATTGGTTTTCAGCTGGATTAACGTTATCGAGCAATTCGGCAAATTTTTTTCACATGTATTGAGTGCCGCATAAACGGTAGCTGCATGAACGGATACGCTCGGGCTAGATATGAATACAATCATAATAATACACATAAGAAAATATTTGTCCAAGACCGAAATGTAACCAGCGTGAAACGAACATTGCCTGATATGTGAATCAAGCTTTACTATAGTCTATTTTTAAACTAGGAGGAGTAACAGTTTTTGGCGGGCAAAATTCAAATTACTCCTAGCTTAAAAACAAACTTTAGTCAGTTTTGTCGACGTGCGTAAAAACATCCATTTTACAAACTATAAACATTTTATTAGTTTAAAAGTGGTAATATGCTGTTTCATACGGCAGATCGAATGGTCGGAATTTGGCAATTTCTATCAATATATTGTTTATTATCTATTATATGTTATATTATACTCTTGATATCTTAGGAGCCCAGTTTTTTTACCAAAAGCATATTTTTCAAAGAATCTAACAAAGAAAGTGACCACCCACCGATGTTGAATGTCAACAATTTTAAACATACAGAAAAATTTGAGTAATAGTATCAAATTTAAGAAAAGAGAATACTGATGGAACATATTTTCAACAGAGAGGTTCATAATTAAAGGAAAAGGATTTTAAAATCGTTTCAACTAAGAAATGTAAAAAAAAATTATAGCATCCATTTTATATCCACGAAACGCCAAGTCTACTCAGGATGCAGTTGATTTGATTTCAGCTTTTCTGAACGTTTAATATAATTCTCAGGATTAAAAAGAAATTACATAAACAAATAACTAGAATCATTGTCCTCTATTGTTATAGTTTCATTCCTAAATTGGAATTGGAAGTGGCAGTGTTATTTTCTTTTTTCCGGATACTTTCTAGAGTTCTAGACGGACTATATTATTTTGAGGGTTGTACCCACGGTGAATTGAATACTAACGGTGGCAGTATTCCCGCGAGTGAGATAGCGAACCATTACGTCATCGCATACCCGCTTCTCCTTTTACACAATTATTAACCAATATTAACTGTCACGGTTGACAGTTGTATTAGAGGGAGAAGCAGGTATGCGATGACGTAACGGTTCCCTATCTCATTTGAATGCTGCCACTAATAGCATTCCTTTCACAAACTAGAACAGTTCTGAACAGCACAGAACAGTTCAATAAACAATCGCAATCATAATGCATGACATAACCTTTACAGAAAAGCTCATTTTATTTGTGGTTTCCAAACAAAAAATAATTTACGACATCCCGGCTTCACTTTTGAGTATTAGTAAGATTTGGATATATTCGACATTCATAGTTTTGAAGGATGTCCTATAAGCTTTCTGTAAGCGTTATTACTTATGATTGCTACTGTACGTGCTGTACGGAGCTTGAAGCTCTTGCAAGGAATGCTACTACTATTAAGGTAGTATTCAATTCATTGTTGGTTGTAAAGAAAAATTTCAAGGAAGATCTGAGACTGTTATTTGAGGCAATTCAAACAATTAATGGGGAACAATTTGAACATCTTTTATAATGGTTAATCTTTTGGTGTTAATATTGTTTGTAGTTGTTTTAATAATTTGTTAATTTTTGATAAAAGCATGAGCGTTTAAAACTCTCCATATACGGACTCAGCAATGTAACATTTACTTTTTATACAAGATGACAAAATTCAAATTTACTTTTATTTATAAAAAATAACTTTATTTTCTGAGTCCACTATTTAGAGAGCTTTAAATGCTAATGCTTTTATTAAGTGATCATGTGTTATAACAGCATTTTATACAACTAACCCCCTTATTCCGTAATTCATAACGACAATCGTTAAGTGACATATTTTAACCAAAAATTAACAAATTATTAAAACAACTACAAACAATATTAACACTAACAGATTATAAAAGATGTTCAAATTGTTTGAACTGCTTCAAATAACAGTCTAAGATCTTCCTTGAAATTATAGTATGAAAGTATAGTCCGTCCAGAACTACCAGGAGAAATTTAAAAAAAGGCACGTTATTTAACACACCATGTACGGTAATGGAAATGCGCATAAATTTCATTTTTATGTGAAAATAAAATATAATGTGCGTATTTTTCTATGTGGGCATTTTTCTGGGTGAGCATTTTTCGGTGTGAGCAATTTTCTGTGTGCGCAATTTTCTCTGTGGGCATTTTTCAGTGTGGGTAATTTTCCATGTGCGCATTTTTCTATGTGAGCATTTTTCGGTGTGAGCAATTTTCCGTGTACGCATTTTTCCATGTGGGCATTTTTCGGTGTGCGCAATTATCGTCGTGTGCTTTTTTCTTGTCCGCATTTTTCGCTGTGGGCTTTTTTTTGTGCGCAATTTTCGTGTGGGCTTTTTTCGTGTACGCTTTTTTCTGGTCACCAAATATTTGATACATGTTGAAGAATCAAATGCAATTCCAATTAATGGATTTGAAAAAATTATCAGTAGGAAAAGATGTTTGTTCATTAAGAACTGTTTCGGAAAGTAAATGATAATTTAAAAATATTTCTAAATTTTCTGCTATAGGGACCATGCACATTAAGGTACTAAATCAACACTCCGTACAGGTAACGCAATTCCATTCCTCTCGTGAGAGGATTGAGCAACAAAGATAACAAATATAATTGTCCCAAGAATTCTGTTTACCGCAATGTCACTGGTATCAATTTAAAAGTGTATTAGGTTATGTCTAGTTAGTTATTTACCAGTCA
The DNA here is from genome assembly GCA_958336345.1 of Dorcus parallelipipedus. Taxonomy (NCBI): domain Eukaryota; kingdom Metazoa; phylum Arthropoda; class Insecta; order Coleoptera; family Lucanidae; genus Dorcus; species Dorcus parallelipipedus. Next base: position 1,488,476 of record OY284484.1, read on the forward strand.
AAATGTTGTTATTTTGAGAAGTGCAGAATGTTTCTTTTACGAAAAGGGCGGAATCATTAAATGTCATGCGATAAAAGTTTGGGATGCGATATTTAAGCTCAATTTTCTTAACCACTGACAGTAACTTTGACAAACGTCACTTCAAATAATATTTCCAACTGTTTTTGATTCCTATATGAGAGGAATGTGCGACAAGGATAGATATAAAAAATCACTAAATGCGTTACCTCTATAGGGACCATGCACATGCACATGCATTAGTGGTATGAAAACATTGTTTTTAGATTAATACACCTGTGACACGTTGAAGTGACGTTATTAACGTCACTCTGTAATTCTTAATTTTTGCAATTACAATGGATGTTGAAATATATTTTAAAATCTTGTTTATGTAAGTGGACGACCAGCTGGTAGTGACCGGCCATCAGGCGCAGTCACCCTATGCATAACTTCAATAGCCGTGCAATAGTGCTATTGTTTAAATCGACTTCTTCACATGAAACGCATACCATCAGTATCCTGACCGTAAATGTATTCACATTACGAAGACTAACCATCCGTTAATCATCAACCGCATTTGAAACTGGCCTACATTTGTTGACTTGCTTTCCGACTTCTCATGAAATTCTTCAAACTTTCATTTCATCTGAGTCTCCTGCACATTTTTCGAATAGAGTACGTTGTACGTAATGACTAATCGATATTGAAATCTATGAATCACTTTCAAAACGGCATACAAACTTAAATGTTTCAATCCATATATAGGTATTTTCTTACTACTGTCTGGATAATTGTAAAATTTAACATTCTTCCTGTTACTATAACTCTTATGACAATTTACAGTTGTTGTACATAATAAGTATTTGATCTTCTGGTATGAAATTAATTACAAAATTCAAGTTCAAATGCACACTGGGCATTTGAAATGACAGATGTACATTTGAACTGTCATTATACTGTCACTCGTGTTTTCATACCACTTATGCAAAATATGGCCACTGGTGGCGCTGTCATCGCATGTGCACTAAGGCACTCGATCTCTGTCAAGGGACACAGGTACTGTCATCATATATTTTTGACACTGATAGTGGCTATTTGACCTTGAATAAATTAGTTGTCAAAAATGACAAACTGAAATACTTTATGTGAATCACGGCGCAAATTACTTTAAATTTTCATTTTATTGATACAAAGTGCAAGTTTACAATAAATTTAAGCGTTTATAGGAAAATATGACATAATAAATAAATAAATAAATTAGAAAACTGTAAGTAATAACCAAAAGAACATACCTGAGATATTCCAAACTAAAAGTTAACTTATTAATGTGCTAGGCTTTTACTAATGTTTATTAGCTTTACTAGCGACAAATTAACTGGTTTACGTACAAATTTTCTTGCATAAAGTTCTCGTTTACAAAAAAAAATTGTGTATAGCTACCTGTAATATATTTTAGATCAAATTTAAAAACAATTTCTCATGTATTTTAACAAATTTAGTTAAAATAAGCAACAAAATTTGTCGTAAGTCAAAAAATTCATTAAATTGTATGAAATATGCAAATGTATCTATTGTGAGCTTTTGATATTTTAAAAAGAAAAGCTGTATGCACCTCTAGGAATGTTAAACAGTTTAATATGTAATATGTAGCATTTGATTTGTAATGGGCAATACAAGTTAATACAACGTACTTTAGGCATTGTCTAGGCTTTAACAACCAATTTGTTCAAGGTCAAATAGCAACTGTCATTGTCAAGAACATATTGCAGTGATATTTACCTACGTCCAGAAGTTTATTCATCGTATGCTGTTTCCGACAAACTTCGCATCTTATAAAAATATCCAAAATAAAACATTCTTCACATAATATTCCTCAAGTATACAAAATACCACAAATTCTTCATATAACTTCCTACAAATTTCAACGATCTTCATCAAAATATTTCTTCTTACATCAAATCAAATAAGTCTGTATTGTACAGCGACAAGTTCCAAGTTAGCATCCTGGAAGACAATTTACCATTTTTGAATCTTGTGGATTGGATTCCACCTGGATGGAGACGGGAACCGTCTAGGTCTACAACATCCCCTCACAGCGAGGCATTGGCCGATCCAGAGGAAAGGAAGAACATCTAAAAGAAATAAAAGATTAATTTGTATGAAAGATGGTAGGAGATTTAGAATAAAAGGTCATAAAATTCCAGACAAAGTAATAAATTATCAAAATTTATGTAGCAAACATTTACAAAGTTAGTTTAGTTAAATTAATATTTAGAATTTTGTTATAATTGTTATTAATCGTTAAAAATAGAATTGAAATGTTAATAAAATGAAATATACTTACTTAGTTTAGATTTAAGTTTGAAATATTTAAATTAATTGTCAGATTGACGTTTTGTGTGACAGGAACTGTCGGATTGAGTGAAGTATTTATAAATAACATGGAGGGGTTGATCACCTAAGAGAATAAACAAACCGAGGTGTAATGGAGAGGATATGTACACAAAACGTTAATCTTTCAATAGCAACCAGAATATAAACAACATAAAAAATTTTGCTCTTATATTGAATATAACTTTGAAAATTTCAATCTATTTCATTCATTAATAACTTATTATCAGAAATTTATCCAGGGATGTTTCACTACGTAACATTGAAGTAAGTTTATTTTTGATTTGGAAAATTTCTTTTGATTTTAAAAAATACACTACAAATAACACATCTTGTCATTCATCAATCACTTGAACTTTTAACACACATTTACAAAATATTTCTTATTATTATAGAAGAGTTATTATTTGTTTCGCGATTGGGCGTAACAGGTAGCAACACTTGGCAAATAAGGCTCTCTCTGTAACAATAATAAGAATTTCTAAATCAACATCACACTACATATAATCTTCATAAAATTCTAAAGTATCAAAGGATTCTTATCGTTTGTTTCGCGATTGGGCGTAACAGGCGCAACACTTGGCAAACGAGGGATTACTTGTATATCTTTAGGATTTTAAACATACATTACAAAATTAAACATTTAAATTACTCACCAATTTATCTTCAAAGGAATTTTCTTCAAAATTATAATAAATAACTGGATTACAATTGACATTGAGAGTTCCCACCCTGAAATGTCACTTTGACATTATAAAATAAAAATTCAAATCAGACTACAGCTGCATTCGATTCATCGATTTGGATCGATCTAACAGCTTTTCTGCGTTCGTTTCCTGCCAGATCAGTTAACCCCCACCATAATTTCAAGTGATCCAAATCACTTCAAAGTGATCCTGCTTATTTAAAGAATCATTTAGATCATTAGATCGATAAACTAAGTTTATGTGTCGGTTATGTGGCGACAACAGATAAACAAAACAGTTCAGGTAAACTTGTTCGTTTCACTATCAAGGATCACATTAATTTCGCAATTGTAAACTGATCCAAACTGATCTAAACGAATTGATTCGACGTGTGAATCGAATGCAGCTTACTAGACTACGTAATTGTGTGGTGGATGTGGTGTAAAGATTAAATTAAAAGAGAAAATACACAAGTTCAATACTTACCACATCTGCAAGAAAAGCAACACTAGGGTAGATGCTCCGTTTGTGGCCACCGTTCCTTTTGTGGCCGGATTCAGAATAATTTTCATATAATAAGAAGAGAAAACTTATTTACTGACTGATTTTACAGATACCTACTTTCTCAGTTTATAAGGTATCATTCCAATTGGTTGGTTCTTCGAGAATTTTCGTCATATTAACGTTAGTTTAGTAAAATATGTGATGTGGTGAGCAAGTTTCAAGTTCTTAACAAATTGGTTAAGGAACAACGGTAAGTAGATTTGGTGTATATTTCTTGCTTTTATCAAAAATCCTGTTTAAATGATTATATCAGAACAAGAAATATCAAAATTTAATATTCTTGCAAAGTTTAGTTCATGTTTTTTCCACTGAACGGAAAAAGAACCGGGTGGCCACAACTGGTTTATTAATATCATTGATTTGCTATTTGTGGCCAGCAAAGTGGCCAGAATGGGTGCGTGCTGGAACTAGTTGTGGCCACACACCTGTTCAAAATTCCTGCATTATAATTTTCTTTACGTTTTAATTAATCAGGGATTTTTTCAGTTAACTATGGGTAAAAGAAAATTGTTCGATTATAGTAAAGAAGCAATGGAAAATGCTTTAAGGGCTATTAGGGAAGAAGGAATGGCCGTTGCAACAGCTTGCAAAAAATTTAATGTTCCGAGAACATCAGTAAGGAACAGACTTTCTGGCAGAACAGCAGATGAATGCCGAAAAGTGGGGCCATCTTATGTACTAGGAAAAACTGTAGAAGAGAAGTTGGTGGAATGGATTCTACAAATGGCAGGCAGAGGATTCCCTGTCAACAGAGAAGGGTTATTTTATTCAGTACAGAAAATTATTAAAGAATGCAACTTAACAACTAATTTTGCTGATAGCACTCCCGGAAGAAAATGGTATGATTCTTTTCTTAAAAGACATCCGGAAGTCAGCCAGAAGAAAGCAGAATTTATAAATAAAACTCGAGCTGCAGTCACAGAAGAATCCATAAAAAAATGGTTTAGGCAGACACTAGAATTGCTTGGAGATGATATCCAGGTTTTAAATCACCCCAGCAGGATCTTCAATATGGATGAAACCGCCATGTTTCTTTCCCCAAAAGGTGCTCTTGTCCTTGGTCCAAAGGGAAAGGGAGTGTATGATGTGGGCAACTCAGATAAGGATAATGTCACTACCTTGATTACGGTTTCGGCAGAAGGCGAAATAATCAGCCCCATGACAATATTCAAATTTCAGAGACTTCCAAAAATTTACCTTAATGCGGCACCTAAAAACTGGATAGTGGCGATATCTGAAACAGGATGGATGCAGAGCAAGCAATTTTTTGAATATTTTGCCAATATATTCATTAAATATCTTGAAGAAAAAAATATTCCAAGACCAGTAATTGTATTCGTAGACGGGCATTCATCACATCTTTCGATGGATTTAAGCACCCTTTGCCGCTCTAACGGTATTATTCTAATATGTTTACCTCTCAATACAACACATATGCTTCAGCCTTTGGATGTGGCTTTTTTCTTCCCGTTAAAGCAAGCATGGAGAAAATTTATCCGAAAATGGCGATTCGAAAATGATGGCAAATGTATCAAAAAAAAGACATACCAACTGCATTAAATACCATTTTACAAACTGACGACTTCAGAAAGAGTGTTGTCTCTGGCTTTTGTAGATGTGGACTTTTCCACATAAATGTGCAAATGCATAAAAAAGACGGCTACAGAATTTAACCAAAATGAGATGTTAATAGAAGATAATTTGAAATATGATGATGTGAATAAAATTAAAATTGTAGAAGAACAAATAAAATCGGAAATTTTAGAAAAGGAGAAGAAAAATATTTAAAACTGTATAATCTTTGGAAATCTCTCAAAGATGACAGAAAGCCTCATGAACATCAAGATGCGGATGACGTTACCCTACTGAATTTTGATTTAATATCTGATGACGGGGACGAGAGGTCAATCTTTGATTTTCCTGAATTAGAAATGCAAAATCAAACTAAAACTGAAAAAATCGTTATTTTGGAAGATATTTTGATTCAGAAAGGAAATGAAACTTTTAGCAATTTTAACAATGAAAGCAAAAATAGTTCAAGCGAAAACAATCTCTCAAGAGGTACGAATATATATTTTGAAAAGAATTAGATAACACAAGCAAGAAAAATTCTGAAGGCATAGAAACAGCCATGTATAATGACGACGACGGAGAAAATTCAATGATATTATCAATGATAATAAATGACAACCCTAACGAAAACAGAGAAAAAGATAATTCTACCAGCGAAAAAGAGTTAGAATCTTCAATTCAGAGTTACAGTAACTACAACGATTTTAGCAAGATTGAAAAGATAAAGGAACCAACGAATTCAGGAGAAGAGGTAAGATTATTAAAAAGAAGATCTGTGAGTGAAGTATTGGGAGATGTAATCACTTGGCCAGAAGACAATAACTCTAATAATGCGACAGTAAGAAAAAAAAGTAAAATACGGTTGCCGTCTGTGCTAACCTCAGACAAATGGTTGGAGCTAATGGAGGCAAAAGAAAATACAAAGAAGACCAAACGAAAGAAAAAAGATAAAGTACAAAACGCTAACCAGAGACTGCAATAATTTGTGAAAAGAAAACTCATAAGAAAAAAAAACAACGAACAGAGACAACTAGAAGAGACTATAACAGCAATTATGCCGGGATCTTATGTAATTGTCAAATACGAGGAGACCTTTTATCCTGCCAAAATTTTGAACAAAAATAACAATCAATATTACTGTTGTGCAATGACACGAAGTGGACGAGACCATTGGAAGTGGCCAACAAAAAATGATCTTTTGTGGTATAACATTGAAGATATTGTCTCTAAAATCGATGAACCCAAAGAGTGCAATAATAGGGAGCATACACTGTACCTGAAATAGAAAATTTAGAGACGTTTCTGTAATCATTATTTTTTTATGTTTTACAAAAATTTAGTTTTTTTATGTAAAATAAATTTTGTTCTATTTTTTCCTAAATTGCATACTCCTAATTTATTTATCTACATGTAGGTAGTTGATTTAACAAGGTCTGGCCACAATAGGGGCACAGCATGGCCACATCTGGTACATACCTGACCACAACTGGGATTTTTAGACATTTTCGAAAAAAAAATTTTTTTTTCGATTATCCTGCTTATCAGGAATAAATTGCTTCAATGAATTTTACAAGAAATATTGTCTCTATCCAAAACATATTTTCAAATTCACCAACAATAAATATTCTACCACCGACGTAATTTTAAAATAAGAAAATGGCTTCATGTGGCCACAACTGGTACATCTACCTTACAATATGATGGCAGTACCTGTGTCCACAGATAGAGATCGAGTGCCTTAATGTGCACGGTCCCTATACGAAGTACATAGGTTGATTTAGTACCTTAATGCACATGCGATGACAGCGCCACCAATGGCCATATTTTGCATAAGTGGTATGAAAACACAAGTGACAGTATGATGACAGTTCAAATGTACATCTGTCATTTCAAATGCTCAGAGTACACTTGAACTTGAATTTTGTAATTAATTTCATATCAGAAGGTCAAATACTTATTATGTACTACAACTGTAAATTGTCATAAGAGTTATAGTAACAGGAAGAATGTTAAATTTTACAATTATCCAGACAGTAGTAAGAAAATATATATGGATTGAAACATTTAAGTTTGTATGCCGTTTTGAAAGTGATTCATAGATTTCAATATCGATTAGTCATTACGTACAACGTACTCTATTCGAGAAATGTGTAGGAGACTCAGATGAAATGAAAGTTTGAAGAATTTCATGAGAAGTCGGAAAGCAAGTCAACAAATGTAGGCCAGTTTCAAATGCGGTTGATGATTAACGGATGAGTAGTTTTCGTAATGTGAATACATTTACGGTCAGGATACTGATGGTATGCGTTTCATGTGAAGAAGTCAATTTAAACAATAGCCCCAACCGATCATCAGACCGACTTCATGTCAAATGCATGTGGAACATGTTTTATACTATTTAACTAGAATACTTTGTGTTAATTGTATTAAAAGACTGATTATATTAGTTATGTTTCTTAAATTGAGGTTTGTACTCAGATTTTTGTTTAATTTATAGCACTTTTACATTAATTCTATGAGTCACTCTCATTACCCATTTTATTTAGGTTAGGTGGAAGAGCGCCTCCGGCGAATCTCGCCTCGTTTTAGTTAAGATTTTATTTAAAAATTTTTGTACACCTACTTTTCGTGTACAATTGTTTACGTAAATAAAAGTCATTATTATTATTATTATTATTATTTACACAAATGGGTGTAAAAGAGCAAAAAAGAGCGAAGAACACGTTCCAGTTAGACAAATTTCCATAAATTTGTGTATGGAGATTTAAAATCCACCGTGTTTGAAATGAAATATTTAGAAATAACGGAAAACGCACATGTCCAACGATAAATAATCAACTGCCGATCTTCTGATGTGTTTTCTGAAATACTGTGCTCATAAACAATAGAATTCAATTTGTAATATATTTTCACATCTATTAGTGACACCATGCAGGATTTGTATAAATTTTGCATATTTAGAAATTGTACAGATTATCAAACAATAAAACTTGTTGCAAGATTTGAGTAAATTTAGAAAAAGCCCTAAATATTACAAGAAATAACAACAAATCTGCGCACAACCAAAAATTTTATTGACCATCAATGCCATGCAAAATTTCTTTCGCAAATACCAACATTTTCGCTTGGCTATTGAAGTTATGCATAGGGTCACGAATGTATCAGTCGCGCCATCTGTTTAATTTTTCCTTAATTAAATTTTGGAACGGAAAATTTAAATTGGTGATTTATAGTGCAAGAGAAATTTTCAGTTTTCAGAAGTTGCAAAATACATAACTTGGAAATTATTTATGAATTATGTCTGTAAACATAGATATAAATCTGCAAGGTTTGGATATTACAAAATAAATGGTTGAGTATGTAGTAGTCGAAAAAATATTTTTCGCCTAACATATGTGAAAGTAACTCATATTAACCCTAAAAATGTGACGGAAAGTAATGTTTATCTGCCCTAGGGCTGCTAAACTCATAACAACACGATTTATAGTTCGTAACCTAGCAACACATTGACTTTCATTTGCGCAGGTAGACGCAATTTTCATCGATTTTACAAAAACCTTTGATAAAGTTCCTCATGATTTTATTATAAGAAAATTACAAAATTTGGGGTGTGATATGCGAGCTGTAAAATGGATAAACGAATATCTTAAGGACAGGAAACAGAGAGTTAGAATAGATAATATCTATTCATCTGAGCTGACTGTCATTTCTGGAGTACCTCAGGGTAGTGTTATCGGACCAATATTATTCATTATATTTATAAATGATATTTCACAAAATTTAAGTTGCGAAACGAAATTATTTGCTGATGACTGCGTTATTTATAATAAAAGAAAAAATACATAAGATTAGATTTTACTCCAGAAAGATTTAGACAAAATTCATATGTGGTGTGACGAAAATAAAATGGAAATTAATACAAAGAAATGTGTTGCAGTATCGTTTGGTATTACAAAATTATTTCAGACCCATTCATACAAATTAGAAAATGAATTACTAACATATAATGATACGTGTAAATATCTAGGAGTGACCTTTAGAAATGATTTAAATTGGAGTAGTCATATTCAGAATATCTTCAAAAAAAGCTTATAAATCACTATATTGCATTAGAAGAAATCTTAAAGACTCTGGAAAACCTGTACTTAAAAAAGCTTATATGACATATATCCGTCCCAAAGTTGAGTACGCACACGAAGTTTGGGATCCGCACCAACAATATTTAATTGAAGATCTAGAAATGTTGCAGCATAAAGCAGCTCGGTATGTTATGAATGACCATAGAACAACTTCATCTGTTTCACGCATACTATGGGAATTAAATTGGGAAACTTTATCTTCTAGAAGACAAGAAGCAAGATTAAAATTATTTTGTTATATTCATTTCAAAGTTGATTCGATGCACAATTTTCTAACTAAATTACAAATAAATGATTCGAGCACTAGAAAAAATCATAAATTCATCTATAAAATTCCATTTTCGAAAACTAACATTCATAAATTTTCTTTTTTTCCGAAAACAATTCAAGATTGGAATAATTTAAGTGGAACAAATTTGAAAAAATTAATTGAAAATTGTGCAAAGAAAATAAAAGTTAGGACGTAATTTTTAAAATGCAAATTTTAAGTATTATTAATGTTATAAAACGTATTAGTTGTTTATTTAATGTTTAAGTTTGTATATTAGACCACTATATACGATGTACTGTACGTCTAATTATATATATAAATAAAATAAAAATAAAATTGACCTATCAAGTAATGTTGCGCAAGGCGTACTCAACTTTTTCAAAAATGACAGCGTTGTCTTATTTTTAAATCAAATATTTTTAGACGAAAATAATCTATCAATAAGGGGCTTTTGATAGTGTAAAAACAAAAAGGGACATATTTTTTGTTCGGCCACAATTAAATCTTAAACTTTAGTTCCGCAGGACGCGCGTTTCGTTTTCTCAAAAATGACAGCGTTGTCTTATTTTTAAATCAAATAAAGAGACGTTTAGTACTGTAAAAAAAGCATTGTGTATCTTTTTATTTTCAATTATATACTTATTTTGAACAAGTTTTCAAATCACCTTAGATTTTCGATGTCCTGGAGTATGCGGAATGAAAGTTTAAGATTTTATTGTGGCCGAACAAAAATATATCCCTTTTTGTTTTTAAATTATCGAAAGCCTAGTTATTAATAGATTACTTTCGTCTATAAACATTTGATTTAAAAATAAGACAACGCTGTCATTTTTGAAGAAGTTGAGTACGCCTAACGCAAAATTACTTGATAGGTCAATTTCGAATCAATTTCTAAAAATATTCATTTTAAGTTATTGAATATTACTTAATTATTAGATTTTTATACTAATATATAAATACTGAAACTGTTTTGGTATAGTTTTAGAATTTTCTTTATTTTTGAAAGTTATTGCTAACTTCATTTGAACTTCTTTTCTAATTCTATTTAAATGTACATTTTTATGTTTTTACTATTTCGCTTCTAATACACATAAGTTGAGTCAAACACAAAATTACAAAAAAAAAGAAAAAAACGTAAGTGTCCCATTTCAAATTTTTAAGGAGTGTATTTAAATAAATAACGAGAAAAAGGAGTTGATGCAAAAGTTAGTTACACAAAATAATGTTTTACACAAAAAAGTTGTACGTCAGAATAGGCAAAACGATGATTCTATAAAAATGTAATTTTCCTAGTGATGTAATTTAGTAAAAAAGCCGTACCTTTGAATACTATTTACAGATAGTGAAGTTGATCTTTTCTTGACTAACAAGAAATGTACTTGTTGCTAGACCTCAGTGTATGTATAAATAAATATTAAAATACCAAAAACGTACTGGAAAAAGCAGTGCACAAACTTAAATATGTTTAAATTACCCGCCTTAATCCTACCTGAGATCATGCGCAATAACCCCTAAAAAATCGGAACGCAAAATATATTCTCAGGCTGTGAAAAAAGATCACGTGATTGTCTATTTTGTTACCGCCCCCAGCTCTTAAGGTGGGGAGAATATATTCACGCCTTACAGAAATAATTCACTAAAAACATACAAATCGGGCGACTTCATAACTTAATTATGGTTACATATTTTTAAAAGCTGTTTTCACTAGTTTGTTAAGAAAACTTCAATCTGCAAAGTGACCAACGCGTTTTTCAAAATTCGATCTGGAAGTATTTTTACTATCGCTGTAAAGTTCAACTACAATTTTTCAATGTTAATTATTTTTTTCTTAATTACCAGATAATGATAGAGAAATTTCCTATGGTCACTTTGTAGTGCTAGTTGTCAGGTATACAGGAGAAAAAAATGAATTAATTATATTCAGAAATAAAGTCTCTATGAATTCGCCCGTTTTAATGGTTTTCGTATATGGAGTTATTTCGTAAGATTGCTCTTAATTAACGAATTTAACAATGGTTATGGGCCCAGTGTGCGCAAGAAATACTGTGTCTGGACGTGTAAATTGATAAAAAGAAAAGCATGACGGATAATAGGAATACAATTGAGAGATTGAACGGCGCGAATTATGCATCATGGTCGTATCAGATGAAGATGATTCTCATGGAAAGTGATTTGTGGACCGTCATTGAACCTGGAGAAGATTAACCAGAAGAAAATGCAAACGCTAACGAAAGAAAAACATACACGTCACGTCAAGGAAAAACGCACGCAAAAATCGCACTTGCGATATGTGATGAGCAGCAAATGCACATACGTCATCTAACGAAAGCAAAGGACGTCTGGGAAGAATTGCAGAAGTTATATGCCCCAAAGGACAGTAAATTCCGCACAGTTCAACTTAGAAGGAAGTTATATTCATATAAAATTAGTGATTATGAAACCGTAGAAAATTACTTAGATTGCAAGATGATTGGGATACAGTGGTTTCAGCATTATGTAATCTCCCACATGCTGAATTTACAAGTGCTACTATCAAAAGACGCTTACTGGCAGAAGATGCAAGACGTCAAGAAAACAGTGACAGCAAACAATCAGCATTGTTCATGAAAACTAAAAGGATGTCATCAAACAAAAGAAATCAAAAATATGGAAAGCAATCAGAAACAACGCAAAGTGGTAAAAGAAGTGAACAAATAAAAACAAAAATGACGCAAAAAGGTGAGCTTATTTGTTACTACTGTGAAGAAAAAGGTCACATTGCAAGATTTTGTCCTAAGAAAAAGAACAAAAAGCCGAAGGAGGAAAAGACAAATGTGATGAACATGAGTGCATTCTGCGGTTTGGTGGCGATAAGCAGTGACAGTTGGATAGTAGATTCTGGTGCAACTCATCATATGACGCCGCATGAAGATTATTTCATGAAGATTAGCAAGAACAACGCTATCGAAGATATAATAATGGCTGATGGGAGAACTACATCTACAATCGGAAAAGGCACAATAAAAGCTAGGATTGCAGGTTCTAGTTTATATTTTAAAGCAGAAAATACATTGTTAGTTCCAGAAATTGGTTATGGAATTCTGTCCGTTCGAGCATTGACGGAAAATAAAAAGAAAGTTATTTTCGACGGGAATGGATGTTTTATTTATGATGAAACAGGACAGCTGCTGATTAGAGCAAAGAAAAAAGGTCAACTGTATGTTATTGAAGCAAAACCATGCAAAAAAAACAGGTTAAATTCGCTTTATAAAAACACTGAAGCGAAACCAATCGATTTGTGGCATAGAAGAATGATGCATGTTAACAAAACCAAAATTCTAGAAATGGCCAACGCAGAATCTGTGTTAGGTTTGAGCATTGAGAAAAGTATTCCAACTCATTGCGACAGTTGTCTGGCAGGGAAGTCAATTCGACAACCATTTCCAAAGAATTCACTTAATGACAGTACGAAGACTGAGACAGCGATATTGGAACTTGTACATGCTGATCTGATGGGTCCAATTGACGTTCCGAGCTGGGGAAGAAAGAGATATGTACTTGTCATTGTGGATGACGCTAGCAGATATGTTTTCGTACGATTTCTACAGAAGAAAGGAGACGTTCTGAGTGAATTCAAAAAGTGGAAAACTGAGGTCGAGAACCAAATTACAAAAAGGTAAAACGAATCAGGACTGACAACGGACTCGAATTTTGTTCGAAGAATTGGATAGAATTCTGCGAAACCGAAGGAATACGCCACGAAACAACGATGGTATATACTCCGCAACAAAATGGGGTGGCGGAACGAATTACTAGAACGCTGATGGATTTAGTGAGAGCAGAAATTCAAGAAAATAACTTACCAAAGGGTTCTTGGGCTGAACTAACGTACACTGCTGCATACATCAGAAACCGGGTTACAAATAGCCACAACGAGAAGAAAACTCCATATGAATTGTGGTTAGGGAAAAAGCCCAGTGTGAGACATCTAAAAGCTATAGGTTGTGAAGTATTTGTTCATGTGCCAAAGCAGAAACGGTATTCGAAATTGTCAGCGAGAGCTGAAAAAGGAATATTGGTGGGATACGCATTGCATGGCCGCGGATATCGTGTCTGGATGTCGGAAACGAAGAAGGTTCAAGAGTCACGTGATTGCGTGTTCAACGAAATGTATTCTGGTAAGAGCTCAAACGCAAGTGAGCGACCCAAATATGTCATAGATATTCACCACGAAGGACCAGTCATAGGAGACGACGACGTAAGTGAGGATGAAGTCAATGATACTGAAGATAAATCTCAAAATACATTAAATTTTGAGATACCAGAAAGTGAATACATAGACTCATTATCGGATCATGTGGTTAAGAAGAATAAACCTGGAAGACCGAAAAGGGATCCTACAAAACCGCAACAAGTAAAAGAGCGACAACATGAGATGACACTTCGTTCAACTAAACCGAAGTACGCTGAATTGCCACAATCAAACATTATGAAAGGTACCCAAGAGGAAGATCCATTATATTATCATGAGGCAATCAATTCTATCGAATCTTCGAAATGGATAGAAGCAATGACTGAAGAATTGAATTCACTGATAAAACATGATACATGGGAATTGGTGGAGTTACCTCCTAGCGTGACACCAGTCAAATGCAGATGAGTATATAAGAAGAAAACAGTAGGTGATACGCAAGTCTCTTTGATACGCAAAGCTCGTCTGGTGGCAAAAGGATACAGCCAGAGGAAAGGAATAGATTAAGATGAAGTCTACGCTCCTGTCTCCAGTTTTGAGGTAACACGTTTGCTGGTCGCAGCTAGCGTGGAGAAGGGATGGTTAATTGATCAATATGATGTAAAGAGTGCTTATCTTCACAGTAATTTAAAAGAAACCGTATATATGGAACAACCGCAGGGTTTCGTACAAAGTGGTCAAGAGAAACTCGTTTGCAAATTGAAGAAATCAATATATGGGCTTAAACAAAGTGGCAGATGCTGGAATGATCACTTAAATAAATGTTTGACAAATATGGGATTTGTTTCTGAACAGGCTCACGTGGAGACAGAAAAAAAACGCGTACTTCGTGTTTTGTTTCAGCTTCGGTAAAGTGCCGAGGTAAGTTTTGCACGGCGCAAATTTTCAAAATTGACCCTTACGTTCGATTTCTTTTTTTCGCTTATAGGCTTTTTACTACGGACTTCCATTGCGGGCTCTTAATCAGAGCTATCTTTTTTTGTTGCGGACTTCTCATGGGATGACGCTCCTTCAAATCGTGCAGGTGTACGTTGGCTTACGACGTTGAAATCTCCCCTCCCGTCTCGCGGCGTGATTATCGGCATACATCAAAGAGGTTTGCGGCGACTTTGACACACCGAGGCCGACAAACAAATAAGACGCCGACGAAACAGAGGTGGGAACGTTACTTGTTTTCTTTTATTCGTAGTTTTGAGCGTTAATTCGCGTTTTGTTTTTGCGGAATGCTTTCTTTGATATTGCCGCAGTTCGACATGCACTTTATTGCGTACACTCCGGTGTAAATTTAAAGTTACGTTTTAAATTTAATGTAAAATATTTCTATTTGTTGGTGGTGTCGATGTAGTGTTTATTTAATTTATGCTTTATTTTCTTTGATTAGTTATGTATTAATAAACTGACGTGTTCTGGAGGTAACTGGGTTTCTTAATTTTCTCCCCCTTTCAAAAAAATTAAGTGGCGCCTATTATTGGTTTTGGCCTCGCGTTTCGGAATCGAACCCCCCGTCTCACTGCAGCTGGCTGGCCACATCGGAGAAGTACAACCCGATGTGAAACTACTGCCTATCTTCGCAGGTAGGTAGCACTACATAGTAATGGTAGCTGGTGCTGCAGTAGTTTGGAAAAGTGCAAAACAGACTTCAGTTGCTTTAAGCACAATGGAGGCTGAATATATAGCAATGGCCGACTGTGCAAGGGAAATTGTTTGGATCAGAGAATTACTTAAATCCCTTGACCTAGGCGAAATAATTGGAGAGTCAACTTTCATTTGGTGTGACAACCAAGCAGCTATCGCACATGCTACAAGTTACATCGACAAGTCGAGAACAAAACATATCGCAATAAAACATCATTTTATTCGAGAGATAGTGATGGATGGAATTATCAAATTGAGATATGTACCAACAAAGGAAAATCCAGCAGACATCTTGACAAAGCCGTTAAGTTGGAATCTTCATGAAATTCATTGCAATAAAATGCTTCAGTACGACTGATTGAACAGGAATTTTTCGTAATGATTATCAAGATGATTGAAATCCTTCCGAGGGGGGAATGTTAGTTTTATATATTTGTGTAAGTTAGTCGACGTAGGCGTGTGTGAACAATTACCGTTGTCATAATAGTTTTTGATTGTAATTAATTAAATGTATACTATCAATACATTCCTAGTAAAAGTTACGTGCCTTTAATTAACGAATTTAACAATTCTGTCCGTTGATTTGACGATTTTGTGCAGATTGACGGGATTGACCGTTTATTTAACTCGCCCATGTAGTAAGCCAAGCATGTGAGACAGCTGCAATTCAGAACTTCGTTCAGGGAATCACTGTGTGCTGACACTTAGAAAACGCTGACTAAATTACAGCTTACCTAAGTCGCTGAGCATCCCTGAATGCGCCCATTGTTTTTAGGTTAATACACCTGTGACACGTTGAAGTGACGTTATTAACGTCACTCTGTAATTTTTAATTTTGCAATTACTATGGATGTTGAAATATATTTTAAAATCTTGTTTATGTAAGTGGACGACCAGCTGGTAGTGGCCGGCCATCAGGCGCAGTCACCCTATGCATAACTTCAATAGCCAAGCGAAAATGTTGGTATTTGCGGAAGAAATCTTGCATGGCATTGATGGTCAATAAAATTTTTTGTTGTGCGCAGATTTGTTCTTATTTCTTGTAATTGTATTAAAAATATTTAGGGCTTTTTCTAAATTTACTCAAATCTTGCAACAAGTTTTATTGTTTGATTATCAGTACAATTTCTAAATATGCAAAAATTATGCAAATCCTGCGTAGTGTCACTAATAGATGTGAAAATATATTACAAATTGAATTCTATTGTTTATCAGCACAGTATTTCAGAAAACACATCAGAAGATCGGCAGTTGATTATTGTTGGACATGGGCGTTTTCCGTTATTTCTAACTTTTTCCTTTCAAACACAGTGGATTTTAAATGCATGACCTCCGTACACAAATTTATGGAAATTTGCCTAACTGGAACGTATTCTTCACTCTTTTTTGCTCTTTTACACCCATTTGTATAAATAAAATGGGTAACGAGAGTGACTCATAGAATTAATGTAAAACAAAAATCTGAGTACAAACCTCAATTTAAGAAACATCACTAATATAATCAGACTTTTAATACAATTAACACAAAGTATTCTAGTTAAATAGTATAAAACATGTTCCACATGCATTTGACATGAAGTCGGTCTGATGATCGGTTGGGGCTATTGTTTATATTGACTTCTTCACATGAAACGCATACCATCAGTATCCTGACCGTAAATGTATTCACAATATCAAGACTAACCATCCGTTAATCATCAACCGCATTTGAAACTGGCCTACATTTGTTGACTTGCTTTCCGACTTCTCATGAAATTCTTCAAACTTTCATTTCATCTGAGTCTCCTACACATTTCTCGAATAGAGTACGTTGTACGTAATGACTAATCGATATTGAAATCTATGAATCACTTTCAAAACGGCATACAAACTTAAATGTTTCAATCCAAATATATTTTCTTACTACTGTCTGGATAATTGTAAAATTTAACATTCTTCCTGTTACTATAGCTCTTATGACAATTTACAGTTGTTGTACATAATAAGTATTTGATCTTCTGGTATGAAATTAATTACAAAATTCAAGTTCAAATGCACACTGGGCATTTGAAATGACAGATGTACATTTGAACTGTCATCATACTGTCACTCGTGTTTTCATACCACTTATGCAAAATATGGCCACTGGTGGCGCTGTCATCGCATGTGCACGGTCCCTATAGTTTTGAAAACATAAAGCCACGAATTATCGTTATCTTTTACTTAGTTTTGAATTACGACTATTATGAGTCCGATAGAGAATGCGTCAGTGGCGCCATCTGTATACATTTTTCTGAATTTAAATTTTCAGGGCGAAATTTAAATTTATGGCACAGGAAACATTTTCGAAGAACGCAAATTAGAAGCCAGTTGCGGAATATGCGTTATACAAGAATATTCTTTTATCTTTAATTGATAATTATGTATGAATGAAGTTTGAATTTTTTTAAATATTTTTTATCTCTTTTTACGTCTACTGGTCTATTTATTTTTTAATTTAATTAACGGCGATCCTACCTTAACTAATTACATAACAAGAATTGAACACTCTTTTGTATTTGCATTTTATATTAAAGCAGAAATTTTAAATATTTAGTAAAATAAACTTGAATAAGAAAGAAAGTTAGCGACGACTCGGTGACAATAAAAGTTATTTTTAATATTTTCTTTTTGTACTAAAGATCGTCCACAAAACAAATGTCAGTCTTTTCATTCAGGAATTGTGACGATGCTGTATAATTTCGAATTCTACGTTCTATATTCGAATTCTATGTTCGAAAAAATTCTTAAAGTAATAGAAAATCTCGTGCAGTCGAATTCAATAAATTGTCGGTTATTTTACATCAAAATTGTGACGCAAAAGTAAAGTGGTTTTGTTTTAAACAATCTTTTATGATCTCTCGGTAATAAAGTTATCTATAAATCGAATTTCTTAATGAGGACCGAACAAAATAACAAAATAAAACAAGTTTGTTTGGCAATTGCCCTCTCATAACAAAATTGATTTGAATAATTTCAGGGGAAATGAATGTTACGTACTTATTCGTAAGGTACAAGTTCAAATGGGACGAAATGGACTATTCGCTGTATTCTACTTTCAATTTCTTGGTGCATATGATGGGTACGTGTTATAAATGACTCACATTTTTCTTTTTTTTTAAATTCGTTGTCTTCATAATTATCCAGTCACAGATAACTTCATGACTTATTTTTTCTCATTTTCAGTTCATTTTTTAATTATTTTATTATTGTTTATTCAAAAAAATCTTTGTGTTTTTTAGGAACTCTTTTTTCCTTCAAAATTTTTGAAACTGGACGACGCCCTACTAGGCATGATTTCGAGCATGAGCAAAATTTGCGCCTGCATCATTTATGCCTTTGCTCCCACCCCTGCAGTGTTTTACTTAGGTGAGTCTACCACACCGTGCGTTGCCTCGAAAAAAAATAATCGATGTCAGGTGCAGTCGTGGAAATATTTAATGGGACGTCGTTCATAGCAATGAGGTCGATCATGTCCAAACTCGTGCCCCCAGAAGAACTAGGTGTGCAAAGCCTACTTAAATCCAGTGTTTTCTTTTCATTCGAAAAGAATTTTAATTAATTTTAGGGAAGATAAATTCGCTGTTCGGAGTTTCCGAGGCGCTCATGCCGCTGATTTACGGCCCCATGTACAGTATGGTGTATAAAGCAACCATAAATTACTTACCTGGAAGCTTCTATTTATTAGGGGGAGCCCTAACCATGCCTGCAATAGTAATATTTTTGTAAGCACTTGGTTAAATTAGGTGTGTTCACATAAAGAAAGGGATGCTTTTTTTTAGCTGGCTCTACACAGAACACAAGTGAGATCTCAAAGAAGAACAACTCGAGAAAGCTCAACAGGAAGAACTTTTGAATCACAATGAATCGAACGAAGCACGATAGGCCCACACAATTATTTTTTAATTGTGTTTGTAATGTGCAATGTCTTTATAAGTATTACGTCAATTCAATTGCGTTTAAAAAATAGCTAAAATGTGTTAATTGTTTAAAAAAAATAAATGCATACATACTATTGGTGTCCCCAACAAAATTGCCTTTTTCCTTAAAAAATACCTACCTGCCAAAAGGGAAAAATACCTGCAGTTGGCAGCACTGCGTGTGAGAAAAGTACGCGCACAGTTTGGCATAGAGTGGACCTTTAATTATTTAGTTGCAATCCTGTATAGTTAGATTTTTTAATTAACGAAAAAGATTTAATGATTTGATTTATTTTTAAATTAGAAAATAGTTTTCCATGTCCAATCGATATATTTTGTAGTTGTCTCGACTCTTTAAACCGGATATTATAGATCTGTCAATTTTATTTAAATATATTTATTATTTATGTTTTCAAATTAATTTTTAGATTTATTTCACAAAATCTTTTAACCGGACACTAAATCTCGCACTATACACTTAATTTATTATTATTAATTATTAACTTAGATTTATTATAAAAAAACAGATCAATTTACTCTTTCAGTTTCAGTTTATTTTGACAACTTGTTTATATATTTTCACTTCTGACGAAGTTGAATTTGTTAATATAAAAAAATAAATATTTACCTAAAAAAAAAAACGTACATAACCTCAAAAGTCGTCAGCATTTTGATAAGAGGCGCTTTCCAATTGCACAGACGAGCTACTCGGAAGCTACTCCGGAGCTGCTCAAATGCGTTCCAATTGCATTTTGAACAGCTCGGAGTAGCACCAAGTAGCTCGCCTGTGGAATTGGAAAGCGCCTAAGTATGAAGAAGAAAAACCGATTGACACATGACCAGTGTTGCCAACTTAAATCCCTTTTCAAGGTTTTTTCCAATCACTAGGGATTAAGAGATTTTTTTTCTAAAAAAAGGGATTTTCAAGTTTAATTTCGTGAAAAGAAATTGAAAGCCC
This sequence comes from Dorcus parallelipipedus, assembly GCA_958336345.1. NCBI lineage: Eukaryota > Metazoa > Arthropoda > Insecta > Coleoptera > Lucanidae > Dorcus > Dorcus parallelipipedus. Next base: position 1,508,861 of record OY284484.1, read on the forward strand.
TTAAACAGCTCAAAGTTGCTCTTTACTTTTTTGTTTCTTGTGTTATTCGAGTATATTCCATATATCAGTGAATAATAAATACTGAGTTATGCGCATGTGCTGTCGCTTTTAACCACTTTGTAAATATTTTGCTATTCCACAAGCGCAAATGGAATGTCATTTCAATGGAAATGAAGGATATATACAATTATGTTTAAAATTGTAAAATAATCACCGTGTGCTTATGAAATACGTCTTCAATCACTGATTTAAAAGCAGTGGCATTGCAGTCTTGAAGTAAAGGTCGTCAGGTTACCGGCTTTTGTTCCTGGTGACGTCACCGTAAGAGTCTCTCGTTGCTTTAATACCTAGTCTTTTAATGTATTTTTTTTAGTTTTTTCGAGTGTTTTTATGTTAATTGTTGTTATTTTTATGTTTTTTTTGATGTTTTCGTGTTCTGGTTGGTTAAAAAACTTCGTGTTTGTGTTTTAATTAGTTGTAGTGTTAGTATTTTTTTATAATTTTATTGATTGGAACATTTTTTTAAAATCCTTCTGTTGTGTTTTTTTAATTTCAGTTGAAATAAATACACAAGTAATATAATATATCATTCTCCACACCTACTATATTAATCCCATTATGTTCCTGTTTCTATAAAAGCCTAACAAGTGCTGTGTGCCAAACTGCAAGTCCAACACAAAAAGTGGCTCCTATATTGTTACTTTTGCCTGTCCGAAAGAAGAACCCATGCGCTCCTTATGGTTAAGGAAAATACCTTGTACTTTGTTATTTCAAAGAATACTCACTTTCGGAAAGAGTTTGTAGTCAGAAGTCATGAAGTAACAAAGGATGATGGTTATTACTGTTTACACTTTTATTTTTACTCGATGATGAAACATAATTGGCCTATTAGTTTTTAATCTAAAAAGATTAAATTTATTAAAAATATACATACAAAGTCACTTACCATGTGTAATTCGGAGAAATTATTCATTATTCATCGTCACTTCAATCGTGTAGTCGTCACATTTAAACCACAAAATCATTAAATAAAAATATTTCTGGCTATTCCTATAGTATCAGTAGTGTCTTAGAGACATTCTTCTCGCAATTGCACACATAAAAAAGTAAAAAAACATAAAAGAAATAAAACATTTTCACAAATAAAAACATGCGCCATGCGCCTAAAGTAGGGTTATGTCACGGTGGCCTCTTACGGTGACGTCACGTTTCAACCTGATGGCCTGGACTTCAAGACGGCAATGGCAGTGGTTAAGAAGTTATTATTAAGCACAGTGTTAATAAAGTGACAAATAACCACTTCATTATGGAATACACCCGATTGTAAGACATACAATAACGCGGCCACTATTTTTAAATTAAAAAATACTTTTCCATAACCAATCGAAATGTCAAGCTAGCTGTCAAGCTTTCTCACCATGTATTAACGTTGTTAGAAAAATTTGTTTTTAAACCATGCGCAAAATTTCTGAGGAAATCTGGAAACTTCTAGCACAGATAGATCTCTCCAGATAGCCAATAGCTGTATTCCTTTCACGTAAAGGAGCAGCTCCGAGCTGTCCGGGGTTTAAACCCCTGTGTTCCTTTCTAGAGTGCCTTTAATAAAGTCGACTATAAATGAACGTAACTTTTTATTGGAACGTAGCACACCAGAATTTCTTGCAGAATATGAAAGAGGGCATTCAGATCTATAGATCTGAAGAAGCCCCGAGTGATGTTATTCCCATGCAATGAGTCTCAAGAAATATTTTCATATCACTAATTCATAAATCACCACGCCAGGCGGCGCTGAACGCAGGCATGTGCATGGTCCCTATATGCGCATGTTCATGAGGGTATCAAAGGGTAGGTTCGGCTTGAACCGATGGCGTGGGACAGGAGTGGAGTGCGGAACAGTATCACGTGATTTAAGTGTGAAAGGAGTTGAAAGGACTGAAAACCGTAGTCGAACGCCAAGGAGTTGTTTATCCTAACCTAATTTAGTCGTACTTACCTAACTGTATTTTTCATCATGGAAAAACAAGTAGTCGTTCAATTTGCTAGAATATTGTATGAAGATTCCTCCGATGACGAAGATGTATCGTTACAAAAAATCAACAATTACGCGGAAATTACAGTGCCATATATGTCGGATAAACAGTTTCAAATGAATTTTCGAATGACGCCAGGGACCTTTGAAGATTTATTAAGAAAAATGAATAACATTCAGGTACTAAACAATTATTATCATGTGTGCTACCCGAGAACATCATAAGAAAAAGAAACAATGGCATTAATTTGGTATCTTGGTAATCAAGAAAGTATCAGGTACTTACTACCATCTTACTACTTTATTTTTGCAATTTTAATTATTAGTAATAACGTTTATTAAGACCTGCTGTTCTTAAGGCCTTATTAGGCAGTCACATTTCTTGTAACAAATTTGTTACAAAATGAGAGAGAAATACCAAATCAACCAATCGGCATCACTATGGTAGTGTATCTCTTTCACTTTGTAACAAATCTGTTACAGAAATATATCATTAGAATGAAGACATTTATAAAAGCAGGTTTTAAAGAATTTTTAATTTTAGATCCATAGCAGAGAGATTCGATGTAAAAGCAAGTCAACATGTTGGGACATATTATATCGCACTTGTCATTTACTTCTGAAAGTAAATCGTAGATTTAATGAATGGCCTACTAGACAAAGACAACAAGTTATTAGCCAAAGTTTTGCTATTAATGGATTCCCTGGTAAGTTTGCAGTAAAATTTATAAGAAAATTTGTCAATTTGTAATATTTTAGGAATTGTAGGTTGTATTGACGGAAGTCATATTGCAATAACAGCACCGAAGAGACATGGTACTTCCTAATAAATCGAAAAAGTTATCATTCCGTTTTGCTTCAAGGAGTCTGTGATAACAGAATGCTGTTTACGGATGTATATGCTGGAGAGGCAGGTTCAATACATGACTACACACTCTTCAAAAATTCAGATCTCTACAGTAGAATGATTAATCAACAAGTAATATGCTATGAAGACACTCATTTGATTGGTGATTTAGCATACAAGTTGTCCAGCAATTTAATGGTAGGATTTAAAAATTATGGTAACTTAACTATACGTGAAAAGAATTTTAATATTATTTTAAACAAGTCACGAGTAATAATTGAACATGCATTCGCCTTGTTGAAGGGTAGATTCCGAAGACTGAAAATGCTCGAAACTGTGCGATTAGATCTTATTTCACTTTTAATTGTAACCGGATGTATTCTGCACAATGTCTGTATATTGAATGGAGACCTACTCGAAGGCATTGTTAATTTAGAAGATGAACAAAGGGAGGAATATAATCGCAATCCCCATAATCAACGTGACTTCAATGAAGATGCAGAAAACCATCGTGCTGTTCAAAAAAGAAACAACATCATGAACGGTTTACGAATTATTAATAGATAAGAATACAGTGTAAGTTAATATTAACACAATAAAATTTATAAAAAACATAAACAAAAACGTACTCTTCTAAACAATGTGTCCCATAATGTAATGTTAGCCATATGACAAGCAGGTCAAACAGAATCAAATTCTAAGAGTCAATTCGAGTATCTGCCCTGGTATGCACTCAGGATATCTTTATCTTGTTTTATTACATGGAGTTCAAATGAGACAGAAATACACTCAGTGCACACCAGGGCAGATACTCGAATTCACTATAATATTATAGTTGCATTCTAAAGTAAATTGCGATTATTTTTATTCAAAGATTTATGTTAGAATATTAATTAAAATCTTTTACTTAGTTATAGAGTTGATTGTCAAGTGGGTGAAATAGTGACCATAGTGATATTACGTCATGGGATACCTGTAAAATAAAAACTTCACTCTAATTTACACCCTTCTTCTCCTATTAGTTCAATGTATCAAAACCTTTTCAGCATTTAATGATAAAATAAATCCATTAGTCAAAAATGAGTGCTTAAAAACTAACTTAAATTTTTTATGATACACAAATTTACAAAAAAATGATCTGGAACTCTTCAGAATAATAAACATCTCTTTCACCTTAATGCATCTTAATTTACATCTTTTTTATCATTTGTTCAAAAAGTTCATTGAACCTGTCTAAACGTGTCATTTTTTCTGCATGTCTTTTGGACGCTTCACCTTGACGCATTTTCCTCTTTTTTACAAAGGAACTAGAATATTCACTTGGTCCTTCATCACTTTCATCCTTCTGATTAGTCTCTGTCTCAGATGATGATGCAGGTTGCACTTTTAATCCATATGACTGCTGCTACATGTAGCTTCCGGACAAATTTCAGGTTTTTTGTGCATAAAGTTATGAATTGCATTAAAAAATTCCCACGTACGTCTATTTTTCCCCTGTTGTTTTGTTATGCATTAAAATGCTCTTATATGTACGTTTGAGGCTCTTCCATTTTGCCTCAACTTGTTTATGTGTAAATGTTTTAGAAAAATGATTTGTACAATCTTCAGCAATTTTAATCCATACGTTCTTTTTAACCCCACTTTGAAATTGCATATCTGCTAATTCAATTTGTTGAATTAAATATAAGACGATTTCTCGAGTCCACATTTTTTCTACCTCAGCTTCAGAATGTTCTTCAGGATTTTCAATATTTTCAACATCGTCAGCAGGGTTTTCATTAATTGTTGGAATATTGTACATGATACAAATTTCTTCAGTCATATCAACAAAAAACAAATTACCAGCTGAAATTAAGCAAAAACCAAGTAATATGGTTGATAAATAATAATAAAAATTTTAACTTACTTGTTTTTTTTTGAAGCAATACTTGCCCATTTTGAGATATAAAATTGCCGTTGCATGTGACAAGTTCATGTATATCAGCTGCAATAACGTTTTCACTCATTGCATCAGAAATTCAAATTCAATGTAATTAAAACCAAAATAGAATTTGAAACAAACAGTAGAACATGAAAGCTCTTTTGCACTCAAATATGTATAATTTTCAAATGTCAAGACGTAAACAAATGTAATACGCTTGCGCGCACCGTTCACCCTCACTCCGAACTGAGTGCAAAACGTGTTCGCTCCTTTTGCACTGTTAATGCTTAAGCTACGGTTTCCTACAATACGGTACCGCATAATAGCGGCCGTAATGTGACAGCAAGTGACGTCACAAAAAAACGTTTTCATGCTAGCAGAGCGGGGTGTGTTCCTAGCACCGGTTCCTAGACACCACCGCTTCGTACCGTTTTGTTGCAAGCGGCCGCTATGTACGGTGGGATACTGCTAGCACGTTTTTTTACTGTGTGGTGCGGTGAACAAAAAAATGAAAAAAAAAAAAAAAATCCGACGGAATAAACAGGCGCATACAACCTATTTATGCGTATAAGTGAAAACAACATTTAATAACTAAAGAACTGTAAAGATTACCTATAGGAAACCCATGATAAAAATAAAGAGAAATGTAGATACTATCCAGTTACTTACGGCAGCTTAAAGATGAAACAATTCGACACGCCCCTGTTTTAAAAATAGTTAATGTAATTAAATAAATTTGCATCCAGGTTATCCTTCATAGCTTGGTTATTATTACTACCGACTTTCATTGTTGGATGTCAAGAAATAAATTTATAGTAAATTTTTAAACAGAAGTGAACATTTCGAATATTTTTAAAAAAATGGTTAATAACTCTCAAATTTTTAAGTAAAGGTAAATATTTCATGTAGCATCGTTTAGAGGGTCAACTACTAAACCTTTCTATGACAAAATATACAGGGTGTTCTATTTAAAAAAAATCCTGTTGTATGCTGCCATTACTTTACGGAACACTCTGTAAGTGTCAAAATAATTTTAGATTATAGTGCTCAATAGGTAGAATCTCCTTGTGAAAGAAAAAAAATTGCACCTCGTTCTATAAATGAGCTACGGAAGAAGGGGCGCTTAATAACTCACCCTGTATACAGTGAAGCAATTGATACAGACAACAGCATTTGAAAGACTGACCAAGAATTTTACCTCATTCCAATTAAGGTTTCTTGAAAATCAGATACGAAATTCTAGTAGAAACAAGGCAGAGCGTGCACTTTTCAAGATAAAGCTGATGCAGTTGCCTTGTGGAAATACAGTCCAAAAATGTATAAAATCTTATCAAATTTATTTTCTTTACCATCTGTAAGCACATTACGAAAAGTTTTAAGTCACATAATATTGGAACCTGGGATTTCAGATTCTATATTTCAATTACTAAAAAACAAATTCAGAAAGTGTAGTATACAAGATCGCGTATGTACTTTAATTTTTGACGAAATGCAACTTGCACCACATTTAGACTATTTAGAACATAAAGACAAAGTTATTGGATTTAAAGATAGTGGCTGGAATACTACTAATGAAATAGCAAACCACGTAATTGTTTTTATGTTACGTGGCATTCACAAAAACTGGAAACAGCCAGTAGCATACGGATTTGCAAAGGGAGCAATGGCATCAGCAGAAATCGTACATTTCTACAAAGAGATAGTAAAAAGGGCAAAGTGCGCGGGCCTTAAAATAATTTCATCAGTATGTGATCAAGGCACAACTAACACAAAAGCAATTGATATGTTACTGGAAGATACAACAAGATCAGCTATAATAAATAACCAGCAAGTGGAAAATGGAATCATTAGAATTGATAATGAAGAAATCGTACCATTATTTGACGTTCCGCACTTACTGAAGAGTATGCAAAATAATTTATTAACAAAAAATTTGTCTTTTGTAAAGGATGGTGTACAATTTACAGCAAAATGGGAACACATTCATAATACTTACCTGATTGATAAGGAATATAATAGACGAGTAATGAGAAAATTAACTGACTCACACATTCTACCTGAGAAAATAAAAAAAATGAAAGTCTCCATCTGTACTCAGGTCTTCAGCGAATCAGCAGCTGCAGCATTAAAATATTGTGGAACATTTAATGCAAAAAGTAAAGATGCAACAATCAGTGTCCCTTCAGAAGGATTGGAAACTGCTGAATTATTTATATTCTTAGACAAAGTTTTTGATAGTTTGAATTGTAGTAAAAGTAGTTTCACACCTGGGAAACCATTGAAAGAACCAGTTTCTGCAAAGTCTCTTCACGAAAAATTTTGGATTTCAGCACTAAAAATATTTGAATCAATGAAGTTTATCTGTGCGAAGCCGCAGGATCGCAGTAAACCACCAATTTTACATGGTTGGGTGAGAACTCTAAAGGGCTTTTTGATGATTAAACATAAACTGTTAAAGCTGGGTTTTAAAACATTCACATGTAGATATTTTAATCAAGATCCTATAGAGATTTTTTTCTGTTTAGTAAGACAGTATGTTGTAAGAAATACTAATCCTAGCTGCTACCAGTTTCAAAATTATTATAAATCTCTGTTGATCCAAAATTTTGCAAATACACAATCAAGATTTTCTAATTGCGAGAAGGATTATGGGCTATTAGCTGTAGATTTAAAACAGTTGATGCAAACACATACAAAGACAGATATCCCAGATACGTGGTATCCTCCTGAAACTACATTAGAACAGTCATCGTTAACAGAAGATGCTGCAGTGGTGTATATAAGTGGCTATTTGGCAAAAAATGTTATACCCATTATAAAAGACTGCGACACATGTAAACAAAATCTATTATTACGGGACTCTCCAGAACCATACCACAAATTTGTAGAACTAAAGGAAAGAGAAGGTTGTAATCTGCAGTATGTAAATGATACTGTTTTTACTAATATGAAGCAATTATACTTTATTTTGTATTCCGCCATAGCAACAGTACTACATGTAAACTATACAGAGTGGAAAGTTTAACTGGAATAAATTCTGTAACTTAGAAAATTACCATTTGTAGCAAAATTCTTGGAACAGGTCAATTTTTAATTTTAATGGCGCATATTACAAAGGGACTTCTTTAACTTTTCAATTATTTGGAGGGGTGAAACAACCCCTAACTTTTTTTTTTTTAATGGAAGGGTATGTTGAGTAATTTTTTTTCTTAAAGCTTGTTCAATTGGTAATACAGCTACGTTTTTATTTTTTAATTATTTTATTTTTTTTTTAATTTTTCTTTCCTGAAGTTATGCTATGTCGTTTGGTTTAGTCACATAAACTTTACTTTTTAAATACCCCCCCCCCATAAAAAGTCTAAAGGGGTGAGATCTGGAGATCTTGCTGACCACTCAATCTTCCTATCCATCTACTGGGAAAAACGGTTTTAGTAAAAAAAAAAAAATCTTTTTTTAAAATTTTTTTTTCCTTTTACTGTTAAAGAAAAATTAAAAAATAAAAACGAAATGGAAGGATATGTTGAGTAATTTTTTTTCTTAAAGCTTGTTCAATTGGTAATACAGCTACGTTTTTATTTTTTAATTTTTTTATTTTTTTTTTAATTTTTCTTTCCTAAAGTTATGCTATGTCGTTTGATTTAGTCACATAAACTTTACTTTTTAAATACCCCCCCATAAAAAGTCTAAAGGGGTGAGATCTGGAGATCTTGCTGACCACTCAATCGGTCCTGTTCTTCCTATCCATCTACTGGGAAAAACGGTTTTAGTAAAAAAAAAAAAAATCTTTTTTTTTTAAATTTTTTTTTTCCTTTTACTGTTAAAGAAAAATTAAAAAATAAAAACGTAGCTGTATTACCAATTGAACAAGCTTTAAGAAAAAAAATTACTCAACATACCCTTCCATTTAAAAAAAAAAGTTAGGGGTTGTTTCACCCCTCCAAATAATTGAAAAGTTAAAGAAATCCCTTTGTAATATGCGCCATTAAAATTAAAAATTGACCTGTTCCAAGAATTTTGCTACAAATGGTAATTTTCTAAGTTACAGAATTTATTCCAGTTAAACTTTCCACTCTGTATATTGGAAAGATTACAAAGTTATGTAAATTCTCAAATTAATTTTAATTTTACTGATTGTCAGCATATCGAAAATGTGCAAAATATATTAGTTAAGAAATTTATTCTTTTATACTTATATTCTTATTTAAAAAGAGTGAACAATATTGCATTAGGAAAAATGTATGTAAAAAATCCTGATGTGTTTGAACAGGAGATGATGAAATATTATAAATTTTATAAAAATAAATGATGTGTAAAATATATGTAGTGTATTTATATTAACAGTATTACGTAAATAAATATTGTTGTAAACAAAATTATTGCCAAAATATAAATTGCATATAGTAAGTGTTTTTATTATGATAAAAACACTTACTATATGCAATTTATATTTTGGCAATAATTTTGTTCATTCAAAATTTTAAATTTGAAATATGTGACGTCACGAGTGACGTTCTCAAATTAATTTCCCTACCAGAACTAGATGACTCTGAACTGGTTTACTTTATTTCTGTTATGTTGGCGTTCTAGATAAGGGTTTTCTATGGCTTAACCCGAACGTAATAGTTTTTGCACTTTTTACTCCATTAGTACATATCCGAACGACTTCGAGGCATGTGGAGTTAAAAGTGTGAAAAGATTGAGCAAGCCGAACTTACCTAAAATATGCTATACGTGGGGCAAGGTGCATAAAGAAACAATGACATAACTTCACGATTTCAAAATCTAGCCAAAGGAAAAACTAACGAACGTTCATTTAAAGTTAGGCAAGAAGTAGCTCTAGAAAAGCAAATTGTAACTAGCGTCTTTAATTGATTTACACAAAAATTAATAAACCAATTTTGAAAACTGTCAGTTTGGGCTGTCAGGGATGTGTTAATAGGCGGCTTTTACATTTCAATATAAATCGTCATGTCTTTAATTGATTGAATTTACACAAACATTGCCAAACGAAGTATTAAACGAACTGTGAGTTTGACAGGTGTTAAGTACGTGCGCTGTACATAAATGGGCTACATTCGAATGTAAATTACGACAAGGTGTAAAAAATTGCCACGTCTTTAATTGATTCACACAAGCATTTGAAAAACGAATGATTAAATGAACTGTCAATTTGACAGTTGTCAAATATGTGTGTGTTGTGTAAAAATTGCTCTTACATTTGAATTTCAATAAAGAAAATAAAATAATGGAATTAAAAAAAACACGAAATAATATAATTTGAAAAACAATTTCTATTACAAACATAACCTATATCTTGAGTGTTACGTTAGTAGTGCCTTTTGTTCTTATTGGTTTTTTTAAATTTTATTATTTCGTATTTTTTAAGAATTATATTACCTATAAAAATATTTCGTTTTCTTTACTTTCTCACCGTACTCTTTATGAAAAAAAAATTATTAATGTATTAAATTGTAATCAATAGTTTAGGTAGCGACATCCTGCGGTCGATTTTTGACCTGACATCGTGTGAGAATTGACAAATAGCAACTCTTCTGTTGAGGAGGCACCAAATAGAGCCGAAACACCTGTCCAGAGGAATCCATTTTCACGTATTAAATTGAAAAAAATAAAAAAATAATAAAAACAAAAGGCACAACAGAGCAGAATCAGTATATTCATAATCAAAACAAACGAAAAAAACTTTCGGCATTTTTCAACAGATGGCGCTGTTGAATGTCTTATAATACAGTCCGTAGATGGATAAAGTACCGCCATTTTGAGTCAAAATTAAATCTACATTGGCTTAATGAAAGGCAGTATTTTATGTATTTACTATTTAGTGACTAGATAAATCTATCTGTGGACTTTAATTACGTGTAGTCACTAAATACATAAAGTACTCTAGTTCATTAAGCCAATGTATATTTAAATTGGACTCAAAATGACGGTCATTGCGGTACTTTATTCATCTAGGGCCTTTATCCTATAACAACGCAAGTCATTTTTTTGCGACCGTCCAGAAATGATGGTTTTAAACATAACCGTCCATAACCAGTAGTTCACCATTACCTAGACACAATTTACTAAAAGCAGGAAGTACAATGGGTTGCCTATCATTTGCGTATTTTCAACTTTTAAGGGGTCACGATTTAAATTATGCAACCATATATACACGAATTGACTTGACAAGAGGAATTTTACGTGAAAAAGAATATTCTGATTGTCAAGACACTTCAGAAACAATACAACTAAATATGGCCTGTGGAATTGGTTGGACATAAAAACACGCCCATACAATATATAGGTAACGTCAAGCAAATGTCAGTTTGGAGGTTATTTTTGTTTTTTGAAGCGTCACCATATGGCGTCGCCAACCTAATACAATGAAATTTCGGGATGCTTTAATCAGCTACATTATGAATAAACCCTAATAAGTTTTATAATAATCAAACTTCGGACATTTAGGAGCGTTGCCACGGTTACGCAATCCGAGGACCTATGAAAAGTACCCAATCATTGCGTAGCCATGGCAACGCTCCGAAATGTCCGAAGTCTGATAATAACTGACTATAAAGCCTAGAGCGGCTCAGAATTGCTGGTTCAATGGAATCTTGTGAAAAGGAGTTTAAAGCTCTTGAACAACTGCTCTTCTATGTAAAAGGAAAGCATCTAATAACATAGTCATTACAGCACCAAAATAGAAAAATTAAAAAGATTTAAATTTCTATGAGATACAAAACATAAATCCCACACTCGAATTTTATTTCTCTCATCTCTACAGTTCTCATTCGAAGCTTAACAATTTCGACATGGAATTTTTTTTAAACAGGGGGTTCCTAAACTCTCGTTTCAATTCTTTGCAGGCTTTGCCAGTTTTTACAACGTCGAAACCGACAGGCAACCGCAAACTGTCTTCGCTGTAAACTACCGGAAACAAACGAAACACTCGACACACAAACGATGTTCAGTACTTACTGGTGGTCGGTGATTGTGGTTTTAGGGGTGGCGGGTGGCCGGAATTGTTGTTGGAGTTCAGTGAGGTGTTTGACGGAGTCGGGAGGGGCGTAGACGGATACTTGGGTGGAGTCGAAGAAGGTGTGCGAAACAGGAGGGTCACGGTCATTTTCTCAAGGAACGCATCCAGCTGTCGCAGCGACAGGGCATTGTGCAATGTTTACAGGGGCCTTATGGGGGGTACACCTCCGAAGCCTTCGATTACTGCGAAACACAAACGTTAATTTTGACTTAGAGTGTTTTTCTATGGCTTTTCCCCTTTTGTCAAATGTGTTTCCGAATTTGTCAAATGACTTTCCAATCTGTTCAAAGTATAGTAGGCCTGCGGATTGGAAAGTCATTTGACAAATTCGGAAACATAATTGGCAAAAGGGGGAAACCAAAAGAAAACGACTGTAAGATGATTGTAAATGACGATTACCTGAAGCGCTAGCCGTACTGGGTATCATGTCTCTTAGATTGGGGGCACTCGAGCTTCCCGATATAACAGCGGTTGAAAATAGTGAGTTCATGCTTCCTCCTGCGAGCTTCTTGAAGGCGACATGGCCTCCGAAGCCAAACCCTAGCATCTTGAAATAGCTCATCTGCCCGGCAATGCTGTGACGGTGACGTCTGGTACTCAAGTTGCCGTTCTCTGAATCGGAGACATTTGGATCGGTTATATTAGGGGATGGATGTGAGAAAGAGCGAGCTGTCGTAAGTCTTTTGGGAGGAGATGAGAAGAAAGAGAGCAGGTTCGAGGGGTTACGTGCATACATACAAGAGTGTAACAGTTCGGTGTCAGTATCGTCATGGGGGTAGAAGCTGAAGGGGATGATCGAAGGCTGAATCGGAGACAAGGTATCACCACCACCCAACGTCTCGTTGAGCTCCTCGAATAAAAACAGCTTATTGACGTGCTTCTTGCTTTCTAAAATGTGTGGGTTGGAGTACGATCGATGCTGAGGCCATTTTTTCATTTTCTCCTTGCCACTTTCTGTAACTGAGCTTTCGTCGTCGTCTGACCAATTCACTTCGAACGTAATAGTTTTTGCACTTTTTACTCCATTAGTACATATCCGAACGACTTCGAGGCATGTGGAGTTAAAAGTGTGAAAGATTGAGCAAGCCGAACTTACCTAAAGTAGTAGGTGGCGTACACCGCAATATAGATTTAGTGGCGGGAACATTTAAACTATACTTATGACAACTATTAAAGGCACTCTATATTGTAAGGCATTCAATAACGCCGTCATTCTTGAAACTGATAGTCATTTCTGGATCGCAAAAAATGAGTTGCGTTATTATAAGATAGAGTTCTTATAAGACGTTCAACAGCGACATCTATTTAAACGTGTCGAAAGTTTTTTTCGTTTGCTTTAGTTTATGAATCTGCTGAATTCTGCTGCAAAAGACACAACTTTTGTATTTATTTTATTTTTTAAATGTAATTGTTGTATTAATTTTGTTGATTTGTTTCTTTGTTTTGTCACATGTCCTCTCTTTGTGTTAATTTATTAATCTATGTACTTAATCGCGCTGTAAAATCGTTTTGTTGTTTTTTAAAATTTATTATTTCGTATTTTTTTAATTATACTGTTTCATTTTCTTTGTTTTCACATCGTTCTTTTTATTTTTTGAAAAGAAAAATCTATTAAATTGTGCTGTAAAATCGATCATCTTTTTCTATTATAACAAACAATTTTTTTAATTTGATAATTTTTGAATTTTATTATTTTTTCTTCTTTTTTGTCACAATTCTTTTCAAATCGTTTTTTTGACAATTAATCTACTGAATTTCGCTGTAACGCTGTTTCTATTTTGCATGATTTTTTCACGTTTTTTTTTTTGCTTAAATTTATTCCTGAATATAGTAACAAGTTTTAGGGATTTTCTACGTTGAAAAGAGATCTTTTGGTAACTCTTTGGTAACAGGATTTTCTGCTTTTTATACGTTGGTTACTCTGCAGGGTTTTCTGCTTTTTACACGTTGGTAACGCTGCACGTAACTTGTACATATTTTCTTTTTAAGTTCTTTCAGAAGATCTGATTCGGTTAAATTAATTCAAATTTCTACACATTTTACCGCTTGCTCATAATTTATTAAAAAAAAAAAAACATTTTCCTGAGCGTTCAATAAGTTCCCATTCTAGGTCGGCTGTGGAAAAAATCTTTGATTATAACGTGTGCTCGAGAAAAATCCGTTATCGAGAAGGCTCTGAACTTGGCCTTTATTTTATGAAGGCACGTCGTAGCTCAGCACGTATGTTGCAACCTTGAATAACTGCGAACCGTCAACTGTCAAAGGCTTAGTTTACATCTTCGAGGTGTTTGTAATAAAGTAAATGTCTTATTTCATTAAATGCGTTTTATTATTCATTTTGTAGAAAATCGTAATTAAATGGATCCAAAAAAAACAGTTAGGTTATGTTTGTAATAATCGTGTGGTTACGACGTGACTTTGCAAAATCTACCTTTGACATAAGCCTACTTGAAAACTCTGGTATTTTTTTAACGCACTTTACCTAAATTACATGTAAATGTAAAACGACAGCCAGCGGATGAACCAATTCACCGCGTACGTCCAAATTCCATGGCTTGCCTAGATGGAAATTTAACGAATCGCATTTTATTTTGTGATGACTCATTTTACCTGGAACACCCCGTACAACGTAATATTATTTTCGAAATATACCACATCACGTGCCATAATAAAACAGAAAACTGAATTTCAAAAATGTGTCACGTCATGTGCCATGTCGTATAATAAAATAAAAGAACAATGAAACAAAAAGAGAACCGGAAAGGCCACCTAGATAAAACGTAGGAGATATTTTTTTGAGATATGATACTTTGAAAGGATGCGATTGATTTGATTGTTGTTATTTATGTGAACGATGGAAGGGGGAATTGGTTTGATAAATCTTGCACAACATTTTGAAATTTTTTCTTCGTTAATAGAACAACTAAAAGTAATGCGCCCCTTCGTCTTTACGCAATAAATTTTTCTTTAACATTAAGTTGTATTTTTTATTGTAAATTTCAGTCACAGAATGCGCCGGAAGACATCACATCTTCCGGCATCCCTTCGACTCCTTCGGGGCCGAAGTACGTCGCCTGAAGAAAGTTTGGATCCAAATCGATAAAATTCCACAAGCCTCAATGCCTCAAAAAGTGGCACGCTCAAAACGACCACCTCCCACCGAACGAAAGGGAGCCCAAGTATCGTGATATGGGTGAGATTTGCCGCAATTCCCTAACTTAAAAAAAAAAAAAAATCCATCGAGTTTAATTTTGTTTTTGGTTCAAGGGGTCGTGCCTCAATTGCCGTCCCAACCAGAGGCGAGTCAGTCCAGGGCTTCTGAAAGGCCTTCGTCGTCCAAGAAACCCCCCATGTTCCATTGTTACTTGTGCGGAAGATTGTTCTCGGTGAATTCTGTCTACATACACGAGCCCCAGTGCTTGAAGAAGTGGAAAATCGAAAACGACAAACTACCCCCGAACAAAAGAAGGCCGGTGCCCATGAAGCCCGACATCAAATTTACTCGTAAGTTTTCAATTTGTTGTTGTTAAATAAAATGATGGCGCGACGAAATCATCGAAACGTGGGGGGTCAGCGTGCTGAGGTCAGTCACGTCTCATTGATTTTCCCCGTGTGTATTAAAATGCATGGGGTAATAACTAATGAACGGGAGAATTATATTTTCCAAGGTTATCGGTTAACGCAATGCGCAATTCAGTACGCCTCTAATTGATAACCTTGAAAAATATAATTCTTCCGCTTATTAGTAATAACGATTAAACAATTAGATACAAAACTTATCATTGCAAAAAGAAAACAATAAAATTAATAATCTCGTGACGCATCATAATTTTGGTTTTGTTTTAATAAATAATAGAGAGATGATTAATTTTTTGTTGTTTTCTTTCAGATAATGATAAAATTGATCACCAGGCGACGAGCGACTCTAACTGGTTGACCCATATAAATCAACTGGTGCCCTGCAAGTCCTGCGGGCGAACTTTCAACCCCGACAGGGTTGAAGTCCACGAGCGCAGTTGCAAAGGATAGGCGTCAAGTGATTACGTAGAGAAAAAAATAATAATTAACAAAAGTCCTTAGTTATACTTACCTACATACAAAGTGGCCAAGAATAACTGTCTGAGTTGGCAATACAATTAAGAGCATTTTTTTGATTCGGCTGTTTGCAACACTGCCACCTGATATAGGGTGCGTTTCGTTTGCGCGCTCATACGCTTTAAACGCTCACGCTTACAAGCGCTATTTTCAGTTATTTCCTTTGGGGTTTAGTCGCTTAAGCCATTATATCCAAAGGTGTTTCTTTTGACTTTTGTTTGCACAACGAATTGATAACCTCAAAAATATATCGATCTCGTTAATCATAGCATATTACTAAGCAAACTATACGCCTATGGAATTAGGGGCCATTCTTTGGACTGGTTTAACAGCTACTTGACTAATAGAAAGCATTGTGTCCAAATCAATAATATTACATCAGAAGAGCTAGAATTAAACTATGGTATACCGCAAGGATCTGTTCTTGGACCGATTCTGTATTTACTATACACGAATGATTTTCCTTTAAATAACGCTCTGCTTTTCGCGAACGATACTTCTCTGCTTATACATAACACTATTAACCACGAGGCTATTCAAGCTGCAAATCAAAATATAAGTTTAACTGATAAATATTATTCATCAAATGGCTTAATTCTGAATTCTAACAAATCGTTATACATAAACTTTACAGCATCTAAAGAACCTAACTACAGTGTATTAATAAAATCTAACGGAGGCAATATTAAACAAGGTGATTACACAAAGTTCTTGGGTATTTTTATTGACAACAAATGTAAGTGGACATATCACATTAATATATTATGCAACAAATTAGCCTCAGTTTGTTATACACTTAAGCAGCTAAAAAGATCAGTGAGTTGGGATGTTTTAAAAATGTACTATTATTCTAATTTTCACTCATTAATTTCCTATGGCACAATAATATGGGGATCAGGGAGTGAAATAGAACGTATTTTATTACTACAGAAAAGGGCATTACGGGTTATGGAAGGTGCATGCTCCAGGACAAGTTGTCGTAATATTTTTATTAAAAGACAAATTATTACTGTTATTGGAATTTTTATCTTTCAATTACTTAGTTACGCTAGGGAAAATGAAGCTCGATGGGTAAAATTGAATTTTTTTCATAGCTATGCCACAGAGCTGTGTCAAGTACTACTTATAAATACAACAAGCACAAGCACAAGTACAATAGTGCTTAATTGCACTTAAATACAAGCACAAATCCAAAAGTATTTGTATTTGGACTCGTGCTTATAAATACTTATTAGTGGGGGAACGACTCGCTGCCGGCCAGACTATGAAGCATCAATATTTTGTCGCGCAGATAGGCCGCGTCTCTCTAGATATGTACATATACGTATCGCATCATCAAGGAATATGCGGAAAATAAAAATAACTCAGCGATAGATATATTATGTGCATTTGTTGATTCTAAAACTAATTGCAAGTACCTAACTATGGAAAAACAATCTCATTATATTCTAAAACTAATTGCAAGTACCCCACTTTGGACAATCTCATTTTTATTCATCTTGCGTTATTTTGTAAATGTTAACATTAACATTTTAATACTTGTACGACTGTACGTATAACCATAAGTATACGCACAGCTGTGAAGTGTACTTGCGGTAATAAGCACAAGTATAAATACAAGTACAAGTACTAAGCACAATTGTAATTAATTGTGCTTAAGCACAAGTACGAGTCCAAAAGTGCTTGTGCTTGTAATTGACTTGTATTTGTAACAGTAAATACTCGCACAGCTCTGCTATGCCACACGAAATGGCCTTTTGTTAGAAATTCCCCGTCATAAATTATCCTTGTATAAAAAGTCACCGAAATACTTGGCCATTCTATGTTACAATAAAATTCCCCATAATTACAAGCTTTTGAATGACAAACAATTTAAAATTAAATTAAAGGTGCTACTGACGCAAAAGTGCTATTATTCGTTAACTGAAGTTCTGGAAGATACTTCACTGTTGTAATTATTTATGTATTATTAATTTACTAGTGATTAATTTCCTGTGATAGCAAACAACTTTCAGTGTCTCATGATATTACGCGCGAGTGTGCTCAGTTATATTAATTATTATTAGACAAGCGCCTTTTGTTTTTACTTTAATGTGTTCACATATACATTTGTTTTATTTTGTGTTGTCTTTGTCTTTATATTACTTTCTTACATATTGCTATGACGTATAACCACTGGTTATTACCAGACTTTTGATGTGTCAAAAGTTTATCTTTTAACTATTTCATTAGTCTTGTGGTTTACTTAGTAGCAATTTTTCTTTTTATAATTATCTTTTGTATGTAAATAAAGTGGGACTATGTAGAAAGAGCAGCAGTAGAGATAAATAAAAATGCTAGATTTATGTTCAAACTTTTTTATTTTATTCAAATTTTTAAATGCTTTATAAAAACAATGATGTTAATAACAATAGTATCGATAATGATTATTAATTTATTATAAATTGTATAAATCAGTCAATCAATAATAAGTGTTATTAGTAATAAGCTAATCGCTCAATGATAAGTATTTATGTGATGATTGTAATAAGCTATTCGCTCAATGATAAGTGTAATAACTGTAATAAGCTATTCGCTCAATGATAAGTGTTCATATAATAATTGTAATAAGCTAGTCGCTCAGTGATAAGTATTTATATGGTAAGCTAATCGCTCAATGTTAATTACTTTTTGTGTGGAGGAAGTTTAAATTGTTTTAGAGTTAATCACTCCGTGATGGTTGTCAGATGAATGAGAGTTTATGTAATAAGCTAATCGCTCAATGTTAATTACTTTTGTGTGGAGGAAGTTAAATTGTCTAGAGTTAATCACTCCGTGATGGTTGTCAGATGAATGAGAGCGAACGTCAGTTCGACGCGCTTTATACAGGGTGTTTAAAAAAAACGTTCGGATACTGTAACCATGAATAGTACTCATCAAGAGCAACAAAAAAGTCTTAGTAAGTATAGGTCCGCAAATAATTTTTTTCAAGGATAGAGTTGATTTTATATTGATGTTAACAAATTACATTATTATGAAGAAGCAAACAGTAAACATGTGATTATCTAGATACAAAAAATAATTAAAGTAAATGTCCACCTCTCTCGCTTCGTAGAAAAGAAGCTATCATTCTTTGGAATAATCCTTGATTTTGTCGAAAGGTTTAGCAGTTATGTTCTATTCGCTGCTGCAGCTCATTTACGTTATTAACGAGTCTTGATTACACCAGAGATTTTAAATATCCCCAAATGCAGAAGTCTAATGGGATTAAATTAGGAGATCTAGGTGGCTTCAATCACGTTTTTCAAGAAAAATAAAAACAAATGAAAGTCGTCATTATGTTCTGTGTATGTTTCTTTATTATCTGTCATTAGTCTTGTTGCGGTGTGTTTGGTATTCGATTCTGTAAAAATAATGGCATTTTATACAAATACAGAGATGGCTGATATGCACTTTATGTACGGCATGGCTAATGGCAACGCTTATGAGGCACGGCGATTATACGCTGAAGCATTTTCTATTCGCAGAATTCCATCCGATAAATTATTTTGTAATCTACATCGACGATTATGTGAACGTGGTTCATTCAATGTTACTAAACCTGATGCCGGACGACCAAGATCAGTAACTACTCCTGAAACTGAAGTTGAAGTTTTAAGAAGAATAGACGAAAATCCGAATGTCAGCACCAGAACAATAGCAAGAGAACTAAATATGAATGCTTCTTTAGTTTGGAGGATTTTGCGAGAACAGCAACTTTATCCGTATCACATTCAACGGGTGCAAGCTCTTCTAGTCCCCGATTTGGATTCCAGATTAACTTTTTGTAGGTGGATGCAAAGAAAACTTGCAGAAAATGAAAATTTTGTTGCTGTTATTTTATTTACTGATGAGAGTATCTTTACAAACAACGGGATTATGAACTTCCACAATGATCATGTTTGGGGAGATGAAAATTCTCACGCTGTTATTGAGAAAAGGCATCAACACCGGTTTTCTTTGAATGTTTGGCTAGGTGTTTTGGCAGACCGCTTGATAGGACCAGTGTTTTTACCAAATCGTTTAAATGGCGAAGTTTATCTTGACTTTTTAAATAATACTTTACCTCCATTATTAGAAGACATTCCTCTGATTGCTAGATTAATCTTTGGTTTTTACATGATGGGGCTCCTCCACATTTCGCTATCGTTGTAAGAAATTTCTTAAATGCAACGTACAACAATAACTGGATAGGAAGAGGAGGCCCAGTGCCGTGGCCACCTAGATCTCCTGATTTAAACCCTCTTGATTTTTGCATTTGGGGATATTTAAAATCTTTGGTGTATTCAAGACCCGTTAATAACATAAATGAGCTGCAGCAGCGAATAGAACATAACTGCCAAACCATTCAAGAAAATCAAGGACTATTCGAAAGAATAAGAGCTTCTTTTCGTCGAAGATGTGAAGCCTGTGTGCAAGCGGGAGGTGGACATGTAGAACATTTTCTTTAAATATTTTTTGTCTACATAATCACACGTTTACTATTTGCTTCTTCATAATAATGTAATTTGTTAACATCAATATAAAATCAACTCTATCCTTGAAAAAAAATATTTGCGGACCTATACTTACTAAGACTTTTTTGTTGCTCTTGATGAGTACTATTCATGGTTACAGTATCCGAACGTTTTTTTAAACACCCTGTATAGGCTCCTCCCCACGACGTCGGCGCTAGTTTTTTATTTTTGAAAAGCCAATGATTTATTTTATTTTTCCTTTGATTTTTATTCCATAAATTTTCAGTGAATCTTTTGTCCGTTTGTTTCGTCAATCATAAAATAATTTTCTATTTAATGTTTCATAATAAAATGTTTTAATTTTGTCTTTGATTTTCTTAAATTTGAATCTAAAAATAGGGGTTCGAGGCTAAATGACGTCACCTAGTTCGAGATTATCCTGTCATCTTGTTATTTGTCACTACGACGTAGATGTTTGTGTCAGTGATTGTCAACTTCTGTGGTTTTTTCATTATTTTAAACAAATTTCGGTAAGTTAAAACATTAGATTGAACTCTCAAGATGAACCTATAATTCATGACAGCTGTCACTGGAACATTATCCTGCACCTTTAAGACCGGCACATCAAGACTACGTCCAGAAACGTTCCGCTGCGCATCTTGCTTCCTGTCTGCCAACTCCCTAGCCTGTTCCTCGAGCCATTTACAAAAACTTCTTATAGTATTGTCAACCCATGCTTCTTGTGTTGGTGAATTTAACAACAAAATTGAAGATTCTGGATCAGACACTGTAAGATATAATTTAATTAGTATAATTTTTAATATATACTTAAATTGCCCCTCTGTTTCTGTTTTAGTTTAAGTTTTTCATCTAATGTTTGTGTTGGAAGTAAGAAAAATGGTATTCTTAAGGAATTTCAGTATGGTTCAAAGAATACACATAAAATTAAGGTATGTTACATTTTATTTGTAAAATAAATATTTAGATCTTTGTTTTATTGTTGTAGGTGAAGAATTTCCTTTGCATGTGAAGATTGGAAGTAACTCTCTGCTTATTTGAAGAATCCGAAAACTGTGTGTCTTTGTGAACATGACAATATGTATGACGAATCCAATACCATGCATTTGGTCAAATGGACAATAAATATTATTATTATTATTATAACTTCAATAGTGAAATTGATTCAGTCATAGCTGCTGTAGCTATTTCTAAAGTGTAATGTTTATTTATAACCTGATTATGATTAGTTGATCTCCTCATACGCATCTCACACGTTCCATTTGGAACATATGCGCTTATGCTTTTGCTGCTCTACCTCGATGGAATAAGCGATTGTGAGCGAAGACTATGACGTCATAATGACGTTACTATTTCGTCAGCCGGCGCTTTGTGAGCGTTTGCAAAGCCAAAGGGAACGATTTAAGCAATGCTTATGAGCGCTCAAAGCATGTGAGCGCGCAAATGAAACGCATAATGTTTTGTTGGTTTATTCAAGATTGTAGGTTATGTGAATAAAAATTAGAGTTAATTTGAATTTGAAATGTCAAGCGACGCTTGTAAAGTGTCGGCTGTCAGTGTCGAGCCATCAACAACCGGAGGTTACTCCGGTTGTACCAATCTAAGAATAAAATTTAGTACTGCCAACGCAAACAGTGAATCTTGACCACTTTGTACATATTTTTATTTTCGAAAATGTTGCAGTGTAATTTGCTTATGTGTTTTTGAATAATTAAAACGATAAACGATCGAGTTAAATAATATAATTGTACAATTGTCGTGTAATATTCGTTTATATTTGTTGAAATTTGAAATTTTGAATTTGTATCGACTCTTTTTCCGCGCTGCGAGTGGGTGGAGTTTCCAATGACGTTAAGGCGCGTGTGCAGTGTGTGTAAGAAGAAGCACGTGTGTAAGAATCGAGGCGGCGTGGATTGAACGGTTTTTCATGTTTCTTTCCGGACATTGCAATTTAAATGCGATGTAAATAACATGCTTTGTTATTTAGTTAGTGTAGTTAGTGTTTATTATTGCCTGTAAATCAGTAATGAATAAAACGCATAAAAAATTAGTGACGAAGCGTATTAGAACAGTCCATACAGAGTGGAAAGTTTAACTGGAATAAATTCTGTAACTTAGAAAATTACCATTTGTAGCAAAATTCTTGGAACAGGTCAATTTTTAATTTTAATGGCGCATATTACAAAGGGACTTCTTTAACTTTTCAATTATTTGGAGGGGTGAAACAACCCCTAACTTTTTTTTTTTTAATGGAAGGGTATATTGAGTAATTTTTTTTCTTAAAGCTTGTTCAATTGGGAGTACAGCTACGTTTTTATTTTTTAATTTTTCTTTAACAGTAAAAGGAAAAAAAATAAAAATTTTTTTTTCTTTTTCCTAAAACCGTTTTTCCCAATAGGTGAATAGGAAGAAGAGGACCGATTGAGTGGTCAGCAAGATCTCCAGATCTCACCCCTTTAGACTTTTTATGGGGATATTTAAAAAGTAAAGTTTATGTGACTAAACCAAACGACATTTCAGGAAATTTCAGGAAAGAATTCGGCATGAAATTAGGAGAGTAACGCCTGAAATGTTACAAAATGTTAGGGATGGAATTTATAATCGATTAGGATATTGCCAAGTGAGAGGTGGCAAGCAGTTTGAACATCTGATACATTAAAATCGTTCTAGTCAAAAAATTTTAAAAAATTTTTTCCCCTTTTACTGTTTAAGAAAAATTAAAAAATAAAAACGTAGCTGTACTCCCAATTGAACAAGCTTTAAGAAAAAAAATTACTCAACATACCCTTCCATTTAAAAAAAAAAGTTAGGGGTTGTTTCACCCCTCCAAATAATTGAAAAGTTAAAGAAGTCCCTTTGTAATATGCGCCATTAAAATTAAAAATTGACCTGTTCCAAGAATTTTGCTACAAATGGTAATTTTCTAAGTTACAGAATTTATTCCAGTTAAACTTTCCACTCTGTATTTGAAGGGGGACATTTCATGTGCCCACGTTTCGCCACATACACTTAACAATAATATTGTTACATTATGAGAAGTAGACTATATTTTCATATACTGGTAGCGCCACCTGTGCCGCAGACAGGATTCTAATCTATTCTAGACACGCACCGAATTTACTGGAAAAATCTAGCAAGTTTTTCGACGTTATTCTCGACGAAGCGCTGGCTGCTATAAAGAGGAGCCGGAGCGCGGTTTTTTAAATCAGTCTTATTTAGGAAGCGATGTGTAGCAAGCGAATTTAATAACGTTGAAGTGTTATTTTGTCAGATAAGTGTACAGCTCGATATTATTGTACTTTTATTGTGTGTAATGATCGTAGACATTAAAGTGTTTTAAAATAAATAAATAACGTTTAAATTTGTGAACCCGAAGTCGTAACAAATTGGTGTCAGAAGCGGAAATTTTCAAAAAAATCGAAAATGAAGCTTGTCGAATTAAAAGTGAAGGAGCTGCGTGATGAATTGGACGAGAGAGGGCTTGAAAATTCTGGAAAAAAGCCGTTTTACAAGAACGGCTTGAACGAGCTCTCCGAGAAGAAGGAAAAGAACCGGAATTATTTGAATTCGAAATTGAAAATACCGCAGCTCTACTTAGAGAAATGAAAGAAAAAATGGAGAAAGTGGATGAGAAAATGGAAAAAGTCGATGAAAAAATGGAACTTTCTAGAAAACAAATAGAAAGCTTGGAAACAAAAATTGAAACATCCAGTTTAAACACCGATCTGAAATTACAGGAGGTGAAAATTCAAATCGA
Organism: Dorcus parallelipipedus; assembly: GCA_958336345.1. Taxonomy (NCBI): domain Eukaryota; kingdom Metazoa; phylum Arthropoda; class Insecta; order Coleoptera; family Lucanidae; genus Dorcus; species Dorcus parallelipipedus. The sequence goes on from OY284484.1 coordinate 1,533,039, forward strand.
TTAAAAGATCGAAGGTCTTAAAACACAATTCGGTGAGGAAACTGATGGGAAGATTGAAAATGTGAAGAGACAATTTGAACACACAATTTTTTATCAAATTGAAGATATAAAAACTCATATTGGTGACATAAAAACTGAATTTGACTGCAAACTTGATGAGAAAATCGGAGGAATAGAAATTCAGTTCCACGATAAATTTAAAGACTTAACCAAACAATTGCATAAAGTAGGACTTGGTCGTTCTATTACACCATCTGTGTCGTCAAGCCAAAAAATGAAACCAACCAAATTTGAAGGGGACTTACCATGGTCTACTTTTATTAGACAATTCAAAATCGCAGCTGATGTAAATGGCTGGAATGATCGCGATAAGGCTGCAGCCCTCGTGTTCTCTTTGCGGGGCCCAGCATTGAGTGCATTACAATCAATTCCCGAAGAGATTCAAAACAACTTTGATCAACTAGTAGAACACTTGGACATGCGATTTGGTGACGCACACATGAAGCAACTCCATACTATCCAACTGAAAACTCGTACCCAGAAGAATGGTGAGTCATTACAGGAATTTGAACTCGATGTCGAGAGATTGGTCCGAATGGCGTATGGAGACTTCCTGCCTGAACCTGTTTTCCACCGGCTGGCCATACAAGCATTCATTGACGGTACTAGGGACCAAGAGATGCAGCAAGTCTTGCGACTGGGTAACTTCTCCAAGTGCACAGATGTACTGGCCCGTGCTCTGGAATTCGAGGCAGCCAAGCAAGCCTCTAGAAGCCTTGTACGAGTGCGAGAGGTGAAAGCTGCCGACGACAATGCACTGACAGAAATTTTGGATAGACTGAAACAGTTGGAAGAAAATAAAACCGCAGGCAATGTCAAGCGAATAATGAGTTGCTGGAACTGTGGTCAGCAAGGCCATCTGCGCTCCAACTGTAGGCGCAAGCGGCCGCGCCACTACAATGATAGTGATTCGTTAAACTAATTCCAGTCAGCAAGAAGGGGCGCATGCTGACTGATTCTACGGATAGCCCCAAGATTGTCTCTATTTCTAGAATAAGAAATAATGAAAATAGTTTGATAGCAAATGGACAAATTGGCAAGAGATTCTTCCAATTCACAATCGATACTGGTGCAAATGCGTGCATAGTAAGAACAGATCTTTTACCAAAATGGAAACTAATAAATACTGGAAGAAGGTATCACATCCAGACAGCTACTGGAGAGGTTACTCCTGTTTGTGGGGAAGCCGAAATTGAATTGAAGATTGGAAGTATGAAATTTAGTCACAGGGTTTTAGTGGCTGATATCGTTGATGATTTCATACTTGGAGTGGATTTCATGAAGAAAAACGGCTTGATTGTAGATCTAAAGGATAAAGTTCTACGCATTGGAACAGAAGAGATACCTCTCCATATCCCTGGAAATTCACCTACCGTATTGAGAATAAAACTGAAAGAAAGTGTGAACATTCCCGCCTTAACCGACAAGATAATCCTGGCAAAAATGGAAGGCAATCTTGGTAGCTATCCTACTGGGATCATAGAACCAATTGAAACTAACTGCGCCAAGAAGGGAATTTTACTGGCTGGAACTCTGGTGAAGATTCAAGAAACAGTTCCTATCCGTCTTGCAAATGTCAACAGTTAACCAGTTACCATACCCGGCGGAACTGTAGTGGGCAAGTGTGAAGCAATTGTTTCTGTAAACCATATTGAAATGAACGATGCATCCGCTCGGCATCAGTCTGACACGCTACCACCACTACTAGAGAAATTGCTGGCTGGTACATCAACATTGCTGAAACCCAAAGAAACAGAAGACGTACGAGAGCTGTTTCGAAAATTTAAAGGAATCTTTGCTTATACTGATGATGACTTAACCCGGACAGACATTGTACATCACAGAATAAACACTGGCGACTCGAATCCAATTCGACAACCCGCGCGTCGACTGCCGTTGGCAAAAAGAGAAGAAGCCGAAAATTTAATTAGGAAGATGCAAGACCAAGACGTTATAGAACCGTCGCAAAGTCCATGGGCATCTCCCGTTGTACTGGTGACTAAGAAGGATGGCAGCACGCGTTTTTGTGTGGACTATAGACGATTAAATGATGTCACGAAAAAGGACAGTTATCCCTTGCCCAGGATCGATGACACAATAGATAGGTACCTTATCCGGTGCGAAATGGTTTTCGACCTTAGACTTGAAAAGTGGCTATTGGCAAGTTGGTATGCATCCCGAAGACAAGGAAAAGACGGCCTTTACTGCTGGAAATGGCTTATGGCAATTCAAAGTGATGCCTTTTGGTCTTTGCAACGCCCCAGCTACTTTTGAACGACTCATGGAATTGGTATTGCGCGGACTTAGCTGGAAAACTTGCCTCGCATACTTAGACGATGTGATTGTTGTTGGAAGAACTTTTAAAGAACATCTTGCAAACTTAACAGACGTCTTCCAGAGAATAAAAGAGGCGAAATTGAAACTGAATCCTGCCAAATGCGAATTCTTCCAAAAGGAAGTGAAATATCTTGGACACGTCATATCAGAAGCAGGAGTCGCAACGGATCCAGACAAAATTACAGCCGTTAAGGATTGGCCACCACCAAAAAATGTGCATGAGTTGCGAAGTTTCCTGGGATTATGCACATATTACAGACGATTTGTGAAAGACTTTGCAAAGACAGCCAAGCTTCTGCATTCGCTGACCGAAGGAAAAACAACATTCTTTTGGAGTGAAGACTGCCAAGAAGCTTTTGAAAATCTGAAGGATCTTCTAATGTCTGCACCGATACTGTCCTATCCACGACTAGAGGGCCAGTTCATCATTGACGCAGATGCGAGCAGTCACGGAATTGGGGGCGTGTTATCACAAGTGCAAGACGGGGAAGAACGTGTCATCGGTTACTTCAGTAAAGTTTTATCCAAAGCTGAAAGAAATTATTGTGTAACCAGGAAGGAGCTTTTTGCTGTGGTGAAAACATTGGAACATTTTCACAAATACCTTTATGGTCGACAGTTTCATCTTCGCTCAGTCCATGCAGCATTGAAGTGGTTGCCCCAGTTCAAGAATATAGAAGGCCAGCTTGCCAGATGGATAGAAAGACTGCAGGAGTATGATTTTACAATCGAACATCGCCCAGGTCGTATCCATAATAATGCAGATGCACTATCCTGAAGATTGTCGGCACTGCTTGAAATTGGAGGACAAAGAAGGAATAATTCCTATCAAAAGAACACGTGTCACAAATAACCATTGGCAACCAGAAGTTATAAGCCAAGAGCAACGCCAAGAGGAAGACATAAGGGATATAATCTCTTGGAAGGAAAAAGGACAACGTCCAACTTGGGCCGAAATATCGAACAAAAGCCCGATTTTCAAAAGCTACTAGGCACAATGGGACTCTCTAAAGTTAGAGAGTGGAATTCTGAAAAGAGAATGGGAGTCACCTGATGGCAGCGAAATTAAAGAGCAGTTAGTCCTTCCAAAAGTAAGAATTGCCGAAGTTTTGGAAGAAATACATGGTGGTACGTCAGGTGGACATTTGGGCATCAATAAAACATTAGCAAAAGTCCGAGAAAGGTTTTATTGGGTGAAATGTAGAACCGATGTAGAGAATTGGTGTTGAGGTGTATTACCTGCAAGGCAGTGTCTGGACCTGCGAAAAAGACTCGAGGAAGACTACATCTGTATAACGTCGGTGCACCCTTCGAGAGGATTGCCATTGACATAGCCGGCCCGTTTCCAGAAACCGATCGCGGAAATAAGTACATCATGGTGGTAACCGATTACTTCACTAAATGGCCAGAAGGTTACGCGTTGCCTAATCAGGAAGCAACAACTGTCGCCACTGCTCTCATAGAGAATTGGATAACAAGATTTGGGGTGCCAATGGAGCTTCATTCCGACCAAGGTAGAAATTTCGAAGCAAGCGTCTTTCAAGAATTGAGCCGGATGCTTGGCATTTTTAAAACGCACACTACCCCGTTACATCCGCAATCAGACGGCATGGTAGAGCGATTCAACAGAACCCTAGAGAGACATTTAGCAAAAGTGGTCTCCACAAACCAACGCGACTGGGATCAACATTTGCCCATTTTTCTAATGGCATATCGTTCCGCAATACATGACACTACTAAGCAATCGCCGTATCGAGTTTTGTTTGGAGGAGAAATGCGTTTGCCATGTGACCTGAAGTTTGGACTTCCAGAAGCTAGAAGGTCTGAATTGCACGAATATCTGCAGGACTTCGAGAATCGATTGGCGAGCACTCATCAATATGTGTGACGAAACATCAATCTGGTCACCGACAAAATGAAGACCCGGTATGATAGACGAGCCAATCAAATGGGATTCCAACCAGGGAACCAGGTCTGGCTGTACAACCCCAAAAGGACTCGTGGACTATGTCCCAAACTACAGGCGCCTTGGGACGGACCTTACGAAGTAATCAAGAGAATTAATGACGTGGTATACAGAATACGGAAGCTACCCCGTGGGAAGATGAAAGTGATCCACATAGACCGTTTGGCTCCATATTCTGCTCGGGACGAACAGAATTAAGGAGGGGGCAGTGTTACATTATGAGAAGTAGACTATATTTTTATATACTGGTAGCGCCACCTGTGCCGCAGACAGGATTCTAATCTATTCTAGACACGCACCGAATTTATTGGAAAAATCTAGCAAGTTTCTCGACGTTATTCTCGACGAAGCGCTGGCTGCTATAAAGAGGAGCCGGAGCGCGGTTTTTAAATCAGTCTTGTAACACGCCGAGGTGCTACTATTGTTTGTTGTCTTTAGGGACAACTAAATAAGTAATAAATGAATCCAAACAGATAAACAAATTTAATTTATTAGCCGGTTAATTACTGGCAACTGAAAGGTTATCGTCTGCAAGGATTTAACGCGTATTTATTTTCGGAGTAACTCGGCAAATTTCCAGGAAAGGAAAAAGGTCAGTTTTATGGTTACAGGCCACTCTGGCTAGACGAATTGCTACCTGACACTACGGGGCCCCTATACCATGCAATAATAACTACGCTAGGCGCCAGCCTTCGAAGAAATTTTCCGAGTTACTTTTGTTGATATTTCTAAACAATTTTCAATAATTAAAAATGGCTCGTGATCGCTAATTCGGACGTATTCTACTCGTGCCGTTAACCTGTTCTTTAATCCCGGTGAGACGGTTATAAATATGCGATAGCAGGAATTGGATACTTAATTAAAAATGCGGACTAAAATTTAATCAAGTATTTATTGCAGATCAAGGGAAAAATTCCGTTTTCCAGGCGCTATGCAGCCTGAAAATCTGAGTATAAAAAACCCCGTTTGTTATATTACCATACAAAGGACACCAAAAAAAATTACACTCGTATAAGAAATACAGTAGAATTCGTTTAACGGTTTTCTCGTTCGAATATCGTGACGAACTAACTAATTCCAATTACACAACTGGTGGGTTGTTTTTTATACTTGTCCCAAACAATATTTGTGTACTGACTATTCAATTTAAATGAATAATTAATTTGTTTCCAAAATTACGTTATCTTGGTACCCGTGTTTAACACTTTAATCGTACTCTAAGACACGCTCTGTATATCAACCAGTGCACAGCGGCGTTGTGCCTACAGTGTACTTACTTAATGAATGTAGGGGATTAATTAATCAGATACTGGGGAAGTATGTGATACAAAATGCAACCCAGGCGATCGATCTGCGAGAGAATCAATAGTAATCGCTCGTTTTTCAGGGGAGCCTCCCTTGGAGGCGCGGGCCCGATTTTTGATAACCTACTAACGCTACGAAGTGGGGAGACTAGCTCAACCGCTACTTTCGCTATTTTGAGGTGCAGGGTCAATGCCTCTGGCTTTATTAATTAACCTCTGATTGCGTTGTTTCGACGATGATCTAACCTGGACGCGATGGATGTTTTGACCGTTTTTTCTCGACGCTCTACTATGGGTAGTTGTGGTCTTACGGTCTCGAAGCAGATCCCTTCCGATTCACTACAGATCTCCCGACAAAGGCTACACCTTGGTCCACACACAGATTGTGATGGAAAACTCGGCTGATAAGATGGCACTGATTACGTGATTCAGAATTGGTTTGGCCTCTTAATTTTACTGCCCTAGTAATACAACTGATTGGCCTTGATTTAGGTAATTAATCTGTGCTGGTCACACTGGGGTTTAGTGACAGATCTGAACTTGCCTTAGACCAGTGGTATGAACCAATCGATTTCACTGCGCAAATCGAAAAACACTCTGTTTCGTGTTTCCAACCTGCCAGAGAATATCGCAAAAAGAGAGTTAACTAATTTTACAGAAGTACCCTGTATATGAATTGCACCAAAAATTGAAAACGTCGGCTGACTGCCTCTGGTCGATTTAAATTACAGAAACGCCAAACAACTAGCTAATAATTTACATAATAATGGTCAAATCAACTCCACGAATGTGGATGCAACTTATTTACTTTTAAACTCGTTTGGAAATCAACTGAAAACACTTTAGTAAGAAAAGTGCACAAGCCCAGCAAGTACTGAATTAAAGATTATGAATTTTTAATCAATTAATACCACCAAGTATGTAATGAATAAAATACAAATTAAATCAGATTACCTAAATCCGCGCCGCGAAATAAGAATCCATACACGCACTGCACTCAGTTTAACCACACACGCGATGCATTTACCCGTCGCGAGACCGGCTTGATTAATTTGATTTAATAGACTCTCAAACACTGGAACGTTAGGCGTACCGATAAATGATTTTACTTTGCTGTGACCCTAAATCAAAGAACCAAGTAAGTAACTCAAAGCAATTTGCCAAGCCCAATGGATACGACTGACGATGTTAAAAGCTCGGAGCTATCTGCCGTAAATTTTTAAATTCATTTTTCAACTGCGCCTAATTAAGGCCCCTCCCTTGATTGAAAACAAAATTCAGAATATACTTTGGCCAATAAGATAGCGTCTAGCATCCAAAAATTCACGCCCTATAGTTTCCTAGAAATGCTCTTTCGACTCCACGAGCCCACCCGTGATGTTCCACATGTCTGCAGCGTCTGTAAATTTCCAAACTATCCTGACGTTTTTATTATGCCCTGCCTTTTGCAAGTGTCATTTTCAATGCTGTATTATCTTACGTTTACTTATGCGTATCGAATTGCAACCTTTAAAGAATAGCAGACTCGTATCCGAAACTCTCGTGACCCAAAATTTATGTGACAATCCCTTCAAAGTCCATTGAACGATCTCAAGTGCGATAGGATTTATGGCCTTTCGTGTTTGTTAAATGGTTATTGAATGATCCTACGCCTTCTTTCCGGCCGGCAACTTGCCTTCAGTTTCAAATAAATGTACATTTGTTTGTGATTTATCATGTTCAAAACAATTTTCGACTACCGTGACAATATCATCCTTGCGATTATTCGTAAACAATTTTAGTTACATCAATAACATGCTTATTTGTTTTATATACAAATTCGCGACCGTTTCAGTCTTATTTAGGAAGCGATGTGTAGCAAGCGAATTTAATAACGTTTAAGTGTTATTTTGTCAGATAAGTGTACAGCTTATTGTACTTTTATTGTGTGTAATGATCGTAGACATTAAAGTGTTTAAAATAAATAAATAACGTTTAAATTTGTGAACCCGAAGTCGTAACAATATGATATATTTGTACAGTGTTAACAAGAATTAATAAAAGTGTAGTACAAGTGTAATTTATTTTTGATCATACCAAATGCCATATATTAGACTTTTTTAATTTTATAATCATTAATTATACACAAAAATGTTTGAAAAGTGTAAGTAGTGACAACCTGCGATCGCTTTTTTCACCGAGTTGCAACAAAATGTTTACAAAAATTATTGTTCCTTGTTTGTAATTTTTAGCTTCCGGAAACGTGGATTTCGTGGGAACCTTCCATCGCGTCTGGGACAATCACTTAAACGAGCTGGTCCAGTGCAGAAAATGTGGAAGAAAATTCTTCCCGGACAGAATTGAGAAGTGTGGGATAGTGGGCTTGGAAAAAGGATTATGATGATTGACGTTGTCATTTTTAGTTAATGAACATTAACTTGTACTTTTTCATAGTAAATAAATCTACTAAGAACGGTTACTAAAGTGTTAATACGCTACAAGAAGCACGAGAGCATTTATGTTGGCCTGGGAATAAAACACAAAGAAAAAAAAATGATGAAAATAAAAAAAAATTGAGTTGTGTTTGTTGCCTTTCTTTTTTTCCTTCTTCTTCTTCGAAACTCGAAAACTCAAATTTGAAGCTTGCAAATTAATTATATTAGAAGGATGCCAAAATGAAACGGAAAAGAAACATTGAACAATTATTGCACAGCTCAACAAAATAAAATGTACAGTGTGATCAATAAAGATTGAGGTTAGCTGGCACATTAAATGTTTTTAGCTGCAAATTAGTTATTATAATCCCAGATAAAAGAGATGGCCAATGTCATGTATGATATATGTGACGCTCTAAATTAGGAATTAAACTCAGTTAGTTAGGAATTGGCTCACTAATTACGTGATGGCGCTACCGCTACAATAGCAGTGTGGAAAACCGTAACCTGTAAATATAAATAACAGTAAGTAAGTACGTTTATTCATTGCCTCGTGGGGTTGAACATAATTGCAGTGGGGTTAAGTGTAATTAGGAACAATACATGTATCACATACAACATAAAACACATCTGGTATATCACAGAATCAATAATTGTATCACTGTCCTAACCGAAAGTTACAGAAAAAAATATATATATATATTCCACTAACGTAATGCAGACTCTGAATCCCCAGGGGGAAACTGAGTGAGATAAGAATTCGTCTATAGTGTAGAATACGTTATCTGTGAATAAAGTCTTAAGCTTACCCCTAAAACTGACCAAAGATTTTGAGGTTTTCATTGCAGTAGGTAACTTGTTAAAATATTTTATGCCGCTAAAAAAAAAGATTTGTAGTACGGTCTGTGACGAGGTTGATCCGCCCGTAGATCAAAGGGATATCTTGTATCATACTTGTGAGCATTATTATTGTTGTCGAAATCACTTTTCATTTTAAAAATATGCAAGATTATTTCATATAAGAACAAGTTAACCACTGTCATGATACGCAATTATTTGAAGGCGTCTCGACAGCTCTCTCTATATCCTAGGTTCGCGATGATTCTAATTACTCTTTTTTGCTGCTTTAGAAGCCTTTGTAGGTGAGTGGATTGTCCCCAAAAAATGATTTGATATATCTGGGGAACAAATACAAATGCAGGTGTCATCCGCATACATAGTAACCTGCCCGGGAACATTACAAGGCAGGTCGTTGATGAAAATATTGAAAAGTAGTGGTCCAAGAATTGACCCTTGTGGTACTCCACATGAGACGGTAGAGCGAGAAGACTGAAAACTATTGCATGTACCGGACTTATCAAATTGCCTCATCTCCACGTAATGCTCCCGGTCAGCCAAGTATGAACGTAGCAAGTCCAGTGGGATACCCCGTACTCCATAGTATACTAGTTTATCGAGAAGTAGTCTATGGTCGACCAAGTCGAACGCTTTAGTTAAGTCACAGCAAATGACCGCCGTAATAAGATTATTATTTAAGTTTTCGTAAATGCATTTTAGCATACTGTGCAATGCGGTTGTTGTTGAAAGTTTTGGTCTGAAGCCATGTTGAAACTGAGTTAGGTAGCTGCGATTTGTAAAATAATGTAGTAATCTCTTATAAATGACCTTTTCAAAGATTTTTGAAATTGAATTTAAAATTGAAATAGGTCTATAATTAGCACTGTTCTCTATGGTACCTTTTTTATGCACCGGAATGATTTTCGCTAGTTTTAATTGACGTGGAAAGAGAACGGTTAAGAAACAATTATTGATAATATATGTAAGTGGTTCGGCTATTAAGTCTGAAACTAATTTTAGTGTATTTGTTGAGATATCATCATTTCCTGCAGTATAAGAGCTATTTAGAGAGCCAATGATTTCTTTAATTTCTTGTGGCTCTGTGGGATTTAAAAAAAAGGATTCGTCGTTGTTAATGTTTGTTTTCTTTAGGAGTTCAAAAGCATACTTTGGGGATTGTTTAAGATTTTTTTATATTAAATTTATTGCAAATTTCGATTGGATTTTTAATTACTTTATTATTGGAAATTAATTGAATATTACTAACCTTAACTTTAGCTCCACCAGTTTCGTTTTTAATTAACTGCCAGACAGTTTTTGCAACATTGTTCGATTGTGCTATAATCGAATTAGTATAGGATTTTTTAGCTAATTTAATGACATTTTTTAAGATATAACAATATTTGTGATAATAGTTTTTTAAGCAGGCTTGAGGAAATAATTTGACTATTTGATATAATTCACGTTTCGTGCGACATGATGATCTGATCCCCTTTGTTATCCATGATTTCGATTTTTTTTGTTTAATTTTTTTGACTGGGTAAGCAGTGTTGAATGCGTTTTTTAGTGAATCATAAAAAGGACTTAGTTGATTGTCCGGGGTTTCTATGTTTTTTATTCCCTCCCAATTAATTTTATCTACCAGATTATGGAATTGTCGATTATTATATTTACTAAAGATTCTTTTATTAATAAATGTATTTTCACTTGGCAAGTTAAGGTTAATTATTGCTAATTGAGCTGCATGATCAGATAAACCAACCTCAACATTCATCACCTCAATTTTTTCTGAACCGAAGTTAGCAATAATGTTGTCAATGCAAGTCTGAGAGTCACAGGTGACTCTCGTTGGTACATTAACCATTGGTTCTAGATTGTGAGAACTTAGCACGTCAATAAAGTCCTGTCTAGTTCTAGTATTAAGTAATAAATTGATATTAAAATCACCGCAAATCAGAATGTTTTGATAGTTACCTCGTTCGTCTAAAAATAGTTCTAGCTTTTCGAGTAACGCCTTGCTATCAGAATCTGGTGTTCTATAGATACATAAAATTAGGATGTTATAAGTACAAAGTTTAACGGCGCAGACCTCAAAGACTTTTTCCTCCTGTAAATCCAGAGTCAGTACCTGAAATGGAATGTTGTTCCTAACTATGTGTTACAGTTCATTTTCCATTTGTGTTCTAAACACACCCTGTATATGCATTGCTACCGTTCATTTTTTATATTCGCGTCTCTCCTTGTCTCTTCTGTCTCTCTCTTATACACGCTCAGGTATATGAAGAAAAAAGTCAAGCGGAAGTCCATAAGAATAACATGGGAAAAAAAGGGGCGTGGCTGCTTTTCTTACCTACTGACAAGAATGTACAATAATAAAAAAACGTATATTTGAATCCTTATACTTTTTCCTTTTCACCCTTTTGGAATACTGTAAATCAAGGGCGCCCATGAAGATGACTTGAACCCCAACCCTAGACTTTGAAAAATATAGTTACACTGGGGCCAAATGCTCGCTCCTCCACCATTATGTTAATTAATAATTAAACTGTTAATTATATTTTATGTAAACTTTCATATTAGTTAAAATTTACTTTAATTTTTTAATTGGAATTTATTATTATATCAGTCAAATTATTAAGCCACGGCCTGTCAGCCCCCCCTAGAAGTTTCCATATGGGCACCCATGATGAAAATTCCCAAGAACCCCCCTAGAAGAAATTCCTGGCTGCGCCACTGATTTTAGAGTCGGAAAGTAAGAGCAGAAACAATTCAAAAAGTTTAATAAATATAAGTTCGCAAACTAACCGTTTTTAAATTAAATCTAACGCGTGATCAATATCTTTTCTAATCAAGTGACCTATGGAAAAAAATATGTCTTTGTTTGGATCATTATTTCAAATGCCATTTGAATTATTTTTAAATATGTAATTCAAGTGGCCTTTGAAATAATGAACTAATCAAAGACACATGATTTTATTTCCATAGGTCACTTGATTAGAAAAGATATTGATCGCCTGTTATTTTTAAATTTTTATGAAATTCGTATCTTAAACATTGAAAATTATGGCGAAACTGCAGTTTCTTACTGTTTTCCTCTCCACTATTTACGTTATTTAAATGTAAAGATTTTTGTCATTATTTCCCATAAAGTACGTTGACTATAAATACTAAAATTATTGAATGTGAAGTTGAGAAATAATAATTCCTAATTTTATTTTATATATTTACTTGCTATCGGTTTCGACAATATAATGTCTTCATCAGACAGTTAATAGTAAAAAATAATAATGATAAACATCATATTAATAAAATTATTGGAAAAGAAAAATAAATATTAATTAAACTGTGACGGCTGAAGGCAGGTTAATTATTATTTCTCAACTTCACATTCAACAATATACCTAATTATGGACATCAACACAAAAAACTAAAATTATTCTTTAAATAAGTATAGTTCAGACTTTTTTAACACCATGTATATCAAATAATTTTGTGTATTATTTTTTGAAAATTTTATAAATATCTAAATTTATTACGTACAGGTGGAAAGTCAACAATTTCGCTGTTAGATATTGCCCGATAGTTAGAAGTTGATGGTATCGATATATTTACGATATGCTCTTCATCAAGTGTTGATAATGAAATATTACTGTTAGAGTCTGATTCTGGTTTTATACGATCTAAAATAATATGCATATAATAATTAATAAGGGAAACTTTGGTTAAATTTTAAAGAACATACCTATACACTCCGTAATTAAAGACGTTATAAATTTTAGAGTATTGTTTTTTTTAATATCTCCGATTTTTCTTTTCTTATATGTCACCTTTTTGCTAATAGAGTTTAATTTCCCCATGTTTACAATTTAAAAGCAGCTTACTAAAACAATATAATGGATTTCACACTAATCACATATGTACTTACAGTGTTGAGCTGTAAGTAATATTAAAATTGCGCATGCGCATGAAATAGGATTATGCGTAAAATTTTTGGTGTTCCAGCTTCAATCCTCTTCAAAACTTTTACAAATGTAGATACCTCCTTGTTCCTTTTCTACCATACGACGCATATGTGTAATTAAAAATAAAGTCTATTTTGAACGATAATTGCGTCTCATTACAATTTACCGTAAAAAAATGAATATAAATATGTATACATGTACATGTGTATTTCTGAACCCGCTGAATGTACCAATATTATGACCGAACGCAGCTTAGTAAGTTGCTTTAAATCTGACAGCCACCGACACGCGAGAGTTATTATCGTTCTTTCTTATATGTATTGAACAGAGATAGCGCTAAGCAACCATGTTGGTGGTTTTCAATAGAAAACTAGCCGTATGGTGGGAAGGCGACTGCAAACCAACCAATCATAATATCACAAATATTTCCCCTTAACGTGGCAAAGTAGGGATAGTAAAACGCGAACTTCTGAGGGATAACTTTGTAGGATTCCTCTTAATACTCTTATAATCATTGATAATAGAGTAGGTTTATATTCAATGGTAATAGTAACAACACATTGTGACCTTAGAGTATTTAGTGTTTGTTTTAGCAGCCTTGTCAGTGCTGAGTTCACACAGTGAAATGTTATTTAACATTTGTAAAGAAACTTTATAGTTAATTACTTAATTTTGTGTCTAAATTACCTACAAAACTGGTGGCGCCATCTCTTCGATTTTACAATAACTGTTAGTTCAGGATCAAATCAAGACTTTGACTCACATCGATCCGTTTAAAATCACTTTTAGAGGCCGGGCCTTAGCAAAAAAAAAGAAAAAATAAATTGAAACAATTTAAAAACAAGATATTGAATATATTTCACAGATTTTAATTCATACATAGCATACACCAAACATCCAGTCTAGACTACCATTTCATGACCATATTTCACTTTTTTTGTAAAATAAATTTGTACTTCACAGCTTTGCAACTTTCCAAAACGGTGAGCGCCGAATCAGGCCCACTCTCGCATCCAAATTAAATCGTCAGCAATTTCTATAATCCCACGTTAAAAATCCAATTACAAAATGAGCGTAATTTTATCAGCCTTGTTTATACTTCTAAGTAACCTGTGAGCAAATAAAAATCCGATTAGAGCAGGCGGTGCAAAGAAAATGTATGTCTGTGATTAAATAAAAACTCAATAAATCTGACAGTCCCTGAATGTAACGGGTCTTTCATTAAGAGCGATAGGATTTTAATTTTAAATAAAACAACAACGGTTTGACATATCAATTTAGTTTTAGCTTTATTTTGAAGCTTGAACAGTGCAGTTATGTTCGAAACAAGATATCGTTCAAATGTCCACCACGGCTTTGTTTACACTGACGCACCCGATCGCTCCAATTTTTGATCACCTTGTCCGACATTTGCGGCTGTATGTCGGCGATAGCTTGACGAATGTTGGCTTCCAAAGTCTGTGGATTGTCGGCATAGACTTGTGCTTTGACGTAGCCCCAAAGAAAATAATGTAGGGGTATCAAATCACATGACCGCGGCGGCCAATTCACAAAACCCCGTCGTGAAATGATCCAATCATCAAACTTATCCTTCAGCAAATCGAGCGTAGCATTAGCTGTATGGCACGTATCGCCGTCTTGTTGGAACCACATCTCTTCAATATCGACATTCTCAAGTTCTGGCCACAGAAATTCGAGTAACATGGCTCTATAGCGGTCGCCATTGACGGTTACAGTTCTTCCCACAACTAACCTCGAACTTTGCTAATATTTTTTAATTTTTTAAATTTTTTTTTAAGCGTCAAACGCTGCATGATGAAATTGCAAACTATATTGAATATTTTGACACTCGGAAGTAAAACAAAATATATCAGGGAACCGAGTGATTTCTATTGAAAAATCTATCACCCCTATTGAAAGACGCTTTATTACATTAATTAATTCAGTTAATCACAGACATACATTTTCTTTGTGCCGCCTACTCTAATCTGATTTTTATTTAATCACTTTTTATATATACCCATTATCCTTATTTATTATCATTATAAGAAAAAGAAACTTTTATATTTTATAACTCATGTTAAATATCTTCTCTATGAGCGGGTAAGAAATTTGGAAAGAATTGTTTCTTTGCCTTCATCAAATTTTGAAGCGGCGGCGCGGTCAAAGAAAACTGAAACACCGAGAGATATGTAGCGCGCATCTTTCCAAATTTATTAAGCACACTAAACAAATAGTTTTTTTTTGTGGGGGGGGGGATATTAGGTTCAATGAACATGTAATATTAGCACAGAATAAACATATAACATATTATAAATTTAGTAATTAAACATTTCACGTTTAAGTATATTAACTTACAAAAAAAAAACAGAAAATAGCCCTGGAGTTAAAGCGAGATCATTATAAACAAATACATAATTAAACAACGATGATGATAGTAGAGTGCGCGTTTGGAGTGCGCACTCTAACAAAAACAATTTCAAATCGTATCACCCTATTATAGAACGGAGTGACCGAGCGAAAAGTTACATAATGGAAAAACCTATTCTAAGACATGGCAGTTAAATGATCATTAAAAAGATGCACGATTGAAAAAAAAAACATAAAACAAAACTCAATTCAATAATAATTCGTGATGTATGCCCGTCGCCGCCATACCACTCACAAAGAATAAAACTTTCTAAAACAATAACAAAGTGGATAAAACTAATTTACACCGTGCTTGACACATTATTATTATTATTACATCGATCAAAAATATAGAATTCCGCAATAGAAACCGATAAAACTATTAAAGCATAATAAAAGTACAGATACAGAAATTTCAACTTACAAACTAGACGTGTAAAAAAGCTAGGCACAGGAAATAGGCAGGGGGCTCGATAGACCCTATATTATATGTATAAACATTCAGTTCTTACTGCGTACCCATTCATGTTAGCAGTGTTCATTATGAATTATGCACGTCAACCAAAATATTCGTTAGACCCCTAAAAACGCTTCCATTTTCAAGAGGGAAAAGAGACGAGGAAGGAAACCAATCCAGCGTATCACTTGCAAAAAATTAATAAGATCAAATAACTGCTCGTTTTTTTAAATATTTCTCACATGACATTATGATTGTTTTCGTTTTAAAAAAAATTGTAATTAATTTCTTTTTCCCTAAAAAGTACAGTACTGTGCAAATATTATCGGTCACAACTGCGTTTCTTTTAACTTCAATTAAATTTTATTTGTTTTAAATACTAAGGTCCAGTTTTACAACGTTCCTCCTTTAACGTTCCTCCATTTTTACGTCACACTTACGTCATGTTATTTTAAGAATAATGCTTATCCGACGATTGTAAAATCGGGCCTAAGTGTTGATGAAGGAGAACTCAAGAGTTGCCATAAAAAATTATTTAATTTCTTTATGTAGAAAACAAAGAAAAGCTTTTAGAATAAATAAAACAAAAATAACACAATTGTTCCACTCAGATTATTGATAAATGTCGCCACGCCCGTTTTGTGTATTAGGAATACAAGAAACAGCTTTGGTGAACGAACGGCTTTGATAAAGTAAAAATAATTTTTAGATAATTTTGGTTTGTTTGTAATTCTGAGTGCGCACTAGTGCAGTCAATCGAAAACGCTATCAGTCAAAATGACACCGTAACGTCATCTTTAACGAAGTGAAAACAATTTTGAATATTGGAAATAAATAACATTGAGGGTTCCACTTAGATTACTGATAGATGCCAAAGAGGGGCACCGACAAAAACTAAAAAATAATAAAGAAGATTAGAATCATTACCTCCGAGAGCGTCTTGGACGTATAATCGCGTCTTTCTCGGTCACGATTTTTAACATGTTTTGCATCTCGCTCATCCGTTTTAAAACGTCTTGTGTTTACATTGGGCGCGTTTAGCGAACGTAGCAGCTGAGAAGCAACAATATGCTTTGCTTGGTGTGCTTACAAGTAGCACAAATGATTCGCTAAACCGTAAATCCGCTGTTTCTGACTCACAAATGTACCGCCATTTTGTTACGTACCATTATTTATTATTTTGTTCAGTATTACTTGGTCTTTCGGAAATAATACTGTTTTTGGAGGAGCTTGTGCCATGTTTATAAATTATAACTAATGTTTTAGGTTAGAAAATATTCAACTTTTAGTCAAGGCCACTTATGCAGCACATTTAGCTTGAAAGGCAGCGATGTTTTAGAACGCTGAGTAAATTTCTAAGCTGCTGACTGGCAGCACAGTACAGCGTAATCGTTTAGCGAATGCAGCAATGGTAGCAACTCAACATGTTGCGTTCGCTAAACGCGCCATTGTTTCCATGACAACGGGCACATTTTTTACATCCCACTTGTAAGTAGGACGCTTAAGGCTGTTTTACATTATACTTTTTTCGTCTAGAAACTTTGACAAGTTCAATACTAGAACTAACTTGAATAATGTAAATCAGAAAAAGTCATCCAAGTTTTCATACTAGAAACGTCTAGAAACTTGTTTCCAAACTAGTTCTCAACCTATTTTTCGTCAAAGTTTACAAACTAGACTTGCGCATAAAGTACACGTCGCAGTATTACCAACATCCTAAAAGATAAACATAACTGTGATTGAAAATATAACCTCGAAGTACCTCCGCAATAACCAGTCCTGACTCCAAATTCTAGGTTTCTTATTTTGTTTTTGGAAATAATAAATATGCAGAATTTTTGAAGTTTTCTGTAATCTGGTTTGCTTTCTTTTATAAAAATTCATTTTTCAGCATTTAACTTCTCTTTAATTTTGTATGTTGGCAGTTTTGTTCCACGTTTAAATTTTCCCCACTGCGACGCCAGCGATCGGTTTATGAACTAATATTTAAAACAACCTTGAATTTAGATACTACATTCTAGTATTCAAACTTGTTCAAGTTTCTAGACGAAAAAAGTATAATGTAAAACAGCCTTTAGGCCAAGCGCAAAATGAGACGCAGCTTGGTAAGGTGAGGCAGCGTGAGTCGGCGAGATTTTGTGAACCTAAAAAAGAATAGCTATTGCGCATATTTCTTCGCAGCGTGACGTGACACAGTTTTGGCTTAATGTGACCCTGCGGAACGCAGTGTGCTTGTCGCAGTTTGTCATCTAAAATCACGGTGCGTGATTTTAAAAATGGAAGAAAAATTAATCGAGGCTGTATGGATTTGACAAATTCTTTACGATACAAGTCATGTAGACTACATGCGGACAAAACTAAAAACTGAAAAGTGGGAGGAAATCGCTAAAGAAGTCGGTATGAAAACTGGTAAGTTTATTTGTTTATTGTACATTATATATCTCAATATTTTCCCCTAGCAACGCGTTCCCTTTGCCAAGGCACCGCACCTGCAGAGTTAAAATAATTAGTAAAATTCTGTCGAATCGCAAGAGCTCTCTGTGCACTTCGAGAATTGGTTGATTGTAATGGACGCAACTGATCTTGCGGCATGGCATTTCTTATTTTCCGTCATCTTCACTCTGAGGTACTGAATAATTCCTTAAGTAATTGTGCAATACACAAGCTGCCTTGACAACATTAATGACACTTTCTACTTTAATTTCAACAGGTGTTCGGAAAACTCGAAAACGTGAGGCAAGTGCATTCAACCGTTTGGCGCGCTCGCGATAATCTGTAATTAAAGACTTTGTTTTCATAATTATCAGTAACACTTCGTTTAGGATAATGTCGCATCAAATTATCCGATAATGGGAACGCCTCATCTCCCACAAACACATATGGTATTGGGTCCACAAGTGGAGGCAGTACAGTAGGTGCTGGAAGATGTAAAGTATGCTTCAGCATTTTCTTTGCCAACATGCTTGTTAAGATTATTATCATGTTATTAACTTTAACTTTAAAAGACAGTAGGCATAAAAAAAATAATAATAAGACATCTGTCAAAAGAGAGCACAGAATAAAAACATAAAAAAGTAAATACTTTGATTAAATCCGAACAATGCTTGTACTGAAAACGTTTCCATCACTAAATCTTCCTTGTGACCCTACATCAGCAGTGATGAATTTATAATCTGAGTCGACAATAGCCAATAACACAATGGAGAAAGTGCGTTTATATAAGAGGATCCACTTTTCCCATGTTTACCATCAATGGCTCCAATGCAATGTGGGAATTACCATTTTCTTTCAAAACCAACTGCAATTAATTTCCACTATTCTTCGAATGGTTCTGGCAAATATATCGGTTGCATCATTTTCCAAATTGCTTGAGATATTTCACGCACAATGTTAGAGACCGTTCGATCACCCATTCTGTAGCTGTAGGCAATACTTCTAAAGCTGTTTCCTGTTGCCAGGTATCTGCAACAAAAAAAAATTCATTGAAGATGATTAGAGTTTGTTTGTGAAAATTTTTTCGATTACAAAACATAAATGTATAATTATTTTAAAAGTCGCACAAAGGTTAAAATTCATATTCGGACAACTCATTCTTAAGCCCCGCGGATATCCGTGAGGAACAAGAAAACTATTCTACAGCTTCCAGTTCAGTTAGTCTGATTAATTATATTAATACTTTCACAGAAAAATAATTTGGTTAATACAGTTAATTAATGTAAATTAATAAAGTAACTTACCTTAGAAATACTGCTAATTTCTCTTCAGTGCCAATGGGCCTTGTAGCGTTGCATCCTTCTGCGTCAATTTCTTCTCTGATAATCTCGTGCACTTCTTTAAATTGATCACGATTTAGCCGAAAATAATTGTTGAATTGTTCGTCATTAAGTTCTTTAGTTAAAGCAAATTCTCCATGAGTTTTTCTTCATTTCATATACAAGCTTCTCATAGACTTTTTACTAGCCATCTGGGAAATAAACGATATCATTTCAGACCCGAATTCGTCTTCCGAATCAGATTCAGAACTAAAATACAATTCAGCCGCAATTAGTGCAGTAGCAATTGCCATTGTAAATACTGTGGCCTACTGCGAAGTGAAACTGCAATCGTATTTGCGCGGTTCCACGCCTAGCAGTTTCCTCCCGCATAAACTCGCCGTGACTCACGCTGTCTCGCCTCACCAAGCTGCGTCTCATTTTGCGCCTGGCCTTAGAGTGCGCCCATTGTCATGGAAACAATGTAAACACAAGACATTTTAAAACGGATGAGCGAGACGCAAAACATGTTAAAAATCGTGAGTGAGAAAGACGCGATTATACGTTCAAGACTCTCTCGGAGGTAATGATTCTGAACACACCCCAGAAGACTACAAACTGACTATTATTATCGCATTTGATAAAACTACAGTTGACGTTACGGCGTGTGGACATTTGGGAGCGTTGTCATGGCTACGCAATGCGTCCTCGTATTGCGTAACCATGGCAATGCTCCGAAATGTCCGAAATCTCGTATTAATTACACAGGAATATCCCGAAGTATCATATTAATAAATTACAGAGGACTGTTGCTGACAACAGAAAGTTCCATTCGTTGTTGTCAATATTTATGAGCGAAAAGGGACAAGGGTGTGTTCAGAAACTAACAAATTGTGACTGTAAAGATGGAAATCCCAAGGAGAATAGAGAAGGTTACGCAAACAGGATGATCACTGGATGGCACACTGTTTCTAAGCAAAAATCGTGCAGCAGATTAATTTGGTTGGTTGACTTCGATTTTAATTTGAAGCGCCATCTATTGACATTCAATATTAATTTTCTATTTTTGTGGTAAATAGATGGATGATCCGAGTTTGTAAACGAAAAAAAAAAAATTAAGTAAAAAAATGAATAAAAATTTCACTTTTACAAAAGATTTCGTTCTTTCTTTTTCTTTTTTTTAGACAAAAAATAAATTGTTAGTCAACAGATGGCGTCACTGGCGTTGAAATCAACTACCTATGTAAAAGTGTCGTTTGACGAACAAATTATTCCTTTTTTTTGCTACAAAAGAAAAGCATTTCACACGCCTGGCTATTAATGTTTCAACATGTCAATTTGCAGCGCCATCTATCGACGAGCGAATAACGTTTTTGTCTTTCTAAAAACCTTGTTAAGAATAAGAATATTACATTAGCTGAAGTCAATAGAGGGAAGGGGATGAACGCACAAGGATATACAGAAATTAAAAAAAAGCAAAAACTGAGGCTGTAAAACTGAGAATCCTAAGAAGGATAAAGGGAGTTTTCGAAAAGAACATAAAGAAAATAAAATTGGAGCTGGTTTGGAATTTTGATCCGAATGAAGAATTTGAATTGATATGAAATGAGAAAGCGAGAAAGACCAAGACGAATTTAAAATCAGTTTTGGCTGCAAGGACAGAAAACGAAAAAAACAAAAAAAAAGAAAAATCAGAAACAGATAAAAAGAATTGCAAAAAAAGACAAACGAAAGATGAAAAAAGGAAGAAATTGTGAAATAAAAGGGAAAATAAACACATTCTGAACATAATAATTAAAAGCCAATGAAGACTATGCAAGAAATCGAACGAAAGGGAAAGAGAAAGGAAAATTAACTTCTTTTTCATTTACAAAAAAAAAAAAAAAACATTCTGAACAGAAATATGCATTAGAATTTTAAAAAATACCAAAAGGACAAGCGAAAAGATGAAAAAAGGAAAAATTTAAACAGAAGAAACAACAAAAAATATTAATGTAACAATTAAAAACAAATGAAAACTCACAAAAAAAAACAAATGAAAAGCGAGAAATAGAGAGAAAACCAAATAAACAGTTTAAGCAAAGACTGTTAAAAAATATGTAACTGTCATTTATATACTGCGATCGTCATTTGTTTGTATTTAATTTTTTGTTTTTGTTTCGTCTTCCGTTTTTATTCATTGTTTTTTTTTGTGTTTCATTTAAGGAAAAGAAATCAGTTTAAGCAAAGACGATTTTCATGCTTCTCGTTAAATCATATCCAGATTTGGAAATTTGTGTACTGGACAAAGCAAGCTTGCTTCGATTCGATTCGCGGAAAACTAATTGAATCGGCCCGGCTGGGCGGGCGGAGGCTACCACCGAAAACAAGTGGGCGTGATTAGTCAAATTTCTCTCTTTATTTTTCTAGTGTGTTCCCTGCACGCATTTTAACAGGATGTCCAGTTGAATATTTACCGAATCTGTATATTTCTTTTAATTGACTGTCATTTACGGCGATCGTCTTTTGTTTGTATTTGTTTTATGGTTTTGTTTTTGTTTCGTGTTGTGTTTTACTGAAAGGCAAAGAATGAAGAATCAGGGCAAAAGCATTCTGATCACTACAAATAGAAAGCTACAAAGCAGAAAATAAACGAAAAAGAAAAAATAACACAAGAAACGAAATTAAAAAAAACATTCTGAACAGAAATATTAGAAACAAATTAAAAAAATAGCAAAAAGTCGAGTGAAAGATGAGAAAGGGAAAAATGGAAGAATTAAAACAGGAGAAACAAAAACATTACGGGTTCAACAACTGAACACAAAAAATAGTTGCAAGAAAACAAGTGAAAAGCGAAAAAAAGAGAAAATCTAAACATTATGAACACAACAATTAGAATTGAAATGAAAACTATTGCAAGAAAATGAAAAAAACAAAAATTATGCAAAATCACGAAATAAACACAAGAACGTAACAATTACAAACAAACGAAAAACGTAGCAAAAGGAAAATGCAAGAAACACAAAACACTGAAGCAATTAAAGCAAAAATATATTGATGTCAATATTTACGAGTAAGAGAGGGGAAAGGAATAAAAATCGTGTTATTAATACCTTAATATCAGCAAACCTCACTCCAGATAATGTTCTAAAACATGGCTTTTCACAGACAAAAGGAGGAAGCTGTGAAACTCAAGGGTGTATATGAGTTTCAGAAAATTAAAAAAAAAAAAACTGCGCTTGAAGAAAAATAAGGGGATTTACTCAGGATAAAATTAAGAATGAGAAAAATAATTTTAATAACTTGAAGGAAGGCAACTGAGCTAGTTCGTACATTTGATTTAAACGAAAAACTTGTAACTGCCTCGTGTAATTTAACTTAAAAAAAAACACGAGGAAGCTAAGAGACACTCAAAGAAAGACAAAATAATTTCGTTAATAATTGCACAGTACCTGTCCACGACTCGTTTCGAGAAATATTTTTAATCGGCGTAACGTTTAACACACCGCGAAGTTTATATTATTTTAAGTTCAAAAGAATGTTAAACAATACTGATCGACAATTTTTTTCTGCGGCACAAAAAATTTTTAATTAAAAAAAAGGCGCATCAGTACTTTCTAGTTAGTATCTTTGCAAAAAGACCAATTTATTTGCACAAAAAAATAAATCAAATCCTGTGATTTTTTCTTTTTTTTTTTAATAACAAAGTATTTTGCAATATGCTACTTATGTAGGTACATGACGTTACAGATTGAGAACCCATTTGTTTGACAACAAACTACATATTTTTGTTAGGAATGATTACTATCGTATAATGTGCAAGTTATTATCAGAACATTGGGGAATAATAATCATAATAATAGTGGTAGTGTGAAGGTCTAACGATTGCACAGCACATGTAGTCAGCAAGTAACATAATTCAATGCGAGAATAATCTCGAAAACAAAAATGAGAAATTATTACAGTTCTACTATTTATAGGATACATATAAAAATATTTACACTGAGTACTTTTCACTTATGATACTGTGTCCTACGTTTACATGAACAGTGCGGGTTAATCATTAAAAAAAAACCATAAAACCGACACAAAACTGGGACGACTATACTACACTAACAAAACGTCACGCACAGGGTGGTCCGCCCTGCAGCCAACGACGAAACGCAATGACTCGAGAGGATTTAGTGCCGTATAAGTTTCTCACCCAATTTCAAAATAGTTATTATCACAGATATAAACTTGTTTTTTTTTTCTTTAGACTACAGAATTTTCAATATTCACTTTTGCTCCGCCTAACTAGGTAAGAAAAATGGTATAAAATTTGCAAATTTTACTTACAAAAAAAAACCCATCGTGATACTCAAACAATATTCACAAACATACACAATCCTGATGGTTGCAAAAAAGAAGTTACATCATTCGAGAGTGTGAATTAAACATAAACTTGGAATTGTTAAAATTATTTTTTATCTTTTGTGGGGGGGAGGTATGTAAAGAAAGGCAAAAACTAGAGAAGGGGAACCGAATAATCATTAAACTTGCTTTTAACAACTCTCTTCTAAAAAAAAAACGCGAATTAAATAATAATGTGTTCAATTTATATTTCAAAAAAAAGTATCCTTGGGTATGTTTACAGCAACCACAAATAAAAAAAACCTTGCTTCGATTATGTATTACATACAATACATAAAATAAACTCAATGAGAAATACACTCGTGGCCATTAAAATTGTTACCCCTGTAATGCAAACCTCGTCCTTATTGACCTGCCATCTGGCATCGTTGCAACTGACACTTCGAACGTCTATTATCAGCTTTGTAATACAGAGTTTTTATACTCGTAGAACTGATCGTTTTGTTGTGTTGTTAAAAAAAAATGTATTATACACGGTTGTCCAAAAGTGTGGACACGGTGGACTCATCTTTCCTCATAAATTGTCTTTATTTTTTCTAGAATAGTTCCGTTTTTACTGTCCTTGCCAAAGCTGGAATCTTTCATCTTTTCTTCTAAAAAAGAAACTTATTTGTCGTTAATTAATTTGTTTTTTATTATACAAAAGTTATTTTGAGTTTAGTTCTACAAGAATACTATTCGTCTGCGCTTGCTTTCAATCTACCAGTTATATTTGAAAACTGGTGTTGCCTAAAAAGGTTTAGTTAGTAAATAGAGTTTTAGAATTTGCTTCTAATTGTCTTCAGTTCTAAAACACTCCCGTTTTCCAAAAGATAAAGAAAAAAAATGACTTAAGCACGCTATTAGTACCGAGAGTTTCCTTGCTTCTTGTTCTAAAAATGTTTAATCGCTTTCATTTAAAATAAAACTTTAGGTGTTTCGTTCTGCTTACTGTTGAAAACGTGCTTGCTTTTAAATTCTCTATGAAAGCAGAAAGTTTCTGAAACTTCTCTTATCTAAGAACAACATAAGTCTGGTCAGAAAATTTTTGAACGGGATGAAAAGTATATAGGGTCCCCCAAATCGGCCGGCTCTTACAATCAAATGGTATGTTTCGTCTTGACTTTTACGTGAGAACGATAAGGATTTTGTCACAAAATTAAAAAAGAAATTAAAAGTATGTATATACAGGGTCCCACAAACCATCATTTGTTTCATAGTTAAATTATTTACTATCGTTTGTTTTATGTGAACGACAAGAACTACTTTGATTTCGTCATAAAATGTAAAACAAATGAAAAGTAGGTATCGAATATACAGGGTGCCCCAAATCGGTTCTCTCGTTCAGGGAAAGTAAATGCGGGATGGATACTATATAAATTTCTGTTGCCTCAAGGAATAAGGTGGTACTTAATTCATCTATGTCTTTATAATAACGTCAATTATGTTTAGTTCTTCTTCTTCTTAATATTATTATTAATTAAGTGTTGCTTTTATTCATTTTTTTTTATGGGAGATCTATCCGCTTCTTGTCAATTTTGATTTCTTCGTCTTCCGCAGTAGTTATGATTTGGTTGTATTTTTTTTTTCTCTTGTCTTGATCTTTACATTTTCGTCTTCCTTCATTTTAAATTTTTGTCTATCGTACTTTTATTTTCTCGTTTTTTTTTTGCTTTTAATTCTGAAGATTTATATTTTCGTCTGATTCTCAATTTTTAAGTTCTTTGTCTGCCTTTGTCAGTTTCTTAATTTCTCGCAACTGTTACCTTTTTCGTTCTTCATCTATTGGTTCTTCCTTTAGACAGGACTTTTTGTTTCGACCTTTTCCGACTTACCTGAAATAGTATTTTTGATGTTTTCGTTTTTAGTTCGTTTCTTCTTCATCTAAATTTTACCCCAGTTCCTGCTTTCTTCATTTCCTTCAGACATATTTTCAATTTTCCAGAATATTTTGGCCATCTACAAGCACCTATAACACCGACAATTCATTCTGCGAAAAACACTGAATGACAGGGAAGGCCTAGAAGCAAGAAGAGAAAAAAGAAGGAGAAGAAAAGTAAAAGAAAATTTTGTGGCTACAAAACCTAATGACTTGGTTTAAGGGTTATTCGATAGATTAGGATAAGACAATGACAGAAGAAGAAAAAAAAAGAAACAGTTGCATCCTATTTCCTCTTTTTCTTTTTCTGTCATTGTCTTATCCTAATCTACGGAATAACCCTTAAACCAAGTCATTAGATTTTGTAGCCACAAATTTCCTCTCATTATTCTTGCACCCCAGTTGCATCCTATTTCTTCTTTTTCTTCTCCTGTCATTGCCTTTTCCTAATTTGTCGAATAACCCTTAAGCCAAGTTATATTAGGTTTTGTAGCCAGAAATGTCCTCTCCTTCTTGCCTCCTAGTTGCGTCCTATTTCTCCTTTTTCTTCTTCATTGTCTTATCCTAATTTGTCGAGTAACCCTTAAACCAAGTCATATTAGGTTTTGTAGCTACAAATTTTTACGTCATCTTCTTCTTCAAATGTAATCCGTAAGCACCAACTCATTTCAATTGGTGTCTAACCGGAATCGACGAGAAATGAATTGATACGTCACCATAGCAACCACAGCGATTCACCAATGACGCTTCAATATATCGTAGCAATCAATTGAAGAGAATACGGTTGTTAGACTATCAATTGTTATGCTTGCTGCATATCAATCGTAACAAGCAAGGAATATACCTAAATGTCAGAATGACATTTGACGTAAGGCCACTTCCGGTAAAACAGGAAGCATCTAAAAGTGAAAATGTGCACGTTAGGGGCAGTTCGACGATTTCTAGAAAAGCCTTCAGCTTGGGAGACCCCGTATACGGAAGACATTTTGATGGAAGCATCCATACATTGGCTTAAGGATTTGATTAATTTAGAGATTCTACTAACGCGTGATCAATATCTTTTCTAATCAAGTGACGTATGGAAAGAAAATCGTATGTCTTTGATTAATTCAATTTTTAAATGTCATAGTCATTTCAACTATTTATAACTGTCATTAAAAGAAGTATTTGTTCATAAAGAGTTTATTGTTACATTGCAAACAGTTAAATAACGATTCAGTAATGTTAGCGAATGTTATTAACAATTTAAAACGCAGAATTCGCTTGTGTTTACAAGAGAACGGCGGACATTTTACGCACCTTCTGTGAACCAGTTTTTCGTTGCTCTTGGCCCGTTCTTTCATTTTGTGGAAAATGTGATCTTCAAATCCAAATTTATAATTAAAAAAACATATAATACATAAGAATAGTTAGATTTTGCGTAGAAACTAGGAATGCAATATAAATAATTCAAATGGGATTTGACATAATAAACTAATCAAAGACGCACGATTTTATTTCCATAGGTCACTTGATTAGAAAAGATATTGATCAGTCGTTATTTCCCCCACAAATTTATATATTTTTGCTTCTCTCTCTCTTTTCCCCATTCGTTGATTTTTTAGATTATTTTCCCCACGTTATGGGACTTTCCCCACAAGGTGGTAATACTGTTACTGACTGCAATCACACCGACCCGTCCTAGTTGTCTCGCAAACCAGCGCATTAGTAAGTAACCTGTAGTTTAGGTCGCGACATCTTGCGGCCGATTTTTTACCTAACACGTGTTAGGTGAAAAATCGGCTGCAAGATGTTGCGACCTAACCTAGTGATTATTTTTTAATTTAATCACTCCGTTTTCGGAACTGGTTTTTAAGTCCCGCTTTAAATTGAATTTCGCCTTTTTTTAGCCATCTTCTCGTTCGCTTCGATCGTTTCTTATTTTTATTTCACTTTTACAAACAAAAAAAAGGAAGCAATCGAAAACAATTCATTTTCGATTTTGTGTTTTTAGTGAGTCGTCATTTTTTGTTTTCACCGTACTATCCCAAAATGTCCTAATTTTTAGGATATGTTCCCGACAAAAAGATCATTTTCTTTTCCTAAACCAAATTGCCAGTAAATTTCTAAAAGTTAATTTGTTAATGATTAAAAAAAAAATAGGTCTCAGAGGTCTCTTAGCTAAATACAGATTTTGCTGTCAACTTGACATTTGAGTTTTGTTCGTCAAATACGTCCGTTCTAAGTTAAGACATGAATTGTTTTTTCCCACAGCCGCCTGAGGCCCTTAACTTTATTGAACCATACGTTATTATAACGTACGGTGAATGAATACTAACAGTGGCAGCATTCCCGCAAGTGAGATAGCGCACCGTTACGTCACCGCATACCCTCTTCTATTTTTACACACTATTATTCAACATTAACTGTCAACTGTCAATAGTTGGTTGACAGTTAATGCGTTAGAGGGAGAAGCGGGTTTGCGATGACGTAACGGTTCGCTATCTCACTTGCGGGAATGCTGCCACCGTTAGTATTCAATTCACCGTGATTATAACGTGCCTTTTTTTTCAATTTCTCCTCGTAGTCGGGCGTGAATTGTTAGTTGTGAACTAGCCTTGCTTGAAACTTATAGCGTTTTCGATTCACCTGCACCGATTGCATCTTCTTTTAACCTCATGTAATAGCACGAGATGAAGATAGCTTCTCAGCTAGAATACTTCTAATCTTAAAAAACAAAACATTCGATACAAGTAACTGGCGCCATCTATTGATGATCATCGGTATGATGAGACTAAACTTCTAAACTTCTCTGATTTTCACAAACGAAAACGAAAAGTGAAGCGAAAATTTGAACTTCGCGTTTGGACAACGCTTTCGCTTTCAAAGATGAGAGAGAGGAAAAACAAAATGGCATAAAATTCTGAAATTTTCTCTAAAAACCGCCCAAAAATTCAACTTGAAAAAAAAAAAAAAGAATGCATTCGTAACTGGCGCCATCTATTGACGAGCATCAATATCTCTGAATTTCTCAAACTAAAAAACCAGGCAAAACATGAATTTCGTTCTGAAGATGTACAATGTAAATAAACACAACGTTCTTTTTTTTTTAATTTGAAAGATAAGAAAGTCAAAATCAAAGAGTCACTAACACTGAAATTTGCTAATGCAAACAAAAAAAAAACCATACAACAAAAACAACGCAACTTTAACTGGCGCCATCTGTTGACGGTCATCAGCATCAAACGTTTTAAACTTCTCTGATTTTGATAAAACAAACGCAATTTTAACTGGCGCCATCTGTTGTTTACCGTCAATATTAAACAATGTAGAGTTTTTTTTATTTCCAAAAACGAGACAATAAGGCGAAAATAAATAAGATTTTTTTAAAAGAAATTCGAATGAAATTCTTGTCTCATCTACTGTCAGTCATTGAATGCTTCCGTGTCACACTTTTTCATATACAGGGAGATCGAGATTGATTGTCCTGATCCTACACTACTTTCCGTGAGCTTGATGTCAATATTTACATCTATCACATGAAGGTTAGAACGAAAAGCAGTGACGTGCGTAGAATATAAACGGAATAGAAATAAAATTGAAAAAGCAACCGAAAATTGTACTAGGATATTAAAAACTTAATGATTCCTTCGTCAATTTAATTTCTACGGAGCTCCGTCAGATGGCGTTGATTACAATAATTGGTTGATTACAATAATTGCGTCTGAGACCTTTATTTAAACGAGTTTGTGTTAGAGATGATTTGCAAATTCAAAAGAAAAAAAAAAAAAAAGAATTCAGTATTGTTATGTACAGGCGAGTCACGATTCGATATGTTCATAGAACCTTTTTAATTTTGAGAGGTACAGCAAAAAGTCTTTAAGAAAAGTTGCATTGAATGTTAAGGGCTACAATAATTGTTGAAACGTTGACTAATTTGCTGCTCATTTAAGCTGAATAAAACTCCACAGATGGAACCACATGACTTAAGAGGATAAGAGGTTCTGTGCAAATACAGTCCTTGGAATAGATTACTGTAGTTTGAGATCTCTAAGTACAGGGAGGTCGAAATTGATTGTACTGGTCCTACACTGCTTTCCGTGCTTTATATCCAGTTATTAAAATGAAGTTGGCAACGCAAGGAGATCTGGGGAAGTTACTAGATATCCCAGAATTCTTTTGACAGTTCATTGCCGTTCATGCAAGAAAAATGGTTTATTTTATTACAATAGCATTCTGATTAAACAATCATTACGTTCTTTATTAATTAGGTTAGGTTTGGGTCAGGTAATACTGAGTGTATACCTCTTTTTAGCTTAATGTATTAATGCAAGCTAGAGAGAGATAAACTGAGTGCACACCAGCGCAACAGAAGGAAAGTGCTATTTAGTTTAAAAGTGGGCTTATGCTGTTTCATACGTCAGGTCGATTGACGCCGGTTCACAACTAACAATTCACAACCAACTTATTCGTTTAGATCTCCCCGCTCAGTGGTACGTGTCTCCTTCGAGTCGTAACGATTTACTTGGCCACGAGTGTACGTTATTACGTAATTTAGGTTCTATTCATATCAGGCACGCTTTTAAAATAATCGTTTTCGATAATACACTCCTGATTCATGACAGGTTCGATGTTCTGCTTAGCACCGAAGCCGCCTTCCGCGATTTGTCCGTCGAAGTTGAAATTGTTTTTATTGTCTGAAATCAAAGTGCCGGCAACATGGAACATATTCACGTACATATCGTCCTTCATGTTCAGCAGGTTTATCTCGGACGCGTCGTCCAAGATCTTTTCTTTGATCGGCTGGCCGTTCAGCAAGTAATCCTGCGTCTGGTTGTATTTGAAAGTTTCATTGGCCAAGGGCGTCGAGGGGTAAGACCTCGAGTAATGACTGACGTCGATTTTTAAACTTTCCGGTTGGGTCTTCGAGTAGGGCGCCGGAGTGCTCGGCACCGAACGCGACGGATTACACTTCATATAATTGATCTCGTCGATGTCGATGGCCGCCTGGGCGCCCCTCAAATTCGGCGGAAGGACTTCCGCGGAAGGGCTTTGCACGTTCGCCTGGATGTTATTGATTTCGATGGGGATATTACAAAACTCATTGTGCAAATTACCGTCGTCCAAGAGCGTACCTAAATTCGCCTGATCGATCGTGTCGATAATTTTCGTCACGTTGATGTTTTCGCCTTCGGCGAACGTGTCCATGTCGTTGAAGTCGTTCTGTCCTCCGCCGTCCTGCTCGTTGTTGATTATGTTGAAGGGGAAGTGGGTGAAGCACGAGTTGGAAACTACGTTCAATGGCACGGATTGCGACCTTAAGGCGGGTTCTAGAACGGCCTGCGTGTTATTAGATAACAGGTGGGTTACCTCCGGGGATAATTGGTCGACGAGGTTCACGTTCCTAATGGCGGCCGCATTATAATTCGGGGTGTACGAATACTTTTGATTGGAGTTTAAAATGTTTTGGAGCAAGTTAGTTTTCGGGCTGGGCGGAGCAGACATCGGCATATTCACGTGGTTGTTCTTTAATAATAATTCCTTTTGGCTTACGTCGATGCTTAAATCTAGTTCGTGCTTAACTTTTTTGCTTGCGGTTACCTTGCGAGTTAGCGCGACGTTCATCGAGTTAGAAGGGTAAGGGTGGGAATTCCCCCTTGCTCTAGGGACTGGCGTGTTTCTGGGACTTACGAAGGGGCTTGCGTTGGTGCTGGAGCATTTCGATTGTCTACCCGTAGGAGAGTGAGGCCCGGGTGAAATCGGGGTGAAGCTGAAATTTTTTCTTCGTGTATTGGGACTTGGAGGCACGTTATCTTCTTGGGCGTGCGTGTCGAAGCTCACTCGTCTCCTAGCGCTTCCGATGTTCGGTTGCAATTGGGGTGGTACATTTATATTCGGACGTTCCGACGCGTTCGAAACCAAGACGGAATCTTTGTTGCAGGCGGTGTTTTTGGTGAAGGCGCTCGAGTTCGATCCTACGATTTTATTTAGGTCCTGTGTTTCCGACGGAAACGCAACGCTCTGCTCTAATAAGAGGCGCAACTGCGAGAGCTTCTGTTTCTTGGCAATGTCCTGCTCTTGGTGGTTGTTAATGTTGTTTTCGTTTTCGAAATACTTCATCAATTCCTCCTCGTTTTCTTGACTGTTATTTGTACCTAGGTAATCATCGAACGCGTCTTTAGAGACGTTTCCTATGCTAATCAGACGTTCCCTCGTGAAATGTATCACGGACTGGTCTTCGTCCAAAGACGCAATGTTGCTGCTCAACTCTTTCCTTTTCGCTTTTCTCGACTTACTTGTAACCGTTTCTTGAGATCTAGAATCCACAGCGCTGAGTACCGGCTGCGGGTTGTACGAGGCAATATCACATTGTTCCGGTTTCGGCTGGATGTGTTTGTACTTGAAGTTCTTTGTTCTCTTAGGAGACAACACCGGAGACTGCTTGGCCGCGAGACGCGGTATGGGCACCTTCGCCGCTTCCCCGGGGTTAAAGCTACCATATCCGTCGGCGTCTTTCACTGTTACATCACAATTATTTTTTTCAGAGGCCCTATCACTTGCCGATCTCTGAAAACTGCTAAAGTCAGGTAACGCTTGTAGATTAGTGAAATCTAGAGATTTATCACAGACAGGTTGGAGGCCCTGAGATGGACTGGTTTTTATCTCACTAATAGCTATTGGCGACGTGCTCGAACTGGTCGAAGTTTGCAGCTGTATTTTCGGCTTTTTCGAGCGAGATTTCGGTTCGATTTTCAACTGCGGTGTCTGCAGCAAACAAACCCTTTTCAATACTTTCAAAGAAAGACAAACTCGCACACTTTCATAAATAAATAAAATTGGTTACATTTTCTCTTAAACACTAAATAATCAATTCAGTAGCACTTTCATAGATTTAAATTAATTATAAAAACCTACTGATCTGGTAAATTTAAATGAAATAAAACTTTAATTCCTTAAAACCAAACATAAACTGGGAAGCACATTATTTCACAATTAAAAACTTTTTTGTGTTTTAATGCAAATACAGAAAGGCAAAACCGTTTGGTGACTGATGCGATAAACAAAAATTTTGAACTACACAAAAACATATTTCCATAGGAAATCAAATTACCTGCAACTTCCTCTTCTGATCCCTACTTTCGCATTTCTGTTGAATTTTTCGTATAGTCTCTTTATGTCGACTGTTACTAACACTACTTGACATATCACCTGCAACGAAGTTGTCTCTTTTTTTTTTTTTAATAAAAATAAATTTGTTCGAATACGGACCTCTGAGTTGACTCTGCACCGCAGAAGTCACGAGCAAAGCAGAAGTGCTTCCCAATCCTACGGAAAGATTTTTCACGAGATAGAAAGCTAAGCCGTGCAAATTCTGAAACTGCGATCCGAGCTTGCTTTCGGACCACTCCTTGACTATCGTCCAAGCGGCCGTAAGTAAATCCGTTTGACTGTAAGGTGGCTCTGTAGACTGAAAACATTTTACACCTTTAGAAACGTCCGCCCGAACGAAACTCGAGCGCCACCACTCACCAAGGGTTTGTCAGACAAATCTGGTAAAACGGGCGGTGACAGTTTAATGCGCTTGCGAAGGCCGGAGTAACAGTATTGCGAGTTGCCTCTGGTGCCCAACCTCCGCGGTCTTACTTTCGGATAGACTTGCTTCATCACTTTTCCAAAATCTGCCGTCGATAAAGGCTTTATGTTGTTCGGTTCACAGAATTGCCTAAAATATATAATACTCTAAAAATACAGTCAAATTAACCCCCCTCCCTTCCGCTCATGCAATTGTAACATCCATGAAATCACTGGTCTATATACAGAACTTTATGATTGGCAACAAGGTCATGACATGTGCCGTACTAGCACACGGGTCTTCAACATCAACAATAGGTGTGTTTGTTATCCTGCACTAGTGCAAACCAGTGTACACTTTTTTCTTAATACCTGTTTGGTATTATTCATTGCAGTTACACTACCTTGTTTGTTACGTTAGTGTAGTGTATTTCGTGTTACACAAACTACACCAGCACGGGAGAAAGAGTAACGAGTGCAGATAGGGTAGACATGCGCAATAGATTATTAAACGTCATTTGTGTGATCGATTGCACGTGGATATGTTTTGCTAAATCTCACAAGGAAATGCAAAATGATTTATTCAAAACGTAAAATACTCGTTTACAAAGGTTTTATTTTCGCCAGATGCGTTTACAACTAAAATAGACTGCCATGTATGCATTTTAATTCTATTTTGAAATAACATGTAAGATTTTAGGTTATAGTTGATGTTTACAAAATTCAACGATTATAACACGTGGAAAAATAAACCGCACAAACTACACTCAAGCAGTTTGGTAGCACCAACTTCACCGCTGTACACTTCCTACACTCGCGTTACTGCACTCGTTACACGAATGCTATCCCGTGTAATGTTACCAAACAGACCTAATAATAGGTCTGTTTGGTAATATTACACGAGATAGCATTCGTGTAACGAGTGCAGTAACGTGAGTGTAGGAAGTGTACAGTGGTGAAGTTGGTGCTACCAAACTGCTTGAGTGTAGTTTGTGCGGTTTATTTTTCCACGTGTTATAATCGTTGAACTTTGTAAACATCAACTATAACCTAAAATCTTACATGTTATTTCAAAATAGAATTAAAATGCATACATAGCAGTCTATTTTAGTTGTAAACGCATCTGGCGAAAAAAAAAGTTTGTAAACGAGTATTTTACGTTTTGAATAATTCATTTTGCATTTACTTGTGAGATTTAGCAAAACATATCCACGTGCAATCGATCACACAAATGACGTTTAATAATCTATTGCGCATGTCTACCCTATCTGCACTCGTTACTCTTTCTCCCGTGCTGGTGTAGTTTGTGTAACACGAAATACACTACACTAACATAACAAACAAGGTAGTGTAACTGCAATGAATAATACCAAACAGGTATTAAGAAAAAAGTGTACACTGGTGTGCACTAGTGCAGGATAACAAACACACCTAATATGTGTTTTAGGAAGTTACTAATATTATAATAAACAGTGTTAAAGTTATTATGTGTGTGCTTGTTAATCACTAACCAACAATACAGACAGTGCAGAGAGAATTGTCAGTTTAAGTTTAATGTGCCTTCATAGATAGGTATTTGGAACTTTTAAATTTTATATGTATTTTCAATTTAAAAATTCAGGAGAACTTCCAAAGCTTTTTTTTATAAATGTAGTTCTCATGCGTTAGAGTGGCTCCCTCTGCACGTACAATTTTGAATTAAACTTCGGCCGCTGCCATAGCACAGAATAATAAACGACCAGGAGTACGATTTTTGAAATCACACGTAAATATACGACCACGTAAAGTTGCGCTGACTAACTTGCGTGCACATTTATAATTTCCAATTTTTGACGACCATTCTTATCTTGGCTTGTGCACGTTCTTGCGATCGGTTAAATAAACGATTGCCACTTCTGGCAACAGCGCAATTGTAACCTAACTTCCGTGACATTTTGTTGTTTTGTAAACAAACTTCAGCTGAAGAGTGTTATAAAGTGCAATGGAAAGTAAAAAAAGCAGAGGTGCTAACACATCTGATAAACAAAAAAAGTGTCTTATAGAATTTGTGAAAAAAAAACCTCATCTCATAAGTGGCAAGCAAACGAAGAGTTATACTCACAAACATATGCAGAATGATTGGGAAGAAATATCAAACTTTTTAAATAGTATGGCTGGGGCCCACAAAGACTGGCGTGGCTGGCGAAAGGTACAATTTGATTTTATACTTATACCTATTAAGAAATAATCTCTAAAGGTACTTGTTTAGTGTTGGCAGGACTTGCTATTTCGAACCAAAGGAAAAGTAGCGGGGAACAAAAGAAGGGCAGCTGGTACATGAGGTGGTCCATTTAAGGACGAGTCACTGACACCTGCAGAGGAAGATTTGTTGTATGTAATAAAGCCGGTGTGTGTAGATGGTCATAATGTGGCCGAGTCCACAGTGGAATTTCAATTCAATGATAATGAAATTGAAAGTGTGTTATTGGATATAGTATCGGCGCCACCAAACACAAACCACCGTTTAGAGGAACCCGAATTAGTTGAAAAACACACCTTTGAATGATTTTGAAGTATTACACACTATAATTATGCCTCCGGGTAATCCTGAAGATAATGCAAACAGAAATGCTTTAACCGACACAACAAATCAGTTAAGCAGCCATGTAAAGAAAATGCCAAAGAAACTTGAAAACCCGATAAACTCTGCTACTGCCGCAACATGTTTCAAGAACAACCTAGACAAGAAACTGCACATCAAGGAAGCATATTACAACCAAAAACTGAAGATTTTGGAGGAGAGGAACTTAGTTGAAGCAAAGAAAGTGGAAGCCTTAGACCGAATAGCAACCGCAGTGGCTAGAAATGGTGATCTAATGCAATGAAATAACTTATCAGTTAATGTGTGCAATTGTTCATTTTTTTTTAATACCAAATTACGAAGCCAAAGGTTCACTTTGTTATACATTATATCTATAATAACAATAATTTGTGTTCATTGTATTAAAGGCTGTTTTACATTATACTTTTTTGGTCTAGAAACTTTGACAAGTTTCCATACTAGAATCTTGTACTAGATTTGGCTTAAACAGAATAATCTCTTCTGCATTGTTTAATTTCCATATTTTTGAAATAGAACTTGGTAGTACTTAATATGCGTTGGTGTGCAGGTCTAGTTTTAAAAATTGGACAGAAAATAGGTCCGGAACTAGTTTTTAGACGTTTCTAGTATGCGAACTTGGATGGATTTTTTCTGTTTTACATTATTCAAGTTACTTCTAGTATTCGACTTGTCGAAGTTTCTAGACGAAAAAAGTATTATGTAAAACAGCCTTTATTACAGAGTTAGTTACTCAGTTCCTCGCAAGAAAACCAATAACCCTCCTTCTAAATCTCCTACCCGCTGCAAGTTCCGGATTCACCCGCCTCACAGCAAGTTCCTCACCTTCATCTTTCACATATTCTTCATCATCCATTATACCGAAATCAAAATCTGCATTTTCGGCTGGATACGGTTGCAGTATATTATATTCCACGCACATGTTGTGCAACACAACACAAGCATTTATTATCTTACACGCTACATCTGGATGATAATGCAGTACCCTGTGCTTCAATAAACATCTAAATCTGCCTTTCAGTACTCCATTGCAGTGCTCAATGGTACTTCTCGTACTTTTATGTTTAGTATTATAGAAGTGTTCTGGAGTACCAGGTACCGGGTTCTCGGTTAATGGGTTGAGCAAGCATGGGCGAAGAGGATATCCAGAATCTCCCAAAAGGTAATAGTCAGTGTGACCTAGGTCATGTAAACGTCGCATAAGCGGTTGAACATTGGAACGCCTCCAAATAAATGAGCAGAGTTATAGGAGAGGCAAGATAGTTAGCGGTGCACGTCATTAATGACGTCAGACGTGTCGTCAGAAGCTAGCTATGTCTGCTATCAACCGAAAGAAAAAGAAATTTTGAAAGTAACTTATTAATGTATTAACGTTGTAAAATCACAATGAAATGCTTCTTTTATAAAAATTTAAGAAATCTGAATAATAAATGTAAAGTAAATATGCTCGATATATTTTATTATTAGCCGTAAAATTGTAGTGAATTTGTGTTTTGAGGATTGGTATTCCTTAAAATTTGTCGTTGTTGCCAATTTAGTTATGTCAACAAGTTTTGTGGTGGTTTCAGTTGCTTTCATTTTGTGTTCTATAGTTTACTAAATTTTTACGACCTAAAACAGTTTTTGTCAAAACTACTTAACGTGTGTTGAGTTTCGTGCAACATGCCTAAAAATTTATGTAAACAGACGAAGGAAGTTGTCAGTCGTCTCATCAACTACTTCGAAAGAGAACGTGACAATGGTGGTCTATTGCTACCATTAGGCGCTGTTAGAGAGGTATTACAGTTGTATACTTATTATGAATTACATAAAAACACGATTTTATTTTAGCGTGCTGCTGAAGCATGTGGCTTAAGTATTGCTACTATTAGTAGAATTTCAACGGCATCAAAAGAAAATCAACCCTTGCCTTCACCTAAAAGGAAACGAACCAGAGCTAAGCCTAATGTTGATGTGGATGATGCAACTCAAGTTGCAATACGCAATGTTATTTATGAAATGTATCGCAACCGTAAGCATTTACGAATAATTTTTTTGTATATTATGTAAATTATTGCTTGTCATAGGTCAGCATGTTACACGTAAAAGTTTGCTGAGTTTGTTAAAAGAAAGAGACTTGTACAACGGGAGTTTATCATCACTTGGCAAAGTATTGAAAAAAATTGATTTTCGTTGGAAAAAAGATGACCGCCGAAGAGGATTGATGGAACTGCAGCATGTAGCATTACTACGGGTTGACTTTTTGCAAAAGTATGTGCAAAATATGCGAAAGAATCATTATTCCCAGTGTGTCTACTTAGATGAAACGTGGATATTTGAAAATGGAAGTGGTCATTGGTCATGGCAGGATAATAATCGTCAGACAGTTAAAACAATAAAGAGCGAAGGGAAAAGGCAAGTCATTTTGTATAGAAAATTCTCCACAATAGTATTATATTCTGGACAAAAATTAGGTTGAAATATAGCAATTATTATGCCTCCCTTTTTATTAATTTGAACATGTACTTTTCGTAATGTTAACAATGTTGTAGGTACATTGTGTTACATGCTGGCAGTAAAGATGGTTTTATACCAGGAGCGTCATTAATATTTTCTTCACGTACTAAGAATCCCGATTACCATGGTGAAATGACGAAGGATACTTTTTTAAAATGGTTTCAATAACAACTATTGCCGAACTTAAAACCAAAATCATTAATTGTTATGGATAATGCGAGTCATCACTCTGAAATTGCAAATAAAGCACCTGACTCTTCTTGGAAGAAAGCTGATATTCAAAATTGGCTATCACATAGAAACATTTTGTTTGATAATGCTATGTTAAAACATCAGTTGCTGCATCTAGTCTCCTTGTAAGTTTTTTAGTAAAAAGTTAAATAGAAACAACAAACTATAATATATTGATGTTTTAGGCATAAACCTCCAAAAGAATATGTAATTGACAATATCGCAGTACAACATGGTCATAAAATTCTACGATTGCCCCCATATCACTGCATATTTAATCCGATCGAGAATATTTGGGGTCTCACCAAAAGTTATTATAATACGCATATTGGACGAGATGGCTATGGTGTAGCAAATTGTTTGAAAATGTGGGAAGAAGCTTTGCAAACGATTACTACTCAAACTTGGGTTAACACTATTGAGCATACAGAGGCAGAAATAATCAGATGGTGGGAACGTGAAGTGGGTATGGATCATGATGATGTGTGTCCCTTGATTATAAATTTGGAGGAAGACTAGCTCCTGCTGTGAATCAGACAGTGACGCTGATTAAAGCTATTAAACTTATTTAGTATTTATACATGAGAAGAAAGAACGGAATTACGTTAAAAATTTGGTGGCAATATTGTGCAGAATTACGATAAAATATTTATGTAATGACTGTATTACTTACCCAAATTTATGTGATAAAGATTATAATAAATTAAACTAGATTCTTATTTGATGAACATTTGTATAATAAATTCATAATTACTTTTCACAAACACCTTCAAAAGTACAAATGTTTATTACAGATTCACTGTATTAGTGCCCGAAGAAGCATTGCCAAGTTGATGAATTTGACTGTCGAGGAGAAGTGATTATGAATTTATAATCTAAAAGTAGATTACAAAACATCTTTTATGGTTTTAATTTGCATTTCTCTTCACTACACTGAATATTGTAGTGTATTCCCAAAACTGTTTTTGTTTACAAAATATCAATGATATTACCGACCAACTTTATTATTTAAAGCATTAAAAGTTTCCACTCTGCAAAAGTAACAGAATTATACCACAAATTATACGTGGCAGGATCTCTAATAAAAAAGTTACGTACTATCGCGCCGCCCCCAACACCGGTAAAACGAATTTATGCATAGATGATCTTTCTAGTTGCTCCTTAGAAGCGACGTGCAAAATATGTAAGTGGCAGGATCTCTAATAAAAAAAAGTTACGTACTATCGCGCCGCTGCCAACACCGATAAAACGAATTTGTGCACAGATGATCTTTCTAGTTGCTCCTTAGAAGCGACGTGCAAAATATGTAAGTGGCAGGATCTCTAATAAAAAGTACGTAGTACCGCGCCGCCCCCAACACCGATAAAATGAATTTGTGCACAGATCATCTTTCTAGTTGCTCCTTAGAAGCGACGTGCACAATATGTAAGTGGCAGGATCTCTAATAAAAAAGTTACGTACTATCGCGCCGCGCCGCCCCCAACACCGATAAAACGAATTTATGCTCAGATTGTGTTTTTAAATGCTGCCACCTGGCAATATTCAAAATTTATAAGCGGTTGGCGGTAGATTTACTGATAATCACACATAGACTGATCTCTATTATTTATTGCTGGAAAGTATTGCTAGAGTAACTCGGCTAAATAAATGCGTTGTGAGTGCTTCCCGGGTATTTAGCTTTCACATTTAACACTTTTAACTGCGAATCGCAAATCTACAAAATGACGGCCAACAGTTTTTTGAAATAATCGTGCCTACTTAGACTTACTAGTTGTACATTTAGTTAGTGGTACTGCTTACGATTAATGTAAACATACTCTGGGTAATCCGCATTGCGGATTTTGAGACGTCTTAAATAGAATTTATCAGTATATAATATATCTATTCGCATTCCTGGACATTTTTAACGACCGCTGCAGAAGTAATGCAAACGTTATTATGGATAAAAACTGTTTATAACATCAGAAGAAACAAACGCGTAAACTTGGCATCTTGGAATTTGCACGTGAATAAAGCATTACGCCATGCATGAAAACAGTGCCATCTTGTGTCTCTACGATGAACTAGGCTTAGTTTTGAATGTAGTTTTCTTTTCGATTAATTGTTATAATAATTGAGAATATAATGGAAATTCTGTCCATTTACATTATAAATAACAAATAATATTCTTTATGATTTAATAAATTCAAACTTATTCGAACAGCACAATGTTGTGAAACATACGAAAAACCAATGATTAATTTTTCTTTCAAGTTGTAATTTTTGAATTCGCGCGGACCAGTCGCCGCTCTCCCACCATAATTCAAAGTTAAACAGCGGACACAAACATCAAAGGTGCCGACAGCCAGTTGTATTTCTGGTCGCTTATTATTCTGTGGCCATAGTTACCACGTAAATAGTTCCTTGATTTGAATTCGAACTATGTACCGTTTTATTAATCTGAATAATAGATCCTAAATATATCGTATTTTAATCACGCCGAGATGCCAAAGTGTTCCATAATTAGTTGTAAACTAAAAAGTAACATTTCCTTTCACTGTTTGCTTGCAGACGCCACTTTTCTGAAGTGAAGATAGTACCTAAACACAGTAGTGGGTACGTTCGACATTACGCTCGGGGCAAGCTCTGAGCAGAAATGTAAGAGAGAGCGAATGCGTTTCAGTGCATGTAAGAGTGAGACAAAAGAACGCTCCGAGCATTATGTCAAATGCACCCACTCTAAAGTGGCTCCCTCTTCGAATTAGAAAAATGGTTTTAAACTAGGAACGCGATCGGCAATCGATCAGGCAATCGGAACGCGATCACAAAACTCCATTTACAACCCATTCGAATGAGAATCGATTTAAATTAACTTAAAAATCAGTGATTGCATTTCGTTTACTATTAATTCAATTGAAGGAAGTAACCCCCTACTGAACAAGCTGATTTTTACAGCCACTTATCAATTTGATGTCATTTCATACATTGAGGTTATGTTAATTTGAATTACAAAACATCGTTTTCTTTTTCTAATGATAAATGTGGGACCGCGTTCGGCCTTAAAGGGTTGCAGTTTTCAAAGATAAAAAAAAGTAATTTTCCTATGTACACACAAATTAGACAAACAAAACAAATTAAAAACAAAAACGGAAAATGAAATGAAAAAATGAGAAGCAATTAAAAAAAAATCAAATGAAAATGAAAAATAAAAAAATAAAAAATTAGAAAAATAAAACGAATTAAAAATAAAATGCAAATATTAAATGAAAATAGAGACAAGTGAAAAATACGGAGAAAATTAAAATGAAAAATCAAACAAGAGACTAAATGCAAATGAAAAACACATTGGGAAGCAAAAATTTGAAAAAAAAAGGAAATAGAATAGAAAAGGAAAACGGAAAGCAACTGAAAAAGAAACAAATCGGAAACAAAAAGGAAGCAAACAAAAAATGAAAAGATAGACAAGTGAGAAACAATAAGTGACTTTCAATTTCTAACACTGATGCGTGTCATTATTTTAATTGAAAGTAAATATGTCTTATTATTATCTTATATGTATTAGAAGAAGTAAAGTAAGAGAAAAAAACTTGAAAAAATTAGAGAAAAAATTGAAGTAAAAAAAATAAATAAACTTTTTTAGTTTTTAGTTTAATTTTTTAGTTAATTAAACGTTTTTATACTTCGAAAATAAATAGGTATGCACACAATTACATACTAAAAAAAATGTAAAATATCAAAAACAAATAAATGAAAGCAAATAATAAATTGGAAGATGTTATTATTGTCTGCCGAATTCTGGTACGCTATTACGAAATTGCTAAAATCTACTATGTTTATTTACTACATTTTTTCAATAACTCTTGTAAAGAACTTGATAACTTTTTGGTAACTTGATAACAATTTCCTATAGTCACTAAATAAACACAGTACCGCAATCCATACGCTTAACGTGTAAGATAGAGAAATCACATTTTTGCACTAAAATGGCTAAAATACTTTCGTCAACTGTAGTGACCACTTTCGTCCATTCAGTGACCACTTTGGTCAACTTCAGTGACCACTTTGGTCAACTCCAGTGTCCACATTGGTCAACTTTAGTGGCCATTTTCGTTCATATACTTAATGTGTA
Organism: Dorcus parallelipipedus; assembly: GCA_958336345.1. Lineage (NCBI taxonomy): Eukaryota > Metazoa > Arthropoda > Insecta > Coleoptera > Lucanidae > Dorcus > Dorcus parallelipipedus. The sequence goes on from OY284484.1 coordinate 1,575,772, forward strand.
AGATAAAGAAAAGTTCTTGCACTAAAATGATCGTCTTTTCTAGTTATTTTCTTTCCGGCAAGCTTAAATGGTCGACATTTCTAGTGATTTTTTCCGGCAAGTTTAAATTGGCGACTTTTCTGGTGATTTTCTTTCTGGTAAGTTTAATCAAATTTAACGCCTCTCAAATAAAAGTTTAAAATACCAGAATGTATCGTTGTTAGGGTTAGATGTTTAAATTTCCCGCCAATATTTTGCGGTACTGTAATTATTTAGTGATACAATTTCCGTTAATATAGCGCCATGTATTATTCAATGACACATACATTCCAAAATTGTGACTGTTGCAGTGAAGCAACAAAATTATGGTTGGTAAAAGTTTAAGATAACATATGCCATAAGACAAAACTGTGAGCAAAATGGAATATTATGACACTCTATATACATATAAGTGTATGTACAGTTGCGGAATTTAAAAAAGCATACACTCAAAATGTTGAACTTGGTGAATGATGAACTTAGCTTTGTCTGAAATTATTTTCACTTTATAAGTAAAAATAATTGTCAAAATGATAGACCGACATTGACGTGCCGCATGTAAGTATTGAGTAAGTAAATAAAACGCAAATAATTACATTAACTGAAGAAGAGTGGTCTTCTTGGGTCAGTTAACTTGGCCCCCCCCAGTAACGTTTTTCAAAGTTTTCTTGCACCAAATGATTGCACCCTTAATGCACCCTTATGCACCACCAAAATAAATTTTTGCACCCCTCCAGGAGAGAAACTGCAGGCAAATTTCACTGGGGGGGGCTGCGGTTAACTTGGCCCCTCCCAGTGAAATTTGCCTGCAGTTTCTCTCCTGGAGGGGTGCAAATATTTATTTTGGTGGTGCATAAGGGTGCATTAAGGGTGCAATCATTTGGTGCAAGAAAACTTTGAAAAACGTTACTGGGGGGGGCCAAGTTTACTGACCCGGTCTTCTTGACTCCTAAAATTGAAAGTAGAGTTATGCATTGTGTCATTTTACATGTTTTAATTGTCAGCAGTTATGTCAATCAGACAGAGATCGATTCACAGTGCTCTAATATTGCAAAATATGGCCTAAAGCCTTGTATGCTTTTTTAAATTCTACAACTGTACCGTGTTTTTTTTTTTGAAATGTCATAAGGGGTGGCTATAGAAAATAAAATTCATGTCGTAGCTTGATTCACCACTGCATTACTTTTCATGTCTAACGAATTTAACCTAAAAACTTAAAACTGATGATGTTGAATTATGAAGTGATTAGGGGTAATTACGCTTAGTTATTTTTATAGTGTAATAGGAACTTTTGTTTTTTTAATAAATAAATTCGATTCAATGATGAAAGTGCCAACAGTAGGTCTACCAACTGCAACTTTTTTTAGGCGTTGTTTGCGTTTGATTTTAAGATCGCAGCGCTATCGCGGATAAATCGGAACCTCTGTAAGCTATGCGGAATTTTTGTGATGCACGTGTTTAAGTGCGTACCAATCCAAATATACAAGTTGATTTCATTTAAATGTGACGCATAATAAAATCCTGTTACATCATACACTTCAGTATTGACGCCAAAACACGATATATCACGTTTCATGTAGCATGCAAGGGTTTGTTTAGTTGAGTTGACACCAAGTGGCGAAGCTTAGCTGCAAACTCTAAGGTTTTAAAAATTAAAAAAAATTAATTAGATTAATTAAAAAAAGCATACACTCAAAATGTCTCGTTGTGAACTTAACTTTGTTTGAAATATTTTCGACTTTTACGTCAAAATAATTGTCAAGGTGACATACCGACAGTAACATGCCGCATTTAACTGTTGCCCAAAAACCGCAAATAAATACACTAATTGGAGAAGGGTGGTCAGTAAGAAGATACATCTAGAGTTGTAAATAGCTGGCTTCAAGTAAATAACGTTGTGCGTTTGCCATGACCTTCCAGAAGCCCAGATATCAACCCCATTGAACATGTTTGGGGTTATATCGTGAAGAAAATTTGTTAAATATATTTATGTATGTTATTTTATCGTAAATGAATTCTCAGTTTAGTTTACTATTGCTTTCTTGTTGACTCCTAAAAGTGAAAGTTGAATTATGCATTGTGTCATTTTACATGATTTAATTGTCAGCGTTTATGTCAATCTGACAGAGATCGATTTACACTACTCTAATATTGCAAAATATAACCTAAACGCCTAAACACTTGTATGCTTTTTTTGATTCCGCAACCGTACTACATCAACATACTTCGTATAGAGGTAACGCATTAAATGATTTTTTATATCTATCCTTAGCCGTCCTCCATTTACATTCACTTCACCCTAAATCAAATCAATTTGATTTTGAACAGAACTGATTTTAAAGTGAACAGAAAGATTCTTAAAGGAATGATGTTTTGGAACTGAAATTAACATAACCTCAAAATACGTATCACATAAAACTGATAACATGCTGATAACTGATTTAGAAAACCAGCTTGATCAGTACGAGGTGCGTTAGTGGAAACTCAATCACTTCGTCATCACTGATCGCCAAATGAGTAACTGCAAATGGAATGCAATCTGTGATTTTTAATTGAATTTGAAACGATTCCCGTTCAAATAAGTTGTAAATGGAGGACGGCTCTTGTCACAAATTATTCTCATCTAGGGATAAAAAAAACAGTTGGAAATATTATTTAGAGTGACGCTTGTCAAAGTTACTGTCAGTGGTTAAGAAAATTGAGTTTAAATATCGCATCCCAAACTTTTATCGCATGACATTTAATGATTCCGCGTTTCTCGTGAAAGAAAAATTCTGCACTCCTTAACATAACAACTTTTTGATTGGTAAATAACTTAACAGACTTAACTATACATAACCTAATACACTTTTAAATCGAAACCAGTGACATTGCAGTAAACAGAATTCCCTAAAACTGTTGCCTTCCTTATTGCACTTGCGACAATTGTATTTGTTATCTTTGAATGGGATTGCGTTACCTGTACGGAGTGTTGATTTAGTACCTTAGCAAGCTCTACAACAAACTCCTATAACAACTAATGCCAATGCTTTAAAATTTTGAAAATACATGAATCGTGCTACATGATTTTATTTTCCACATGGCATTTAAAAAAAAGCACATGGTATTACGACCACGTAAAATTCCTGGATTACCAAAGTACCGCTAACATCCGCCATTGTGGTTCCACTTTCTGGCGGCAAAATTTAAAACGCGCTGCTGTGCTAAATCGTCTAAAGCTTTTTTTTATTAGTCATTAATGAGTTGACTGTACTGAAAAGAATTTATTTTCGTTAATTACTACATGAAATTGTAAATAATTTCTTTTATCTACGACCACTACTGTAAAGGACGAATTACGTACAACACATAAATTAAGTAAGCGGGTATTTACAAACGTCGTGCGTAAAGTAAGAAAAACGCACAACGCACCTACTTTACGCACATTTGCAGTTAGATCTACGTAGCCGCATCACATTAGATTGACAGTCGCCGAAATTGTAAGTGTCATTGCTGATTATTTTGAAGGTAATTTTTGTGATCGTAGATAAAGTATAGTACAAAACTCGAGTTGTAAAGCAATTACGCACTTGTGGAATGACTTGCATTCGCCGCTGCGCGGCTCATGCGCAACGTTTCCACCGTACGTAATTTGCTATTTACAACTCTCGATATGTAATATACTATTAAAATTAATATTTCAAGATTATTTTGCACTTAATGCTTGCATAGTTATTCGCTGTAACTTTCAATTGTTTTACATTTTACAAAAGAATGTGGCATTTTTCGTAAATGTCGTCTTTACAAATTTGTTAAGTTTTTCGCCGCACGTTTGTAGCAGAAAAAGTCTAACACATTTTTGTACAAATCTGTTAACCAATAGTTTAGATCGCGACATCTTGCGGACGATTTTTGACCTATTATTTTTGTACCGAAACTAATCGCATGTTAAAACTAACGGCAAAACCATGAACGCTAACAGCTGACTACAATGTTACCGCCATTTTGGCTCCAACACACTAATACAGTGTGTCTGTAAATGACCATATGTCAATTATGTTGGGATGCCTGCAGTTTTATGAACTTGTAGTGGCGACCATGTCGTTTACGTCAACTCTGACAGGGCACATTGGCGTATCCAGGGGATGATCACTGACTAAGATGACCTTGAGATAGTGGTTTATTTAGAATTCGCATTCAAAGGTGGTGCAATAAATATTTCTTTTACAAAATAATTAAAATTCCACATTATTTAAATACTAGACTTAATTAAGTAAGTTGTAAATTTAATAAAATATTCAATAAAAAATGTATGTAAATGACGAAATAATTTTTGCTAATAAAAATAAATTATCATCAGGAAATTCTATTTTGCACAGTTTGCACTACCTGAGTTTATTAGTTCTGTTTAGTGTTGTCATGTTGTGCGTACAACCATCTTAATATAACTTTGGTGTGGTGGAGCATTTTATTTAGCATCCAGAATGAATGAGCCGAGTAAGTACATTTAGTAGAATTAGCTAAAATTAATTGCGGAATTTATAGAAATTTCAATTTCGAAAGAAATGCGCAGTTCCTGGTTGCGGAAAAAAATTCTGTGAAGACTCTGCTATTAAATATTTTACTTTTCCAAGGAATAAAAAATTAGGGCAGCATTGGCTTCATGTGATTAATAATCCTGAACTGTCAGCAATGGAATATAAAAAAATTCTCTATTCATATACGGTGTTTTCAAGACATTTTCAAGAACAACAGTTTCAAACACCACAAAAATTAAAATTAAATCGAGGTGAAATACCTCGTATAATTAGTCAAGGAACTCTAATACCGCGTGCCTCAGAAGTCGATGTTGTGCCTTCAACATCTGTAATTGTATCTATGGAAGATATCAAACATCATAATGTGGAAGTCATAGGTATATATTTATCTATATTTATTTTAATACTATTACTGGATATTTGAAGACATTTAATTTTTTTAATTTTTTCTACAGGGAGAAAAATAAGCATACCTAGATGCAGAATGACGGTTCCTATGACACCTAGAAAAAAAAAATTAAAAACTGAACTACAAGCTGTAAAAAAGAACCTCATAAAATTAAAATGGAGATATTCAAAGTGCAAAAAATACCGTTTTGGAGTTACAACTAAAATTAAAAAACAAACCTTAAGAGACTTCATTAGAGACAAGCACATAGATCAGTTAAATAATCTTTCAAAGACTGCAGAAATGTTTATTTTATCGCAATGTAAAAATGTAAAGGCCGAAAATGGACACGTGAAAAAAAATGTTTCTTTTTAACCTTATATAAAAAAGGTCCACGTGCATATAGATTTTTAAATCGATTTTTTATTATGCCATCTGTTAGATCACTTCAGCGAACATTGAATGATATTAATATAACTCCAGGTGTACATGATAATATTATTCACTTTATGTCATCAATGACTTTTGATAAATATCCACTAAAAAAGTATTGCAATTTGGTATTTGACGAAATGGCTCTTAAACCTCATTTAGATATGTTTGCTAAGCCAGGTAATATAAAAATTGTTGGACTGGAACAAATTGGAAGTAATTCAAAATCACATATAGCAGATAAAGCATTAGTATTTATGTTAACAGGAATAAATTCTTCCTGGTCTCAACCAGTGGCTTGCTTCTTTTCAAAATCTGGAATTAAAACTTACCAACTAGCAGACTTAATTGTAAAAATTGTAAATGTAGTGCACTCAAAAACGCCATTTAAGATTCTTTTAACAACTTCAGATCAAGGTGGACCTAATAGAGCAGCGCTCAGGTATTTAACTTTAAAATCAGGTTTTCATCGTTCAGATTTTACATTTAGAGTAGGAAATGACTTAGTTTTATATAACTTTGATGTGTGCCATCTCATAAAGTGTCTCAGAAATGCCATGTTGGAAAAAGATATACAACATTCCACTGGTATAGCAAAATGGAGCGATATTAAATTGTTATTTGAAAAAGAAGGCCAAAGTGTGGACTCCAAAATTACCAAATTAACAGAGAATCACATAAAACCAGAAGGTAAATTAAAAATGAAAGTGTGTTTGGCAACGCAGTTTTTCAGCAATACTGTTTATGCTGCCATGACATTAATACAAAACTTTGGATATGTTCACTGGCAAGGGACTGCTGATTTTGTAAAATTTTGTGATACTTTATTTGATTCTTTAAATAGTAAAATGCAAGCAATGAAACCCATGAATCGTCCACTTAGAGCTAATACGGAACATTTGGCGTTTTGGGCACAAGCGAAAGAAATGTTAAGACAACTAAAATTTTACAAAAATAATATTCAAGTACCATCTCCTCCCTCCGTTGGGAATTTTATTGTTACTATTACAAATATAGAACGACTATGGATAACAATGCAAAATTTAGGATTTTGCTATTTACGGACTAGGTTCTTAAATCAAGATCCTGTAGAAAACCTTTTTGGTAATGTTAGAAGTTTGTGTGGTGACAACACGAGACCTAACTTAATACAATTTATGGCTGCTTACAAAACATGCCTCATAAACATATTTTTATTAAAACCAGAAAAAACAAATTGTGAAGATGATGGGACTTCAAGGCTTTGCAATTTGGTGGACAATACTAGGCCAATATCGATGAAAGTGTTTGAACCCACGCCTTTATCTCAAGGATCGGTAATTATTTCAAAAACAATTGATAAATAGTTAAACTTTTGTTTTTCTTTTAGACAGTGGAGCTACATTCTACTGGTTCGAGTGATGCTCGAAGTATTACCAATGTATCAAGATCCATTATACAAGAACTAGGGCATATAAGGCAACAAACAGCTTCATATATTGCTGGTTTTATATGTCATAAGGTGTTGAATGAACAATGTAATGAATGTAGAGCTGCTTTATTATCAGAAGCAAATGTTGATAGTCATGCCTACATTATTTTAAAAGACTTGGGTAACAAATTGATGTACCCTTCTAATAATTTTATTACTGAAATCCTTTACAAAAAGAAAATAATTTTTGAAAACATTCCTAAATACGTACACCACAATTTGTTAAATATGAATGTAACAATAAATCTAGATTTTCTAAGATGTAAGGTTCATTTGTCAGACATTACTTCGGCAACATTGTTCACCTTGACAGCTGTAATGGTTAAACATTTTGTAAATCTAGTAAATCGTAAAATGAGTAAACAAGATTTGAGGGTAAATATTGTTATCGATAATTATCTGAAAGAGAGCGCTCCCAAGTAATATTTATTAGTATAACATTATTTTCTTTGTCATAATAGTTATAAGATCATTGAATAAAATATTCATGTTCAAGTTTTTCATTTATTTTTATAGTAATATGTGTATACAGAATTTGGAGTTTGTTAAAACACAAATCCAAGCTGTGTTTTAGACAAACTGCATCGAAAAAGCTAAAAAATCAGTTTTCAGTAGCCGCTGTACAGTCGCATAAATTCAAATTTACCGCTTTTTATTAAAAGTACCAATCCGCAACATATGATGGTGCTTGCAATCGACTGTCTTGCTAAATTTGTATTATGTGTCCTCTCTCTATTTATTCTTCTCTCTGGGCGTATCGTTTCGTTGGTTTTGTACAGGTTATTTAACGTTATTTCTTGATATTTATTTCTTTAATTCTGATAGTTCAGTTCTCTGAACTCTGAATCTGCATCCCTCTCGAGTTTTTGTTGTTCAGCAGTTGTACCCTCACGATTATCAACGAGTGGAGTACTGTCAGTGGTTTAATGAGCAATTAAATAATGATGATATACTTGATTTAACTTTCTTCACTGATGAAGCATGGTTCCATTTATCTGGTTATGTAAACAACAAGAATTACCGAACGTGGGATACGGAGAACCCTCATACTTTTGTCGAAACTGACCTACATCCAATAAAAGTTGGAAATTTGGGTTGCAATCTCAAGACGGAGAATAATAGGCCAATATTTTTTTACGAAACAGTTACTGCAGAGAGATACTAAAATATCATTTTGACAGAATTTATTAATCAACTGCAAGACGACGAAGTAACAAGAGGTTATTCCCAAAAGGACGGAGCCACTGCTCGTACTGCACGTACCAGCATGAATTATTTCCAAGAGTTTTATGGAAATCGCATTATAAGTGAAGGTTTGTGGCCACCGAGAAGTCCAGATTTGACACCACCAGATTATTACCTTTTCGGACATGTGAAGAATAATGTTTACAAAAACTGCTTACACAATTTGAATGAACTTCCAAAAACAATTAGACATGAAACTGAAAACATAACGCAGGAAGAACTTTGACGTGTTTTAAAAAATATGAAACGACGAGTGAACTTGTGTGTACAAAATAATGCAGAGCATTTTCAACAATTACTATAAAAATAAAGTTATATCCTATTCGTAGTGTTTTCATTATTTGCTATTCATAGTGTTTTCATTTAATAAGGCATTTAATAAAGCCCATTTAGCAAGACTACCTAAACATAACCTTACCATCACTCATTACATGTTTTCGAAAACTGACCTCGGATTCAATTCGATCAATCAGATTATCCCTCGATCACTCACGATTAATGCAAAGTATTATAAGTATTATATATTATAAGTAGAATTTCAATTTCAAATGTTAAGATCACTGAATTCACTAATGAAATCAGTTTCCGAAAACACCTTTGTGGAGCCAAGAATTTATACCTGTGTTTATACCATGCCACTGGATCCCACCAACTGTAGAAAAATTAATTCAATGGTACCAACATAATTCGCGTTCAGACATTTACAGACACACTGTATATTAACTTTACTTTGCTTCCTGAATGGGCAACTTAGTGCAAATAAATTTTGAATGACGGTGACAATTTCTTTTGCTTGCGACTACAAAATTCGAATTCATATCAAATGTAGCATTTAACTGTGTCAATGGGGAAGTTTATTTCAAAATTGTACAGAGGGAGCTACATTAATGAGAACTGTCATGAGATTTTTTTTCCAAACGTAAAACGTAACCTGCCAGATGAAGGACTATGGTGCTTTTTTAATCGAGGCAGCTATGATATAACTGATGTAAATAAAGAGTTACCTTGGCATTGATAACGAAATTAAATTATAACTTACACATATTCTTCATAAACACCCTTTTTCTGCAATGAAATTTCTGGATCTTCCTCCAAGTGTGTTTTAATCCACATTATAGTCTGACTAATTTCAGTACGGCTGCCCAAAGGATTGAGAGGTTGTCGCAGAGGATCTACGTGGTTGGTATTTTCTGTGGGTAACTTCAAATACAAAAGCAATTTTTCTATCGGTACTAAAGTGTTGACTTGGTCCAAAATACTTTGTATCTTGATTTTCGCCTTCTCGCTGCAAGCATTATCATTGAAAATATTTCCAGCACATCATTAATTAATAAGAATTGATCTAACCCAATAGCCGCTTCTAGTTCGGACTTTACATGATTTTTATCACATTTGCTTTCACTGAGGTTGCCGTTTGTTTCGTTCGTGTCCAGCAAGTTGTCGGAGTTGCCATTGTTTAAAAGTTCGTCTCGCCTTTCTAATCCTGTTACCACAGATTGTTGGTATTTGGGAGGCCATGGCTGCTTTTCCATCGCTACTGGCAAACTCCCCGCCGCTTTCAATCGTATTTGGAGTTTCTTACACTAATTTCATGCACAAGTACCGCTGCGATATGCAGATCTGACCGGAACATTTTATTGTCAACTCAAATCAGCTGGTCTCCAATGGACGACGATCGACTCGTTCCGAGTTTTTCTTTTGGCAGTGTTGCCCATGTGTTGCCTCCCGATACGTAATTCTGCTTTTCAGAATATGCGCCATATGCATGGCGCCACCTTCTACATTTACTACCGAGGAGAGAACACACGGCATGGGTGAATGACGGAAGTTACCACTTTGCGATAGGCCAGTTTCTTCAATATGGCGGTTTGTTGAAACCCGTAGTGACAACTAATTTTCTGTTTGTATCTGAAGGTACTATCTACGAATCTATGTGCTTATTTATCAACTGTGATCAATAGTAAATTTATAGTTATTATAGACCTCAATTAAAAACTGATAGATTTTTAGATTAGCTTCGGAATGTTTCGATCTTCAGTGGCGCATCAAGCATAACGTAAGTAAGTTCCTTTCAAGGACTTTTAGTCATAGAACTCCAGCGTATAGGCCCCTAGCAAGTTACCTGGTGGCGCCGCCTGGTGGAGGTTGCGACAAAAATTGTAGGATGCGACTTGAAATGAAACCGTTATATCCATTTATATAATTTCGAAGAAGATTTGAATATGTTTTCTAGTATTTTCTCGAGTTGTTTTAAAATATGGAAGGTAAAGATCGTCCTCGTACTCCAGTGATAGTACTGACAGTCAGCTGACAGCAGTGTTGCCAACCCTGATACGACCGTTTTCCTATACAAACTTACAGCTAATGGTCGCGTTCAGACGACCACAGCAGCTGAGTTGCTGACTCACATTTGTGATTGGCTATTATCTTAATGTGAGCCAATCACAAACGATTGCTGAGTTAGCAACTCTTATAATGGGCGCGTTTAGCGAACGTAGCAGCTGGGAAGCAGCAATATGCTTTGCTTAGTGTGCTTACAAGTAGCATAAATGATTCGCTAAACCGTAAATCCGCTGTTTCTGACTCACAAATGTACCGCCATTTTGTTACGTACCATTATTTATTATTTTGTTCAGTATTACTTGGTCTTTCAGAAATAATACTGTTTTTAAAGAAGCTTGTGGCATGTTTATAAATTATAACTAATATTTTAGGTTAGAAAATATTCAATTTTTAGTCAAAGCCACTTATGCAGCACATTTAGCTTGAAAGGCAGCGATGTTTTAGAACGCTGACTAAATTTCTAAGCTGCTGACTGACAGCACAATACAGCGTAATCGTTTAGCGAATGCAGCAGTGGTAGCAACTCAACATGTTGCGTTCGCTAAACGCGCCCAATCATTGATAATATTGGCCGCATTCATCAGAACAATCGCTCAAGTAGCATTCATCTGTGATTGGTGGATTTAAAATTTTTTTATTTAAATAAGCCAATCACAGACGAATGCTGCGTGAGCGCTTGGTTCTGGCGAACGCGACCATTGGTTATTTCTTATTTGCGTTGTAACCAGGGTTGGGAAAACTACGTGTAAATAATATTTTCTACATTACATTACGTCTGGGCGTAATTAAATGTAATTTTTACTCGACGTGGTTTATGTAATATGTCACATTTCTAACCTCAAAATGAATGTTCATTCGACATATTTCAAATAAATATTGCGTTTTTCATGTTTTTTAATTCTTATATACAACAAATTTATCCACTCATTAGTTTGTCTATAAATAATTAATTATAACCTTAAAATGAAGAAGTAGGAAACAATGTAATTTTTAGAGTAGTTAATTCATTTTTCCCGGCGTAAATAATCACAAAATGTACGCGTATTAATACGTTTGAATTGGTTTCTGGTTGGAATCGCGTGACGTTGACTTTTTCTCCTATCGACGTTTCGTTAGTCGTTGAAACTTGGGTATTTATATATCTCATTTTCTCTTCGTGGTTGTAACCAAGTTTGATTTACTTTTCTCTAATACGTAGAACTAAATATGGAAACTCAAAGTCGTTTGCGCGAGAAAGACTGTCCCGGGATTCTGAATGCTCGACTCGATGCGAGTACGCCATTTTTGTGATTCTGAAGCAATATCGAATAGAAACGATATCGAATATAACTGTCACTTTTACTCAATATCTCTTAAGGTGTCGAGTTACCCACTAGATATGTTTATCTCATTCTCATATATAATGTTTCTCACTCATCTGTAAAACCCAGAAAACATGCAGAATTCGTATTTAACCTTTCCAGCTCTCCATTTTCTCGAATAAGATTTTCCGAGAAGACATTATTTTTATGCACGAGCAGCTGAATAAAAACATGTAAGTAATAATTTAATTATAATAATTTCCTGTGATCTTGCTGTTTCGGGACCTTGTAATGCCTTCTAAGCAAGCGATTGCTTTACGTGCACGTGCGTTAATTTTTGGTTTGTATATTTCAGAACAATATCCAGTTTAAATTGTTTCATTTTAATGTTTGCTTTATTTTATTATATTTAAATTTTAGGGCTTTTAAAATAAAAACCAGAACATTGGGAGATATTAATTGATTTTATGGAAAATCATAAAGATTTTGCAGTAGGGAGAATAGACAGTCAATTTGGGAAAGAAAATTATAAAAAATTATGGACAGAGTTGACTCTAAAATTAAATAGCGCCGGATTTGGGTCAAGATCTGTTGAAAAATGGCAGAAGGTATAAACATACATTTTCCAAGTTAAATAACTTTTAAAAAGATAAAAATATTTACAGAGTTGGACAGATTATAAGTGTGCCTTAAAAAAAAAGGCTTGTGACGTTAAGAGGCTACTGGGGGTGGACCAAACATGGAAAAAAGATTAACACGAGTAGAGCTACGAGTACTGTCAATCCTGGGAAACACATTTTATCAAGGCTGCGGTACTTCTGAACGTGGTGTAAGGACACATATATGGCTTTAACTTATGAGATAATCTAATTTTATATAATTCTTTATTTTAGTTAAACTCTTCAATAAATAAAGAAAGTAAAGCACCTGAAACTACCAAAGCTATTTCACAACAGAATACCTATGATGCAGAGATGGATAATCATGATTACCAATATTTACCAAATACTACACCACCACCACCACCAACAAAAAAGGCAAAAAGAACAAATTCTGAGGCAAAATGTGATGAAATGTACGCTCAAACTATTGAATTATTAGGAGATATTAATAACACATTAGATAATAAGTTACTAAAAATTGATAAAGCTTTAGAAAAGCTAACTAATACTATATCTGCAAGTACCGACACCAATATAGCAATTGCTAACAGCATGATAAAAATTGGAAATTCTATAGATAATAGGCTTTCAAATGTAAATAACAGCATTTTAAAATTGGTTAATGTAATAGCTGCCCAATCTGAAAATTCGTTAAAGTAGTTTTACGTAGACTTTTTAATACTGTGCAATATACGAAATGTTTAAATGTTTATTTTTAATATTAAAATTTTGATATCTTTAATTGTTTTCTTATTTTCCTACCACATTTCATTAGGTAACATATCTCTTTCTACATACTAATGAAAACTAAAGAAAATACTTTTACATTACATATTTATTGTCCTAGTTTTTTCCAGCGGCAACTGTACATAAACGAATATTGAAACATAATATTAATAAATTACTTTCAGTTAAAATATCTATTTACAATTGTTTGTCTTACATTACGCCCTTCATGTAATATACCCATATTATTATTTATTAAATTGTCTTGAATAACAGCTACTTCTTCTAGAGGCCCTTCTATTTCAGCAATAACTGGTACATTATTGTCTATGCAAATGTTGTGTAATGTTGCACATGTATTTACAAGTGAGCCCACAAACTGTGGTGCGTATCTTGCTGTGCGTTCCTTTAAAATGCAACGAAACCGTGTTTTCAGTAAACCAATGCATCTTTCAATGCAGTTTCGAGCACTAGCATGTCTGAAATTATATCTGGCTTCAGGTGAATCTTCCTGAGGATTAAGGAATGGTGTCATCAAGAATGGTTCTAGTGGGTATCCAGAATCACCAATTAACCAGTAACCACGAGTACCATTTTCATAAAACTGCTGCAGTTGCTCTCTTATCTGAGACTGCCTCCAAATAAATGAGTCATGTGATGACCCAGGAAAATTAGCGTTGACATTTAATATTTTTAGATTGCTATTGCATATTAACTGTACATTCAAAGAATGAAAGCCCTTACGATTAATAAAGTTATGTTCTTCAACTGCAGGTTTTAAAATAGCAATGTGGGTACAATCGATAGCTCCGATGACTCCTGGAAAATGAAATTGTCGCATGAAAGTCTCTTTATTTATATTAAATTCTCTCATTGTAGTTGGAAAATGAATGTGTTGCTCTGATAAATTTATATCAATACACTCCGTCACCTCATGAATGCATCTAAAAAGAAATTAGTTAGACAAAAATAGAAAACAGCAGTAACATAAAGTACTCACCTATGCACAGAAGTTTGACTTAGGCCTAAATGGTAGTCCTCACCCACAGCTCTTTGATAACAACCTGTTGCGTAGAACCGTAGAGCTGTGAGCACTTTTGTCTCAATACTTAAACCAGATCGATACCTTGGCAGATTTAGATGTGGTCTTAAATTTATAATTAAATTGCTGACAAGAAGTTTATTTAATCGAAAAAGTTCCATAAATCTATTTTCAGGCAATGCAAACGGGTCACTTGTATTTCTCAGTACACGGCGCTGCAACTTTAGTGTATGTTGAGCATCATTTTCATTTCGGTTATTTTGTTGTCTAATGTAAAAATCCAAAATTGGCAGCATAATTGACCTCCAGGTGTAGACTTCTGACCTGCATTTATTAATTTAATTAACAAAACTCTTTTCTGTTATTTATTTATGCAAATGTATAAAAATATAAAACAAAATCCAAAACATTCAATGTTGAAGTACATATTTTCAAAATTTGCAAAATGGCATAGTTACTTTCTTAAAATAAAAAAAAAACGAAACAAATACTAACTTCCAAATCCAAAATAGAATAATAGAAATAGATTATTTCATTCATAAGTAATTATTAGTTGTTCAAACCATTAACATAATCATTAAACAAAACGTTTGTACTTTCTTTTCAATGTCTGCCAATTTTATAATTCAAAGATTCCTGTAAATAACTATGATGACATCCGCGCTACGTCTGCTACGACGATAGTATACACGACATCGCTTAAGAATCGCAGCTTCTCGATATCGAATTTAGTATCGGATATAATAACGAGTATGACTCGCATCGAGTCGAGCATTCAGAATCCCGGGGCTGAAATATGAACTGGATGCATGCACGTTTGAGCCTAGAATGTAATTTCCGAACGCATTTCAAGTAGGTGCTGCTCTCTGGTTGCATATGTCAGTTTATTATGACGGTAAATTTAAATCTTTCTCAAGAAAAATCGTCTACTACGAATAGTATTTTTCCATATTTTTATAACAAACACTTGAAATTACCTAATAACGTGTATCAAGAAATTTCGCCTTCCCTTTCACGTAACATTTTTGAAAAATTTTTTACCAAATATAATAATAGCTATTACAACTCAGCTAAATGTGTTTACATTTGACTCAACTTATTCTTGATTAACAATCTCTTAATCTTTTACGCTATTTTCTTAATAAAGAAAAAAAGGAAATAAGAAAAGCCTTGTGTATGTCATCAAAGTCAGTACTTTATTAAAACAATTCGGTGCAAGTTAATTCTCGGAAACAATGATTTTCTTTCACTGCACTCAACAAAACAACCTCGAGGGTCTTTTAAAAAAATATATTAAAAATTATTTCGTCTTGATTTTTTTCCTTCTTTGTGTAGCTTCGACTTCCTTCCGTTTCTCTTGAGAGCTGAGCTTTTTTAAGTCCGCACAAAATAATACCTAGAACGATAAACGTAAGTTTTTAAAATAAAAACAAAGCGACTTTACAACACCTACCATACGTGCCCATCCGGCCAGTGGCCCGTAAATTTTCCTAAAGTGATCGCCTATTTGATTGTAAACTTTCTCGGTAACCGTCTTCTGTTTAGGCAAATTAGGAAGATATAGTTTCGCAGCAATTTGATAAATGTGCGTATCGACGGGCACGCATTGAAGGTGCCCCAAAGCAGATACAATCGGCCACCTGTAAGGAAAAAACTTTAGAGACGTCTTTGTCAGTAAGTACTGAGTGGACCTTGGCCCCGATTTCAGTGAGAGTCATTAGTTCGGATTTTGCCACTTCATAATCCATGGCCCTCAATTTTTCTATCCAAACATCGCCGCCATTCTCCACTATTTTTTGGGCCGACTTAGCTATGTACTTCGCTCTGTATCCGAAGCCGTTCGCTCTTAGTTTCTCTTCTACTCCTGATTCTGCCAGTCTTTTAACTTCGGGAAACAAGTAGCAACCAACCCCATCAATTTCACATATCTTCTCTCCGTAAAACGCGGCTAGTTTTCCTACCATGCTAGAGATTCTGCAGATTGGGGAACTTAAGGATTAAAGCACGAAGGCATTTGATTTGCAAACCTCGAAATATTGTTATTCGAAGAGCATATAAACGAAAATATGTTCTTGACGGGGTCCTGTTTTAAAATCCTGATTCCGTAGAATTGCCGCGCGGACTCTTTAAAATACACATCATCCTCGGACCATTTGGCGTAGAGCTCTTTCAAATTGAAGCCCAACTGGAAGTAATTTCGCAAAGTACTTTCATGGAATTCATCTGATTTTGAAGTCGATTCGTGAACTTGGTATAATATGTGCTTGTCGTCTTGTTCTAAAACCCAAACTCCTTTACTGAACACACCTATCCATCGCTCTTTATCATTTGTTTCATTCATCTTCCACTTTCAAAGAATGTTATTTTGATTAAACTATTTAATTGCTTCGAGCGAAAATACCGACCGGAAGCTCTGGCCCCCGTTCAACGTCCCCAGAAGTTGTAGTTCCTTCCGACTGCAAACCAGTTTGTGCCAAGGGACTTGCATCTTTTGTAATGTTGATGGCCCTGGGGCCCCCTTCTGTTGCTGAACCTCACCATAATTTGTTGTAATGTAATGTATGGTCTTCGTCTTTTCAGTATGAGTATAAATAGGCAAGAAGAAAAACATTAATTTTTTTCAATATACTATTTTAGCGCGCTTTTCGTAACCATAACCTCAAAAATTGATGTTTCGTCATCGTTCAGTCAATGTTGCCAACGAATTGGCATAGCGAATTGGTCGCCTTGTGACGTTTGTGATTGGTGTTGCCTGTGTGAACGATTATTTCGAATTGCGATTTGTTTACGTGTTACGGGCAGTGGCGGCCGGTGCATACGAATAGAGTGGGCACAGGACAAGGCCAAAGCATACTGTTTCTCTCTTAGTATGTGATAAGCAGAGACAGCGTTTAGCAAGTATGTCGTGTGCCCCGATGAATCGGATGGACCGGCCGCCGCTGGTTACGAGGATTGATTCACCACGACTCTTTTGCCCAGCATTGAATTAGGTTATTGT
This sequence comes from Dorcus parallelipipedus, assembly GCA_958336345.1. Taxonomy (NCBI): domain Eukaryota; kingdom Metazoa; phylum Arthropoda; class Insecta; order Coleoptera; family Lucanidae; genus Dorcus; species Dorcus parallelipipedus. Next base: position 1,592,915 of record OY284484.1, read on the forward strand.
ACAAATAAGACCGTACATCTTCAATGATGTCACGTTTGACGTTTTCAACACGTTTGCTGCTGGCGGCCCTAATTCAGCGTTAAAATTTTACGCCTAAAAAAATGTCGTCTGATAGCAATCATACGCCAAACATGTTTGCAATATAAACACCCGTTCATCAGAAAAATTGCCAACCGCAATTACTTCTGGTGAACGCGACCATTGGTCACGTTCAACACAACTAATGGCTTGCAAACAAACGAATAAACAAATAAACCTTAATAATTATTTAATTCAGTTAATCACAAACATTGCACCGCCTACTCTATCTAATTTTTCTTGCTCACTTTTTACTTTATCTATTATATTTAAGAGTTGTCAAAGAAATCCTATTTCAACATAGAAAATCCCTTAATTTATTACTAGATTCAGGAATAAATTTAAAGAAAAAACCTAGAAGATTCATTAAAAAAATAGGAAAACGTCTTTGTTGATACGGAAATCGAGCCTGATTTAGTTTTTTATGATTCATAGATGAGAAACAAAATATACGTATAAACTCATTTCTACGAGAGAGACTGTAATATTATAGCGTTTTCGATTGACTGCACTAGTGCACACTCAGAGTATCTTCATCTCGTTTTATTACTTGAGGTTAAAAAAAGATGCAAAAACACCGAGTGCAGTCGGTGCAGCTGAATCGAAAACGCTATTAGTCGAGACGTCGAGAGTAACTCTAGAGTGTCTTTTGTGAACACAGCCTAACCTTATTTTCATTTCATTTTCAGTTTCCGCATAATTCTGTCGCGTGGCGAGTCTTTCGTTCATGGGCGGGAATATCAACCGCAAGCTCAAGAAATGCTCACTCGATGCTATTCGAAATAAAAAAACATGAATTATTATTTTAAGAATTGCAGTTATCACGAATTTCGAAATAGCCCAAATTTACCAACACAAAACGCGCGAAATCATACCTCTCGAATGACTAAAATTAAGTTTTCTTTAACTGGCTTAATTACCGTGTTTAGTTTGGTTTATAATCAATAGAAGACACTGACGCACTTGTCAAATTTGTTGTGGTTTCATATTTATTCCACACTGTAGTTAGGAAAAAAAAATTTAATTTGTGGTTTTAAATTGAAACCACTTGCCTTGAAAGGGTTAATATGTGGTTAAATATATATAAGGTTAGATTTATTAATTTGTGTTTTATTTATTCCTTTCTGATAAAAAGTTTATTATTATACAAAAATGGCAGTTCTGAGTACGCGCAAATTTAGGAACCTAACGTGCAGTTTTACCAAATTTTCCATTTTCGTAATTAATTGGAAACTTAAACTTAAGTATTTTTTTTTTCACTAGTTCAGATTTATTAGTTTAGATTATTGCTCAATGGCTTTGTTAATACAAAATTGCAAAATTAATGTTTTTATTTACCTAAGAAGGTAGTTTTCAACAAATTTAGTAGAGAGGAGTGAGAAGAAAGTCTAGGGAATTTTTCGTGAGAATTCTAGGGAAAAGGAACACGTCGCATCTGGCAGCACTGATTGGTACGTCAGTGTGATGCGCACTACCAATGTTTAACGGAACGGTTTTTGTACGTATTAAACGCATAATGCGATTAATGCGGTGAAACGGAATGCACCCCTATTCACATAACTTACAATTTTGTCGCTGTTCAGGTTATGTCAAGAAACCAACAAAATGTACAACAGGCCGATCGTCTTGAATTACCAAGGTCGTTCCATTTTTTTGCTTAGTACGGGATCGGGACTTCGGGTGTCGCGGCAGTAGTTGCGATATATTATGCCGATAAATAGAATTCCTTTAAGATCCAATGATCTTGTAATATCCATGGAAACCACAGATCACCGAAACCATTGTCATACAATTGTCTCCAAGGATATTATGAGGTAAAAAAATTTATAAGGAGGTGGAATGTGGTGGAATGGTCGAGCATAAAATATATTGTCATTAATGTCAGTTTTTTCTGATTTTGTATGGACTGTGTTTTATGTGTAATATAATATCAGTAATTTGAGTTAATATTGTTAATTTGTTAGCTGTGTCTCGTTTTGCTGTTGTGTGTTAGTTCGTTATATATAATTTAACAGAAATTTCTTAAGTACAGTCGCAGGTAAGCCATTCACAAAAGGCTGGCCGAAAAGCCGTCTTTTTCGACCCTCTACCAATATAAAGGTAAAGAAAAATGTTAAATGAGTTATAATTGTCATCATATTATCAAAATTAGCTAGATTTCCTTACGTAAATTATACTACAAAACGCTTTAATAAAATAAGGGTGTATTTACTACCTATAGGTAAAAATTTGTAGCGAGAATTGATTGTGCGAGAAAAAACTTGAAAACAACTCAGGAAAGAACTTTATTGATATTTTAAATATACAGTTTCTGCTTTATATTTATCCTTAGTACCTACATTTTTATATAAATGAGAAAACACAAAAATACCTAATATTCTGAATAAAATTTTAATTCAAATAAGTATAAAAAATATCGTTCTAAAATAAAAATTCAGTTCAAATAAATATGAAGAAAAAGTAATTTTTAAATAAAGTCAAATATTAATAAATATAAAGAAAAGGTCACTTCTGTAATCACATACATATTAGGTAGTTAGGTATACTCTGTCCAGCGATAGAAAATGTCAAATATCCTAACATATTAAAATACCCTAGAATCGAGTAGCATCGAGTGAGCACATCATGCGCCTGCAGTTGGTATAAATGTTGTATATGCCCGAGGAGTAATACTATTGGTTAATGTTCTCGATTCTAGGATATTTTAATATGTCAGGATATTTGAAATTTTCCAATCTATCGCCGGAGAGAGTATACATACACACCTATCGGCACATATCACAGATATAATCTTTTTCGGCCGCTTCATTGTAAGTCACTTCTGACATACCTACATATCAGTACAGTTGAAATGGTACCACGATGCTTACCATCTAGGGCATTCATCACAACCTATGTTCTTATTTTCATCCTCCTCGGCATCACTAATTAGCTCTTCTTCACAAAACGTACACAGAGCTCTTTTTGTTTTACTGGTTTCCATATTGTCTTTATTATTTACAGTAACATTGTTTTTTCCTATTTTTCCCTGATTCTGATTGTTTTTGGATTTTTATTTGTTCTCTCTTTTCCCTCCTAATCTTTACCATTTCTATTTTGCTTTTTTTCGTCATCTGAACGCCAATATTATTAAAGATGGTTCTTGTCCGATGAAAATTGTATCACAAACTCTTTTTTTTTTTAGTGTCCGTTTAAAAGAGTTTGTGAGCCAATGTTATTGTTCAAATTTTTGCCGAAAAATATAATTTTGTGAAAGATTAAAATGTGTCGATTCTGCTCGTATTTGTAGCAACCGTAAGATCTGTAAATCTGTAACTCATTTATTAAAATATGGAATTTTGAAGTTCTTTGGAGGGTATGACTTCTCCTAGGTTCCTAGGATTACTCGTAAGTCTCTGTGGTAATATCTTATAGACATACAAGAAATCGTATCATACGAAGAACTTCAAAATTCCACCTATTAATAATTGACTTACAGGCTTACAGATCTTACGGTTGCTACAGATATGAGCAGAATCGCTCTATAAATCATTTGTAAATTGTCATTAAGGTAATGATAAAAGACAAAAACTGCAAATAATAAATATAATGTTTTCAAAAAATCCAAATTATGTGCAAATAGCATATTAGTCCGAAAACTACGTGTTCTTCGGACACCGATAAAAGTTGTTTATATCTTTCACGTATAATACGAAAAAGGTGTCCGAAAACTGGTGACTATATTCTTCATACATTTTTGAACAATGAGAGCAAATATGAAAGATATATCTATACTTCATTTGATAGAAAAGGATAAAATAATTTTCACCGACTAATACCGGTTCTCGGACAGCTTGTCCGAGAAATCGTTTTTGGCATTTATGTGGAACCGGTTTCCCGGACACTTTAATTCGACGATTAGAAATTTAGTAAATCAAGATTTTCATGCATAAAAATTAAGTTTACATGTTTATTGACTATGAAAAATCAAGAATAACAGTATGAATTGAATATTACAATATGTACTTACTATTTTAATAGAGCGTATTCTCTACGTTTTACGTTAAAAAGTAATTGTTAACACACGGTCTCTACAAGTTGCCCATTTTTAAACTATTTTGTTCCTATTTCTTTCACAAGAGGCCACTGGGAAAATGTTAGTTGGAGGAAAATAGTGTACTGAACGCACAAATGAGTTCGAATATACAAAACGTGTAAGGCATTTACTATTTTAATGGTTTATGTTGGGAATTGTCCGAAATGTGGTGTTGTCCGGCTAACCGGTACGATCACCCTAATTTTCATTTATAATTTTGAATTAATAAGTTGATTCAGATTTGTTCAACGAGATACAATAAAAAGTTACAGAACATTATGTTAGCTTCTTAAGAGATTTTATTATTATTTTTTTGTAGGTACTTCATTAGAATTGATGGGAATTTCCACGTTACCTTCTTCTTCCAAGGAGCCAGCTTTAGTGGCACCATTCACTGATGTGAGAGAAGTACAAGAATCTTCTAGTGGGTCACTGTACTGCAGTAAGAATGTTCTTGTCCTAAATATTATACGTGTTTACACTTTGATATATATTTATAGGGTTTCCAATGGCGCAGGAGGTGAGTTTGAAGCATTATAGGAAAAATAACTCTCTGGGTCCTACAGAACAAGTATTGTACCAAGAAGCAAAACATCTCCAGAAAAGAGTTGCACGATTAAAACGTGAAAAAGCACAGATTTCGCAATCACTAAAAGCAGCCGAAAAGTTATCGAATAAGTTTGAAAAACTCACAGAGAAATTTAATCCTATTCAAAAACGTTTTTTTGAAAGTCAGTTTAGAAATACTGGGAAAAAACTCAAAGCACACAGGTTTACATTTCAACAAAAAGCCGATGCTATAGCAATTTGGAAGGTAGGACCAAAATCTTATAAATTTTTAACAAAATTATTTACTCTACCATCTACAACAACTTTAAAAGCGAAATTAAATAAAGTGCGAATAGAACCCGGAATTTCAAAGCCAATTTTTGAAGTTTTAAAACGACAAGCTGGAAGGATGAATAGCAAATACAGTCTATGTAACCTTCTTTTCGATGAAATCATGATTCAACCTCATCTGGATTACTTGCCTTCTGAAGACAAAATCATAGGATTTCAAGATGATGGGTGGACTAGAACAAAAGAGGTTGCTGACCATGTGTGTGTTTTTATGCTTCGTGGAATTTATAAAAGATGGAAGCAACCGGTGGCTTTTGCCTTTACGAAATCCTCAATCTCTTGAACAAGTCTTGTTAGGTTTGTTAAAGAAATAGTGGTTGAGGCTTCAAAAGCGGGACTTACAGTTGTAAAATGTAATGATAATTAATCAGCAAGAAATTACACCTATATTTGACCCTCCACATCTTTTAAAGAGTGTTAGAAATAATTTATTACAAAAGGATTTGGTTTTTTTTATGAATGGAAAAAAATTAGTAGCTTCTTGGTCCCATATTGTGGATGCATATAGAATTGACCAAAATCGCGGGAGTATTCGATCACTTTGGAAAATATCGTCGCATCACGTAATTCCCAATAAAATTAAGAAAATGCGAGTTTCCTTGTGCTCTCAAGTATTCAGTTCAACTGTTGCCTCGTTTATACACTTAGCAGCAGGTGCTTCAGGTCCTAATTTTAGTGGTCGAAGTTTACCAGAAGATGCTGCAGATACCGCACATTTTCTCAAATTCATGGACAACATATTTGATAGCTTGAACGGCGGATTTGGAAACAGTCAAGGCAAACCTTTACGTGGATTAGTAGGAAATAAAAGCGGTCACCGAATTGAATGGATAAATGGTAAGAAAGTACTTCATGACATGAGGTTCATAAAAACACGTCCACAAGACAGAGATCGTCCCCCTTGTCTATCTGGCTGGACTCGAACACTTGATGGCTTTCTTATTATACAAGACAAATTAGCTAAATTAGGACGTGTTTCCTTTCCAACTCGCGCTTTCAATCAAGACCCGCTAGAAAATTTTTTTGGGCAAGTACGTCAATATGGAGGGCCTTATTCAAATCCAACTTCAAAGGCATTTATTCCTTTTTATAAATCTTTACTTATCAGAAATTTTTCGTCATACCATTCCTCTGAATCCAATTGCGAAAGTGATGAAGACTATTTATTAATGTCAATTAGAGATTTCCTTAGTTACAAAAGCACACCACCTGAATCAGAATACAGAGATCGTTGGTATCCACCCTCTGTTCCCAATTTTTCTGAAGGAAATTTCTTTGAAACAAATGCGATAAGTTATGTTGGTGGATTTATATTAAAACATATTTCTGTAGAAACTATAAGTAAATGTGAGATATGCCTTCGCAACTTACAGCATTTTGGAGAAGCTGATCCCTATTTTCATAAATTTATCACTTTAAGAGAATATGACGAAAAAAAAAGATTGCAATACATATGAATATTAATTTAATTAAGGGCCTGTTGAAAATTTATTTTTATTTACATAATATTTTTCCAACTGTAATATACAGCACATCCATTTGTAAGAGACTGGTAAGCTTTTTAAGAACAGAAATTCATTTGGAATTTGAAGAATGTCCACACGCGGAGGAAATAAAGCAGCATATTTTTATATTATTCGTGAAGATTTACATTTACAGTTATTTAAAGAAACTTGGCAATATTATTACTGGCAAAGACATTCCTCAGGTTCCAAATGAATTGGAGAAACAAATTCTCTTAATTCATGAAAAACGAAAGAAGAGAAATGTATTGTGCAAAAACTAAGAAATATGTCTGCTTTGCATTTATTTGTTATGTATTTAATATGAAAAATAAGACTCTTTACTAAACGAGCAATCGAAAATATAGTTGTTTAATTTAAAGTAATTTAATATCTTTGTTGTTTGTTAATTAAAGCAGGTTCTTGTCCGATGAAAATTGTATCACAAATTGTTTGAAACGGACACTGAATATGCACTAAACACTTAAGTTATCATTTTATTATATGATATCGTTAGAATTGTTGTAATTACATATACTAATAATTACAGCAGTTTCATTACATCCTCTAGTTAGGTTTTACCAGGATTTCCCTAACTCATGCAGTGAATACTGGAGTATATGTTAAGATGGGCCTGTCCACATCGGAAACAATATGCTTTAATTTTGGAGTTATATTGTTACTAATAAACTTTTTTACTTTTAACATTCTCTTCACAAAATAATTATAAATTGGTGGCTAAAATGTTTATAGTTATTGATTCACTTTTGAAAAAGCGGAAAATTTGGTCTATCAAGGGTAAGAGTTTCAAATATAAATTATTCTTTTACTAGAGTTTTATTTTTCATATCATTTCAACGAGCAAAACCATCACTTAAATCAGTATTTAATATGGTTATTTTATTTTAAAAGACGATTTTTTGCGATGATCTTGTGTCAAATCAATTTCATATTATTATTTTTAAGAATTTTTTTTAGTATTACCGTATTTTTGTAGTTCACACGAATTTATATAAAATAAAATATAAGTAGATTTATTAAAACTATTTGACTTTTATTTATTGTCGCAGATAACATACTATAGGTATACATACATTCACAAACATTCGTTTAAGTTAATCATCTGTTCGAAGTAAACGTTACTATACTTACATAGTTAAAGCTATAACAATGTTTATTTTGAATGATTAAATTAAACGAATGCTTCTGAATCCCATTATATGATTGAAAAATAAAAACAAGTATTTCAAAATTGCCGCGTTAATGTAATATAGTACGGGATCGGGAAAACAGATGGCGGCATTTCGAGAACTGATGTTTTTGCACAAGATGGCTTTCTAGATGTACAATATCCGGTTGCATTGTTGCAAATAGCCGGAAAAAAAAATGCTGTAAATTATATTACCAACTCAAACAGTTTTTCTTGATTACTTTGTAGAAAATTAAAACTCAAAAAAAAAGATTAACAATCGTAATGGTAATTAAAATTCGTAAAAAAAGGGAATGGAAAACAAGCCACAATCGCAACATCTACGAAAGAAAAAAAAAACGCAAAAAAGTTAAAATAAATTTTTGATTATGTTTTTAACTTCTAAACAATGGTAAAATGAAGAAAACTAAGAACTTTTTTGGACAATTGAGAAATGTATTCGAAAATTTAAAAAAATTCTAAAGAAAGCAAGTAAAACAAATGACGATCGTAATATTTGTGAGAGGACAAGGAACGCAGAAAATACAAACAAAAAAGAAAAACATTTTTGATGATTGCGATTATTCAAAAGGAGAACAAATGACGATCGTAAATTTTACGAAAGAGAAAAGACAGTAAAACAAGTGACTATCGTAATGTGTATAACAATTTTCATTTTTTATTTCTTTTATTTTCCATTTTAAATTTTTGCTTTTTTTCATTTAATTTTCTTTCTCTTTTGTGTCTTTTTTTCTTCAAATTTTTCTATTTTCATTTATCTTTGGGCTTTCATTTTAATTTCTCTTTTCATTTAATATTTGCTTTTGGTTTTTCATTTAATTTTTTGTTCCCGTTTTTCATTTTTTTTCTAATTTTTCCTTTACTTTTGGTTTCTCATTTCCCTTTGGTCTTTCATTCGATTTTTTTTCGTTTAAATTTTTTCCATTGATGTTTTTCACTTGTCTCATTTCATTCTTTATTTGCTTTCTGTTATGGTTTTTGATTTCTTCAAATTTATTTTTCCTTTCAGTTACGTCATTAACATTTTGTATTTATTTTGCTTTTCATTTTTTATTTTTGTTTTTCATTTGTTTTTACTTCTTCTAATTTTTGAGTATCCGTCTCAATTAAATAATATTAAGGTTGGTAGTCAACAAGTAGGTAAGAAAAGCAGCCACGCCCCTTTTTTTCCCATGTTATTCTTATGGACTTCCGCTTGACTTTTTTCTTCATATACCTGAGGGTGTATAAGAGAGAGACAGAAGAGACAAGGAGAGATGCGAATATAGAAGTTCATAAATCGTCCGCTAGAGGTCGGTTGCGTGACGTGTTCTGTACATCGTCGAGAGAGAGGCGAACATAGAAGTTCTGAAATCGTCCGTTAGAGGTCGGTTGCGTGACGTGTTTGGTTAATTGTGCTTAATGAAAATTTTTTTCGCCGTTGCGCGTATGAAAGGAAGATTCGAACCCGGTGTCCGCTGTTTGCGAAGCCGTCCACCTAACGCCCTCGGCTATCAGGCAAATTGGGTGCGATCGGTTAAGAAGCGGTAATAAAAAAAAGAAGAAGAACTGAATCGTCGTGCGTTCGCCGAGGGTGCGCGCGCGCGTGTGGGCTTTCACTCAGAGTTTTTGGGCTAGGATGCTGCATGAAGGCTGGGGCAGCTATCTTCTAGGCTCAAGGGTGATAAGAGATAATGAGAAATGATACATGTACGTTACAGATTAAAGCGTTTTATTTTCATTAAAAGAAATTTTCACATTTAGTCTTTAAAAATTCGTAAATAATTTTTACATTAATTATGGAACATATGCTGCAGGGCTTCGTATGATGTAAACAAGATCCGTGCATCTTACAAAATTTCGGTACACCTGAAATTGTTTCTAAATTTATAATTTCTTTCGAAGGTAAAAATTTTCGAAGACAATTTATTTTTTGATGTCCTTTTACATATATCCGTTGATACTGTTGAGTAAATCTGTGTACATGAAATGTGCTGTACCTTCTCCATCGAAGATTGCTAATTCTTTTACGACGAACATGTCCAGCTCAAAACCTTGCATATCGATAACCAATGATCTTGTATTAGCTTCCTTCTTATAAATTTCATGTTTTTTGTGTAAAACAGGATCAATTATTTCTGATAACTTGACAATGCGTCTTCGAAATCGTGCTCGATCGCATGCGTATTGCATCCATTCGTTTTTTTCTTCTTCTTGCTCATCACTTAAATAAAATTCTAATATTTCTGATGGTTCTGATGTAAATTTGACGTTTTTTTATTCATTTCATTCAAGGTTTTTATTCGTACGATGCAAATAGAAGACTGAAAAGTAAAGAGTCTTGTTGACTGTAAATAACACGAGAAAAGCGCTTATTTGCATTTTTTAAAATATGTTGACATGATGTTGACATTACTAACAAATAACTTTTTGTGACTGAATGCAATAAAACAATTATTTAGAAAAATTTTATTTATTTGCATTTTTAACATAACACATTTAGATTATTTCTCTAACAATATTTGTTGCGGGATTATATTCCACAACTTTATCGTGAATTATTAGACAGTATGCAGTCATTTCAGGTCTAAAATCAACTTCGCTTTCAAGTTCGAGTCGTATATTGATTGTTGAAGATTTTATCGATTCGTTTTGATTTGAACAATCGATGACGTACATGGCTTTAGTGCGAAATTCTTTTAGATTCATAATAGGCGCGCTGTTAATATATCCGTAATAGCTTTTTTGAAAATCTGCGTACATCAGATACGCAATTCCGAATTTATTTCTAGTCATTTCGAGATTTAAATTTTTATATGGGTAGCTTTCGGCATTCAAATGCAATTTTATATTGCTAATATGAGCATGATCGAAATCGGCTCCATCCTTATCATGCTTATCTTTTTTACCATCCTGAAAAGCCACGATAACATATCTAGGTTTCTCCAAGTTTGTTGATGTTCTTATCGGCCAAACGTCGTTTTTGGTCTGACGCATACTAGGAAGCTCGTGCAGTTCCCATTGCCTAAATGGAATGTAAATTGATTGCGATTGTTGTAGAACTTTTAACATTTGTAATTTCATTTCATCATTTAGAGTAATGTGAGGGACATGCCATTCGATTTTCTGTACGGTGATATTTGCAGTTTTCGTGCCAGAACTTATATAGCAGTTGTTATCCGTTCTTGAACGAAGCAATATTATTTCCTGCTTGGCGTTTATGATAATTTTCTTATAGTCTTCCGCAAAACCCAGCCAAAATTTAAGTGGTATGCATGCAGTAAATTTGTTGACTTGTAAAGTCGGATGTTCATTTTGTAAGGGTATCCATCCGGCCACCTGCAAAACCTTACTCTCTGCTTCGTTGTAGGACAAGTATGCCTTCAGAGTGCTCATCATTCCAACATTTCGAACTTTGTCAATTTCTTTTCCATCTATTTCATAGCGCAGTTCTTCAAAGAGAAATGCATACGCGTTATTCGTTAATTTGCAATTGCCAGTACCTTCGGGATTCTCTTGAAACGTGCCTTCAATGTAGAGATAACTTTCATGTGGATACCAGAGCTGTGCCAAGTACTACTTATAAATACAACAAGCACAAGCACAAGTACAATAGTGCTTAATTGCACTTAAATACAAGCACAAATCCAAAAGTATTTGTATTTGGACTCGTGCTTATAAATACTTATTAGTGGGGGAACGACTCGCTGCCGGCCAGACTATGAAGCATCAATATTTTGTCGCGCAGATAGGCCGCGTCTCTCTAGATATGTACATATACGTATCGCATCATCAAGGAATATGCGGAAAATAAAAATAACTCAGCGATAGATATATTATGTGCATTTGTTGATTCTAAAACTAATTGCAAGTACCTAACTATGGAAAAACAATCTCATTATATTCTAAAACTAATTGCAAGTACCCCACTTTGGACAATCTCATTTTTATTCATCTTGCGTTATTTTGTAAATGTTAACATTAACATTTTAATACTTGTACGACTGTACGTATAACCATAAGTATACGCACAGCTGTGAAGTGTACTTGCGGTAATAAGCACAAGTATAAATACAAGTACAAGTACTAAGCACAATTGTAATTAATTGTGCTTAAGCACAAGTACGAGTCCAAAAGTGCTTGTGCTTGTAATTGACTTGTATTTGTAACAGTAAATACTCGCACAGCTCTGGTGGATACGTATAGATGTCTTGATGATTTATTAAGATTCTCACTTCATCGTTGTTGTTGAAATTTTTATATATGGGGGAATACCAATGAAATTGCTTCTTGGTTATTGTTTCATCAAAGTTGAGACTGTCGAGGAGTTGTAACATTGTTGATCGTGATGTTTGTCTTCACTTTAAAACCCAAACTTTGTAAAAACTGTACGTTGCTGGGTGTTAATCTCTGGACAGACGACTGTCGAATGAAACGAGCAGAGTCAATGTTCTCCTTATTATTACTATTATTATTCTCCTTGCTGCGATTGTTGTTATGGAAGCACAAACCCATTATGCTGCTTGCGGTGCTGCTTGCTTTCTTAATTCAAGACTGACACGAATTTGTTCACCTCTGAAATTTATCAGAGATCCGTTCTGGTCTAACAACGTTAGGGTAATATTGTCGATTTTGTAGCGTGAGTGCTCGGCTAACTCTCATCCTATATTCGTCACTATGGTGATAGAAAATAAATAGAGTAACACGAGGTGTCTGAACACTCACGTATGACAGACTAATTGGAGATATTATATTTAGTATTTATTATTACCTGTTTTGAGTATTTTCCCATCCCTTTCCAATACATGGTGTCAGGAGTGGGATTCCTACATTGAGAATGGAGAATTTAAGCGATACAGGAGAAATGTCATTGCCCGTTCGGAGCATCCCGGAAAACGCGGGCCCAATGTCACAAGTGAAACCGCCTGATCAATTCGATTTCGCACAACCAGAAATGTGGGCAATGTGGATAAAACGATTTGAAAGATATTTGTCAATATCAAAATTAAAATTGAGACCCGAACAAGAAAAAATCGATTTGCTCTGCTATTGCATGGGTAATAAGTCAGAAGAAATATTGGCCCAAATTCTTCCTAACTCTGAACAAAAATCATACCAAGAAGTACGAGAGGAATTCAACAAGTACTTCGAACCTAAGCGGAATATCATCTTTGAAAGATTTAAATTTAATTCACGGGTTCAAGAAACTGGGGAGTCTATTGACCAATTCATTACGGCTTTGCACACATTGGCAGATACTTGTGAGTATGGAAACATTCGAGATGAACTTATAAGAGACCGAATTGATGGCCGGACATCTGAACGTCTTCAATTAGTAACGAACCTAACTTTGGAACAAGCTGTGCTTATGGTACGTCAGGCAGAAACTCATGCAAAACAAAAGAATATTCTAAGAGCTAAGGATGTGGATTTTGCAGAAATAAATTATACCCCTACTTTTTCAAGAACAGCGCAGAAGAAAACATCTGAACACACCACGGCTGGTCAAGACAACCATTCAATCCGTGGTACCTGCTACAAATGTGGAGCTCAAAGACACAATAACATCAAGACCTGTCCAGCTACAAACTCCAGGTGCCGAAAATGCAACAAAATTGGACACTGGAGCAAAGCATGTCGAAGTAAGAACCCAGAGGTCAATTATCGCCAACAAAAAGTAGTCAGACAAGTAAATTTAGCAGAAGAGGAAGAAGATATAGAGAATATGCGATTTTTAGATTCTGTAAGTAAAAAAAACATTGATTCTGAATTCTTGATTGATCTATATATCGATGACTTTAAATGTAAAAAACAGTTTTTGTTGGACACGGGAGCTGATGTAACATGTATTCCTTATGGTTCTATACCCAAGAAAAATGTAGCAAAAATACAAAAAACTAATCTATCAATTTTTGGCCCAAATGGCAATAAATTGAATGTATTAGGTTATATTACACTTATCTTAAGGGGGAAAAGAAAAAAAATACATTCCCAAGTGTATGTAGTAAAAGGATTGAACGTTTGTTAATTGGGACGTGAAGAAATAAAAAAATTGGATTTAATAAAGAGGGTTAATCAAGTAGAAACTGTAGAAAACAGTAGTTATGAAACAAAGAACAGATTCAATCCTTTTAACGAATTTCCAGAGCTTTTTAAAGGGTTAGGTAAATTTAAAACTGAATTAAAAATCACCCTAAAAGATGGGGCTAAGCCTTTCTCACAAAATGTGCCTAGAGTCGTACCTTTGCCATTGATGGATAAATTAAAAAAGGAACTCGACAAGTTATTAGAATTAGATGTAATTGAACCAGTAGATGTACCAACAGAATGGTGCAGCCCTATAGTATGTGTCCCAAAAGACTCTGGCACTGAAATAAGACTTTGTTGCGATTATACGGCTTTAAACACAGAAGTAAAAAGAGCAATCCATCCTATACCGAAGGTGGATGTAACATTAGCTAAGTTAAAAAATGCCACGATTTTTTCAAAACTGGACACAAATTCAGGATTTCATCAAATAAAGCTGGATGAAAGTAGCAAATATTTAACAACCTTTATTACACCATTCGGACGCTTTATGTACAAAAGACTTCCGTTTGGTATTAATTGCGCGCCGGAATATTTTTCTAAAATATTTTCTCAACTTGTTACAGGAATTCCTGGGGTAGAAACCCATGTTGATGATGTACTTATTTTTGCCAACACAAGGGATGAACATGATAAAATTGTACGTCAAGTCCTAAAAAAAATAAGGAATGAGGGCATCACACTTAATAAAAAAAAGTGCATTTTTGGTGTCACAGAGATTAATTTCCTAGGTCATAAAATTTCAAAAAAGGGAATAAGTATTTTAAATGACAGAGTTGAAGCAATAAATCAGTTTCAAGCACCAAATAATAAGAAGAAATTAATGCAATTTCTGGGTATGATAAATTTTACGGGTAAATTTATACCTAACAGAGCGCAAATTTTAGAACCGTTAAATTCGTTACTAAAAAATGATGTTTCATATGTCTGGGGTAAACCACAGCAAGATGCGTTCAAAAAAGTAAAAGCATTATTAAAAAATGCCCCAATATTAGCTCATTTTGACTATCATAAGAAAATCATTATACAGGCAGATGCTTCGAGTTATGGCATTGGAGGGGCCCTTATGCAAGTGGGAGAGAACGGTATTACGGAAATTGTGGCTTACACCTCTAGAACATTGAGTCCTAACGAACAGAAATACAGTCAAATTGAAAAAGAAACCCTTAGCCTAGCATTTACAACCGAAAAATTTAAAGACTACATAACGGGTATTAACATTACTTTAGAAACGGATCATAAGCCTCTTATTCAAATTTTACAAACAAAACCGTTAGATGATCTTACCCCTAGATTACAAAGATTCCGTTTAAGATTAATGAGATTTAATTATAAAATCTCGTACGTACCGGGAAAACAATTACTCATTGCTGATGCTTTGTCACGAAGTCCTCTCCAGTCACAGCGAATAATTGACAACTTAGAACTTGAAACAAACAAATTCATAAATTTCGTAATAAGAAACTTACCTTCATCGGATACCATGATCAATAAAATTAAGCTAGAACAACAAAGAGATTCTGTATGTTCTAAACTAATAGAATATAGTAGTAATACTTGGCCAGATAAAAATAAAATACCTAGTAAAATGCATCCATACTATCCTTTTAGATATAATTTCTCAGTAGTAGATGATATTTTACTATACAATTCAAGGAGCGTGATTCCTTCAACTTTGCAAAAAAATATTTTAATCAAAATTCATGAAGGGCATTTAGGAGTAAATAAATGTCGCGCTAGAGCTCAACAAGCAGTATGGTGGTTAGGACTTAGTAGTCAATTAAAACATCTAGTATAATTTTGCCCAAAATGTATCGAAGAACGTATAAACCAGAAAGAAAAATTCATCAGAGAAAAATTCCCAACATGACCTTGGGAAAAAGTAGCTATAGATCTATTCAAATGTAAAAAATGGTATCTAATAATCACTGACTACTACTCTCGTTTCTTCGAAATAGAAGAATTAAAATCAATGGGGGAAAAAGATATTATTGAAATTTGCAAAAAAATATTTGCACGTTATGGGATTCCATCAATAGTAAGATCAGATAACGGACCACAATTCAAGGGAGAATTTAGCAGATTTTCTCAAAGCTATGGATTTGAACATATTACCAGTTCCCCTTATTTCCCACAAAGTAATGGGCAAATTGAAGTCACTGTGAAAATCGCGAAACAAATATTAAAAAAATCTGAAGATATATTCTTGGGATTGCTAGCCTACCGAACTACGCCTCTTGAAAATGGATTTAGTCCATCACAATTGCTGTTCTCTCGTCAAATCAGATCTACATTACCCTCTATACAAAAAAAAACTAACATTTTGTAATATAAACAAAAAAGTTCAGATTAAAGAAAAAGCAATAAAGAATAAGCAACAACAAAATTACGACAAGAGACATCGTTCACGAAATTTATCATCATTAAACACGGGGGACAGAGTTTGGATATCAGATCTAAGAATTTACGGTAAGGTAGAACAACGTTGTAAACTCCCAAATTCTTACTACGTAAGAACTGAAAGGGGAGTAGTAAGGCGAAATAGATGGCACCTTATCCCAGCCCCAATTGGAAAAGATAAAAATCATGACGTTTGTTCTGAAATAAAAGATAACATTCCTCAAAATATAAAAGAAGAAGGTAAAACTGGTAACGAAAATGATCCGGCAATAAGAGATGACAAGATAGAAGAGGACAAGATAGAAAATGATAAAAATGAGCTAAATATTGATTGTGAAAACAGAAATGACATACAGGAAATTAATCAAGAAAGAAATGACATACAGGAAATTAATCAAGAAAGAAACGACATACAGGAAATTAATCAAGAACCGAGACCCGCCAGAATTCGTAGAAAGCCGTTCTGGATGCATGACTATCAATATAAATAATGTTCGTTCTCTTGTTTTAGGCAGTTTTGGTAATGGTTGTTCAATGTATTAGTTATCTCATATTGTTTAAGTTCGATATGTCAGTTATACTTGTTTTGGTTTATTGTCAACAATTATCTGTATTCTGTATTCTTTTTAATAAAGAAAAAAAGGAGGATGTAGCGTGAGTGCTTGGCTAACTCTCATCCTATATTCGTCACTATGGTGATAGAAAATAAATAGAGTAACACGAGGTGTCTGAACACTCACGTATGACAGACTAATTGGAGATATTATATTTAGTATTTATTATTACCTGTTTTGAGTATTTTCCCATCCCTTTCCAATACAGATTTTACGCACTACAACTGGTAAATAGACGATATTATGTGGTGTAATGTTGATGCTATAACCGGGGTCGACAGATGGTGAAAACTCGAAAATCGTATGTGACAGCTTGTCATCGTAAACTGAATGGGTTGCAATGTTACATTCAACTCGTACCGTCGTGACTTTAATAATTTCAACGGGCATATCTGAATGATGCAGCATATTAGCTTCCAACACTTTTGGTGAAAATCCTAGCATGCGTCCAATGGAGTCGGATTTTTCAAAATCAATTTCAAACGCACACTTAATTTCACATTTCAACGTATTGTTATTCGCTTGTAGAGACAAAGTATCTTTCTGCTCCTTTTCGTTGGATGTCGGATTGGAAACCGCTTTCTGTAGAAATTTTTCAAAATCTTCAATCTCATAAGAACCAGTTGGAATGTTTAAAACTTTGTTAGTATCATAATAGAATTTATTATTTTTTCCTTCTTCAATGTTGGGTATAGTGTTGTAGGTAAAAAGACTGAGCAGACCTATCTGATACTAATGATTAGGATCTAATTCAATCGGAGGATAATAACTTGCCGAAAGTAGACTACTGTTGCTCACTAGAGTGAATGTTCGCGACATGACGCTGAATGAAAGTAAACAATAATACACCACTCTGTTTCTCCAACTACAACTGTTTATTTTCCCACAAGTTTACATTCTTTATATGAAAATCCAAACATAAATGTCCACAATTTACAGCATTGAATTTCTGAAATCTATCGTGATTATATATTATGTGACTGCCTTCAAAGTATTGAATTAATTCTAGAGGTGGTTGAAGATTTCCGAAACTGTCAAAATACAAAACTGTTTGATTTCTTTTAACGTAGGCAACCCAGTGAGAACCGGATCCGTTTTTAGAATCCAAATTTACTATGCCACTTTCGAAATGATACGGTCGTCCTGGAGGTAATGCATCGCGCATAAAGACACCTCTGAAGTAACGTATATTTTTCTTTGCAAATTTCATCAGATCAGAATCTGTTAGTGCTCTTCGAGGCAGTCTGTTGATTAGTTTTTTTTTCTGATGTAGATATAATCCAAGACCTTTACAATACGGCTTCAGGTAGAGGCCACTACCTCTTTTTCCCAAGGCGATCGCTTCCATTGTTTCATTGTGTCGTTTTGTTTCTTCCAATTTTCTCCTAGCCTCTTTAGCTTTGTTGACTGCGCTTGCAATAGGTGCAGCACCACCAGCAAGAGATCCTGCAGCTCCGAGACCGGCAAACAATGGTATGAGAAACGGGATGATACCTCCAACTTTTGGAACGGGAATTACACGAGGTTTTCGAATGTTTTTCTTACCGCCAGCTTCTTTCGTAGTAATTTTTGCCGATGCTCTTGCAATTTTAATCGATTCCTTCGGATCATCTAGATTTTTGAATTTGCTTACGTTCTGGTGAACTTTTTTAACAATTTCTCTCAAAGCTACTTTCTTTCTAGCTCGAGTTCCATTACGGTTACGATGACCCATTCCCAACTTGCGTTTAGCTTTAATTGCTGTGGTGACGAAATAACTCGCTAACTTTTCACCTAACGTCGCGTTTTTCGCTTTGACACGACTCCAAGCTCGTTCTTCCAACACCTTATGCGTTAAATGTCTGTTTTCTAAATCTTTAAACTTTGAATACGCAATGTCGTGTTGTTTACAGGCTCGATCGAGTTCGTTAATGCCGAGGTCACCTCTTTGCAAACGTTTATTTAACTTTGTACCTGGTCCACAATACTGATAACCACCGGGAATATGTAATTCTATCGGTAGCTTGTTTATAAATGAATTTAAGACACCCGTACCGTTGTGCGTAATCATTTACTCTGAGAAAATAAAAGAGAATGTATTACACACACACATATATATATATATTTACGAAAAGTAGAGGATATTGCCGTGTATCTTAGTAACTTCTTAACTACATTTAGAGAACGGGTATTAACGGCTTCAATAAAACTTCGATTATACTGGTCGATATTTCGTAATATTTTATTACTTCTTCAGGACCAAAATTATAATAATAGAGAAATTAATACATTTTTGAAAATTTTAACTCAAAATTTGATGTGTTATTTTATAAGAAGTAATAAAATATTACGAAATATCGACCAGTATAATCGAAGTTTTATTGAAGCCGTTAATACCCGTTCTCTAAATATAGTTAAGAAGTTATATATTTACAGCCAGCTATCAAAGTGAGGCCTCATCGTAGTGCATACAATGTGAGGACCACTAGAAGGAATGATGCTACAAACGCTAGTAAATTACTGTAACCGTAATTTGGCAAGGGCAATAGAGGGCGCACGAGTATACTCCAAAATTAAGAAAGATGACGAACTTTTTTTTCCGGCGTATATCAGTACAAAGTGAGGACTGCACTATTTGTCTATTAAAGTGAGGACCGAATACATATACATTTCGTAATCCCAACAATGCGAGGTCCGTTATGCGTGTATAAAGATGTGAAACTACCAAAGTGAGGTCCATGCAACGTTGCCATTTTTCGCGTTCCTATAAACCAAGTGCGCACTATAGTAGCATACAGATTATCACAGATTTTCCACAATTTCGACTATTCAAAGGAAGCCGCCCGTCAATAAAGAAATTTATGACACCTTTGGGTCGCGTTGTCGCTAACCAAAACAGCGCGGTGCTTTCAGAGTCAGTTAATTTGCCCCTCCCCTGTAACGTTTTTCAAAGTTTTCTTACACCAAATTATTGCGTCCTTATGCACCATCAAAATAAATTTTTCCTTCAAGACAGAAACTGCAGGCAAATTTCACTTTGAGGGGCCAAGTTAACCGTAGCCCCCCCTCCCGTGAAAATTTTCGAAGTTTCTTTAGTGCACCTTGTTGCACCACTAATGCATCCTTATGCACCACCATTTTTAACTTTTGCACCGCTCAAATAGCTGAGAAAAAAATAAAACAGAAAGTCAGCTCCCCCCCCCCCTCCCAGCGAAAATTTTCGAAGTTTTCTTGTCGCACCTTGCTGCACCACTAATGCACCTTATGCACCACCTTTTTTAACTTTTGTACTGCTCAAATAGCTGAAAAAAAAAATTAAATAGAAAGTTAAGTTGGCACCCCCCCAGTGAATATTTTCGAACTTTTTTTTGTCACATCTTATTGCACCCCTTATGCACCACATTTTTTAACATTTGCACCGCTCAAATAGCTGAGAAAAAAGAAAAAAAAAATAGAAAGTTAGCTAGCCCCTTCAGGGAAAAAAAGTCGTTTGGTACACCTTGTCGCACCCCTAATGCATGAGAAAAAAATGAATAGAAAGTCAGCTACCCCCCCCCGTGAAAATTTTCGAACTTTTTTTGGTGCATCTTGTACCTCTTGTGCGCCACTCAAATAGCTGAGAACACAAAAATAGAAAGTTAGCTAGTCCACCCCAGCAAAAATTTTCAGTTTTTTTGTTGCGTCTTATTGCATCCATTACCTGCTGGGTATCATCACCGTTTTTAACTTGGCTTATCTCAATCTCAAAATTAATTATATGATATTAAAATATGTTAATGATACTTTAAATGTGTACTCATCAAGAAAATGAAACAGAGAAGTACCTCTTTCTCGCTTAACAGGGCAGTACCTTTCCTACATTTTGATATTTATAAATGATTATTGTATTCTATTTTGTAGTTCATTTTGAATTTAATCATTTTCTTAACAACATTCTCTTCTCAAAAAACTTTCTAAATTTAGTAGACTAATTTTAATATAGTTAAATTTATCATTATTCACTTTTGATAAATGATAAACTTCAAGTACTTAAATATAGTTTTGTTTGATATAAATTTATTTCCTTTTCCATATAATAATGAACTTAAAATAACTGAGCGATAGGTAAGAGGGTGCTAGCTAAGTTTTTCAATTGTATGAGCGATGCAAAAGTCAATCAAATATAGTGGTACATATGGGTACATAAAGGATGCAACACAAAATCAAAAACTTTTGAAAGAACTTGTACGGGAGGGTTAACCAAGTCTCTATTTTATTTCCTCTTCATAAAAAAATTCACTGGAGAGTAGTTAAGTTTCTATTTCTATTATTTTATTTTTCTCAGCTATTTGACCGGTGCAAAAGTTAATAATGGTGCATTAGGTGCAACAAAAATATTTTGAAAATTTTGACTGGGATCGTCTAGCTAACTTTCTATTTTATTTTTTTCTTGGCTATTTGAGCGGCACAAAAGTTAAAAAAGGAGGTGCATAAAACACCAAAAACACTTCGAAAATGTTCACTGGCGGGGCTAGTTGACTTTCTATTTTATTTTTCACTAGGGAGGGGACTACGGTTAACTTGGCCCCTCCCAGTGAAATTTGCCTGCACTTTCTCTCCTGAAGGGGTGCAAAAATTTATTTTGGTGGTGCATAAGGGTGCAATAATTTGGTGTAAGAAAACTTTGAAAAACGTTACGGGAGGAGGGGGGGTGGCAAGTTAACTGACCCGTGCTCTCAATCAATCCTAATAAAAAGAAAAATAGGCTACTTACGGTTCTAAATATGATAGAAAAAGATAGATCAAAGATGAATAGTATTGAGTATAATTTCTCTATTTTGCAACGTAATTGGCTAATAATTTAAAGGGAACTCTCGTTTCAATTTCCTTTTCTATTACACGCGAGAAGGTACAAATTAGTCAACGAGAAAATATCGCTATACTTTCTATACTGAAATTTAACCCTCATACTACCATGGGGTCACTGAAGACCCCATGCGTGATTATGAATATAATAATTTTTATTGAAATTTACTTTTCAAAAACTTTACCAAATTTGACTTTTCCTAAGTTTATCTGTTCTAACTCTAGCTAAAAGCCTAATTTTTGTAGTTTGCATAGTTTTACAAAAAAAATAAACCAATACCATTATTACGCAATACCATTGGGGTTACCAGTGACCCCACTTATTAAATATGCTATTCTATTATCTTTTTTTATTTCTTAACGCACGCATTTTTAAACAAAATGCATTTTACATTTTACATTTTACTTTACGCACTAGTGCGTAAAAAGTGACACTTTACAAACTAAAATTAACCTTTAAAGTATCTACTTTACGCACGGTTCTAGAAAAAATATTTTTTAGAAACTGCAGGTCGAAAAATAAGCTTGAAAATTAGCACTTAGATCCACATACACTTTAGAACGGGACGACGACAACTATGAAATGTAATGTATCAAGAAGGAGGGCCTACTAGATACACTCTTAGATAATATTGTAAACCACGTCGTTCAATGGACTAATGCCGAAGGTAGACTCAAGCATGGAGATTGGAGATTTATGGAGAATTCTGGATTCCGAAGAGTTTCTACGTTTTTCTGGATTGTTGATATTGGCAGGAGTTTAAAAATCTCATATCATAACGAAGGAATTACAAATTATTGGAATGTAGAAGATGGGCGCCCTATATTCAACAAAACTATAAGCAGCACAGGTTTACTACAATTTCTCAATCTCTGCGTTTTGATAATGCCGAAATCCGAAGAAAAAAAATTGAGATTTAGATAAATTATCGCCATATAGAGTTATTTTTTTACTATGGCTACCTGCACTAAATGATGCATATATACCTCACGAAAATCTAACCGTCGACGAGCAGCTGCTTACTTTCCGTGGTCGGTGTCCATTCAAACAGTACATA